>CM063603.1:37724260-38204956 GCA_032356905.1 Salix exigua | reverse complement strand
TTAATATAATATTAAAAAAAAAATTAACAGAAATTCAATTAAAAAAATAAACATAAAAAACGATTAGAGTCAACTTTGTTTGTTGACTTGTCAAACTCAAAATACAAGTTATTATATTGGGATCACCTCATATAAACAAATCAAGATAAATTATGAAATTTCGTTTTCATTCAGTTCAATATTAAAGGATAAAATAAAAAAAATAAAAACAAGTTAATTTAGATTAACTCATCAACCAAATGATGATTATCATGAAATTAAGATAACCCTATAGAAAATAAATTAAAATAAGTAAATTTAATATCAAAGAATAAAATAAATAAATTTAAAAAAAAATTAAAAAAATGTTAAGTGACAGTGATTTGTGAAGCGGATAAAAGTGAATTCAATTCTTTTTATAGTTTTTATTAATTTGTTAATAATAATAATAATAATAATTTGAAACCGTGCACTAAAAGAGCATTTTTAAAAAATAAACTATAATTTTATTTTAAGATAAACATCTTAAAAAAAAATATATCTTAATATCATAAGATGGTGAGAGAGAAAAAGGATAAGCCAGATGCAGGTCGGGTTGTCCGATATTGATGAATTGAATATCGTATTTATAAAGATATATAAGTATAAATATCATAAAATAGAAAAACGATGGATCGGGTTGACCGATATTTGATGGGCTGAATGGACCCATCTAGAGCCTATGAGAAACAAGTATCCGATATGGATTAATTGGAACTGCCCGGAGCTCCATTGAACCCGACCCATAAAATGGCAATATCAGAAGGAACTAAACGACATCACATGAAGAAACAGAAAGGGAAATCCTATCCGTTGAGAGATCATTGAATGAATCAGCCCGACCCTTGTGATCATGATATGCATTTCTTCTCGGTTGTGATGACGAGTGAGCAGATATAACACTGTAATTGACATGCATGAAGAGAAACAAAATCGCCAGATTCATGTCCATGGAGATGGTTGGACAAAGATTTAGCAATAAAAAGAAAATGGACGGACAGCAGTGTGAGGAAAAAAAAATTTAGATTCGAGGAAACTCAATTTTTTAGAAAATATATTTTGTAAACTCAAGATAGCGAGTAAAACTCTGACTGTGTCAATTTTTATAGATGTCGAGTGAAACCCTATTTAATCGAAAACATATTTATGAGGACATTTCTGAATGAGCGAGTAAAACACTGACTATCCTAAATTTTTATAAGAGATACAACTTTTATGAAGATCTAAAATTTTTATCAGTCAGGTGACAAAATCATTCAGTATCGAAAAGGGTTGGAGAAAGATTTCATTCTGTCACATGATGAATTACAGGGAGATGATGGATGAATCACAGATGTTAACAAAAAAAAAAAAAGGAAAACCTCAATAAGAAGATCGGTACAGGAAGAGAATGTCATTGAATTTTAAAGTCTGCAGTAGAATTACATCTGGCTATGACATAAAAATATAACAAAACCTTTCTACTGATGACCTTACAGTCTTACCTCTGAAAAGTACATGTAATTAATACAACTATAAACTATATCCTAAGTTCATCAATGCCAGGCAGAAGCAGATATCAAATTCCTATCTTTCCATCCCAGCAGCATAGCTTCATCCTTTTCCACCAATGTATAGTGCTCTGAGTAAGTCCTCAGCAGGCTCCTTATCACAGAGTTCACATAGCTGCTCAACGGGTATTGCTCGAAACCTGCCATCATGAATCTAGACTTCCACTTGCGAAAGAGCTCGTGCCGCTCCACCCTCTCCTTCCCCTCACAGGCAATGACATTCACCATATCCCTCGCTAGACAATGCTGCTCCACATTAATACGCTCCTTACGGTCCCTTGGCAGCGTCACATCAATGGACTCAAACATTGCCAGGTAATAGTTCAGAGTTTCTACAAACCGAGTGACGAATGGGGTTGTGTTTGTATTTGATTCTTGCTCCACCAAAGTGACTACCTTGGGATTGAATGATTTGATCATGCGAAGAAGGCCATCTCTTGGATTGTTCACGTCAACACTTTCATCAGGAGTGTGGTGGAGCTGCAGGGGAAAGTTTACAGCTAGAGCCTCTCCGGGCCTAACGTCTAGCGTTTCCCTTGTCACATCTGGAGCAAAAACTGGTACCCCATGAAACTCTACGGGGATCTTAAATTTATCAGAAATTGCACTCAGCCGTCTTGCAACTGCCTCTAATCCATCCCCACGGGCGTATTTAGAAACAGGATCGTCAATACCTGTAATACGCACATGTGGAGCACCACCTGGTCTGGCTGCTAGAGCTTGAAGGAGTGTCATCCACTGTGTTCCTTGAGCAATTTGGAAGTCTATTATATGGATGCGGTCCTCATTTCTGCATGCTTCAGCAATGGCTCCATTGGCTGCCATGTAACCAAACTTCAGGTATGGACAGATTTCGTACAAGATGTGCATGTAAGACAGCAAGTCCTTGCCTTCAGGCTCCCTGCACTTGAGGGCACGATAAATATTAGCGCCTGATGACTCCTTCCTTGCTACCAATCCCTCTATCAAGTACGCGCCAAGACGCTGGATTGGTTCTCCACTGATAGACACCACACTTCTGGCCTTCTCAATCAACTTATCAAAACCATTCACGTTGTTTTCAGCAAGAGCTTTAGCACATGCAATCAGCAGCTGCTTCAGATCCCCAGGTGGAATCCCATGCACAGATACTTCTTCCATCGACTTTTGGCGTTTCTCGACATGAGCGCCTTCACCCAGCTGCCTCTGCCTTGAAACAAAAGAGGTTTCATTCTGAATAGCATGAGAACCCTGGATCCAGGCCCTAGGTTTCTGATCTGATGGCTGTGGCCTGCCACTCTCCCCCGGCGAAGTATTTGACGTGCTCAGATCTTCATCATCATCTGGCCCCATTAGAGCAGTCTCCAATTCCTGCAATGCGTGTTTTATGTTCTGGCTAGAACTTGCATCTTGCAACGACGAAGAGCTACCAGAAATGAGCTGTAGACTTTCTAGTCTACAGTCCACAGAAGGGCTTGGCCTGTTGAAATAACTGTTGGATTCAATTGAAGAGTTACGAGAAGGACTAACACTTGAGAGGTTATCCGTGGAGCTGTAGCACTCCTGGCTGTCACTTAATATAGCAGTGTATGAATCACAATCAAATTGGGAAGAGAAGGGTGAGCCGGGTGAATTTCCGAGATCAAATTTCAATGAGCCAAACAACCTATCAGGTATAGAAGGAACAGACGGATAAGAAGATGAGTAGGATAGGCCCGAACCAGTGACACCGTATCCAAAATACTGGCGCGATTCCATACTATACGTTTAGCATCGGTTGTTCTACTAGCAAGACAGAAAGTGATTGGCTAAGCTCTCTTGTAAGCAATTGAAGGCAGCTTTACAACCCTCTTCTTAGAACCCAAACTTGTTTTTATCTTTGGTAAAAACAAATATGTATCAGCCTGGCAAAAACAAAAGGAACAAAAATGAAAATCCAAGTCAGTCTTATTTCAGTTACAAGACAACTCCAAATTAATCAAAATCAGAGAGAGATCATGACAAAATCTTCAAGGAACCCCAGGCAAGGAACTAATTCAACAAAAAAGAAGTAAGATTTCTTCTCTAAGAAAGGCAAGAAAAACTATAATTTCCTATAAATAAATTTAAAAAAAAAAAAACAAGGAGCTGAACAGGAAAGTAAACTCTGTGGCTCCATATTGGACCCATAAAAGAAAAAAGAAAAGAGAATCAATTGAAATTAACATATTATTTACACAATCGTTGATCACTCAAAGAAACAGAGTCCAAGCTATAGCCACCTATTGAATAAACAATACTACAAGGCTTCAAAGAAAACCCTTCACTTATAACACAGTGATGAAACAGAAAATACATAAAACAGAATCAAATATAGAGAGAGAGAGGTTCGCTTACCAGGAAAACAACCCCCAAAAATCTTCAAAGTTCCAATCTTGAGAAACCAGAATAATACTCGAAAACAAAACTGTATCAAAGAAATGAAGCAATAAGGAAACTAACTTTCTGGGAAAGAAAAGAATCAAAGAATTTGAGTTTGGTTTTTGTCTGATTTTCTATTTGACTTAGTTTTCTTTGATGGGTTTTGAGGTTTGGTTTGGGTTTCTTACAGGAGTTCGAACGAATAAGAGGCCAATCTTCAGTCCTATAAATAGATGGGAAGGGGAGGTAACGGTGTTTTGATGCGGGTTTTAACGGCTGCTGCGAGTTTACATTTTGAAGGCGGGGTCGTTGGTTGACGGAGTGAGAAATTGTAACGGTTAATCTCGCCGACCATTCCTATACACCTACGTAGAACATTCTTTGTTTTTTATTACATGACCTTTGCATTCTTGACTGCGCTGGCCCACCCACGCGATGACTGAAAACGTGGGATTCATTTTCCTGGTTAATTTCGTATATATTTTTTATTCGAAAATATATTGAAATAATATTTATTTTTACATTAAACAATTAAAATAATTATCGAAATTTGTTTTTTCTCTCTTACATTTCTTCAACACATTTGTAGTCTATCTAATTATTTTATGCTCGAAATTCTTAGATGGGATGATATTAAATTCGGGTAATTAAATCACCATATTTCATTACATTGATAGCGTTGAAGGAAGTATGAATCTTCTATGATAATAATAAATAAATAAATAAATAATATGAATAAACCTTTTATGACTTTTAGTGCAGACAAATTGTGCGTTGATCACTAATATATACAATTATCTTTGACTTTCTTGCTAAGCATATCCAATAAAAAGAGAGTAGTCGTTGACCATCTTGATTGTTGAATTCATGAATGGTAAGGATAAAAATAGACTAGCTACACACGTCAATTCAAGTCGTGTTCCTGTGTGGGGATGATTGATTTGAAGATGTATAAAATTTACCACAGGACGAAACTGTGTTTGGTATGGTTTTAAGAGTTAATGAGTAATAACAAGTGGTGTTGGAAATAAAATAAGAATTTTTTAATTAATATTATATATCTATATATATATACACACACACATATATAATGTGAATTTGTGGGTCTCAACTCAAGACTTGGGTGGAAGAAGAGAACGTATTTCCAACATAATGATTCAATTTTTAAATTCAATGATATTGAATTATAGGACAAAAATTTACTAAATTATTAAATTTCATGTTTCAACATTCGATGGTTGTTTCATAATTTGTTTTTTTTATAAAATTATATTTTTGTTAAGACTTGGATTATAGGTTTGGTGGGTTGATCATTATTGACTTGAGCCTTATGATTGACTTGAGTTTTTTTTATTTATTTTATCTTTCGATATCAAGTTAATTGTGAATTGAGTTTCATGTTTTGTTTTAATTTGTTTCTTATTACATTATTCTAGTTTCATGACCCAGGTCGCGGGTTTAATAGGCTGACTCGAGTTATTTTTTTATCTTTTTTAATTGATTTTGTTTTTCAGTTTTAACCTTCAACATTGAGTTTTTTTTTAATTTAATTTCATAATTTATTTTTATTTACTTTCTGCAAAGCTTACATAGTTTCATGACTCAATAAACAGATTGACAAGTTAACGAGATTTCACCCATATTAAGGTATCCTTAGACCTACTAAAGAATTTAAGTCACGTCAAATCAATTCTCACTCGATCTAAATGTTTTTCTATTTTAAAAAATCATTAGCACATTTACACATTTTTTTACATAAAAAGAATCATCTAGTAACTTAATATTTGAATAAACAATTACTTTAAAGACAATTAAAAATAAAAGCAATATAATCATTTTGAAATAAAGAGAATAATAATAATAATATGTTTAAATGGATCACGTATAAAATTATTTAGCTCTTTAAATCGCCCGGGTCTTCTAAATTTGATGAGTTAATTGTGGTTGACTCATTTTATTTTTTGTCTTTTTTAATTGATTTTTCTCTTAAGTTTATCTTTCAACACTATGTTGATTGGAATTGAGCTTTGTAATTCTCTCTAGTTTGCTTTCTATTAAGTTATATCGGTTTCATGGCTCAAATTGTGATTTTGGAAGGTTAATACAAGCTATCTTATTATTTTTATGGATTTTTTTTAAAATTGATTTTTTTTTATCCTTCAACTTTGAGTTTATTAATAATTGAGCTTGATAGTTTGTTTTAATTTTTTTTATAAAATGTTGTCATGGTCTCATGACTCTATATGTTATTTGGTAGATTAACCTTTGTTAACTTTTTTTATTTTTTATGTTTTTTTATTTTATCTTTCAACATTAGGTTAATTAGGAATTGAGATTTGTAAATTTTTCAGTTTGCTTTTTATTAAGTTATCTTAGTTTCATGACTCAAGTTGTGGGTTTGGAAGGTAAACCCGAGTTATTTTCATGGATCATTTTTTTAATTGATTTGTTTTCAATTTGATCCTTCAATTTTGAATTTATTTGAAATTAAGCTTCATAATTTATTTTGTTTGTCTTTTTGTAAGGTTATTATATTATAGTCTCATGATTTAGTATGTAGATTTAGTATGTAGATTGGTTAGTTGAATCAAATTAATCCAATATATTATCATTTTAATGTTTATATAAAAAAAACCCACTTTAAATATTTATTTTGAAAATACATTTTCATAAGTTAAAAGGTTGCACCTGGATTTATCAAAAAGCTTGAGTAACATAGATTAATCTCCGAGCAATTTAATTTTTTTATTATTAAAAAAATCAACAATAATAGATTTGTTATGTAAGAAAATAAAATTGATGATACACTGCATGGCGCGTGCTTATATTCTAGTATACACCTATGTGTTTTGGTTGACATTGTCGAGTAGCATGCACGCGAGGAAGATACGAGAGTGTGTCTTACAAACTTCTCCCTCACGTCGAAGACGAGAAGAAAGACGGTCGGAGCCCAAACGTGTTCCAGCGACCACGTGACAAGTGCGTGACCTGCATAATATATTAGCTAGCCGTGTTTATTAATTAATCCAGCGAAAAAAGATTTCGACAGCTCACGTCATCAGGGACACTAATAAGTAAGATCACGCGCTGACAAGCTGTTATAAGTTAATAGCCATTCTATCACTTTGACTGATTTGACCTGACATGGCACGCGTTCACAGTGCCCACCCATTACGAGACCAGCTAGTGAAAGTGAGAATCGAATTCAAATCCCAAGAACAAAAGGTAAATAAATTAAAAATAAATAAATAAAGGAAAGACATCTCCTATGACTCAAGAGATTGACGGATACGATGATGTATTTTTAATGGATAGTTTGCTGAGAAATTTTACTATAAGGATATTTCTAATATAAAAGAGATAGAAAAAAATATTCTATAATGAGAGATTTTTCTGTTTTATTTTCTTATGGGATCAGATAAGATTTTATTTATTTTTATATTATAAATATAGAATAGTATTATATTGTTATATATATATATATATATATATAATTTGCCATTAGTTAATAGTTATTAAGATATTCATGTTTACAAATGCAAGTAGAACCATCCGAACTCTAAATGAACACCCGATTTTCTCAACTTGTTTTTATTATATAAAAAACCCTAAATTTATCATCAAAATAATCATGTATTATTTATAATTTAATAAAAACACAGGAACGCGTAAGAAAAATATCGCATCATGTTTCTAGGGAGCATACAATAATGATATAAGATTTATGATTTACACAGAAGATCTCGAGTTCGAGTCTTTTATAAAAAAACTGATACAATCGAGATTTTATCTCATCATCTAAATTTATATTATATATTTTGCAGAAAATAATAATCATCTCATCATACAATTGATGTTTTCCATCATTTGACATCCCTGTCATGTGTTAATTGACAGGAATTATGAGAGGCATTATTTTATTTTTCTTGCCAAGCACTCCTATGAAATCTTGAAATAGATTTTGAAAGAAAAAAAAACAAAACAAAAAGGATTCCCATGGACGGCGTTCCTTATCCGAATTGATCACTATAGAAATTCATCAGGTGGGAAATACACCATGTAATAATCATTTTTACAGTAATTAGTCGTTAATTATATGAAAGTATATGATTAATAGAATGCATTCTGCTTTTGGCATTATCGAGAGGATAAGGGCAAGCACTGAATGTGGGGTTGGTAGCCTGCTGGAATGCTTGGAGTTTTTTTAGAGTATTTTTTATGATGAAATATATTAAAATAATATTTTTATTTTTTTTAAAATTATTTTTAACATCAGCACATTAAAATGATATCAAAACATCAAAACATATTCATTTAAAATAAATAAATATATTAAAATAATATTTTTATTTTTTTAAAAATTATTTTTAACATCAACCTATCAAACATCAAAATATATTTATTTAAAATAAATAAAAAATTATTTTTTGGAAACCCCGGTTAAAATGTACTCCAAAAGGAGCTGCATCTTGAAGTAAATGGAATCCGATTCCTTTTCCAGAATCATTCACCTCCACCCATATCTTAATCTTTTTAAGAATAAAAAATAAATAAATAAAAGGACCTGTCTGTTTCACTAGCTTTATGGTAGGGTTTAAGTACAAAGAAGACACTTTAAAATTGGAAGTGGGTGCTAATCGATGTGTTTCGAGGTTGGATGGTAATGGTGCCGCTGATTTGATTTCTATACTTATTATTTTTAAATAAAAAATCTAGATATTTATTTATAAACTATTGGTTGTGTTTGGTGTATTTTATCATTATTTATTAATTAAAAAAAGAAAAAATAGATATTATTCATGTATATGTGTTTTGTGTCAATATTACAAAACATATATATCATATTGTATTAAAAAAACTATAAATATATTTATATAATATAAATACATATTGTGGATCACCTCTGATAGAATTTAGGGCAGGTTTGTTTCTATAGTTGTATTGTCGTTTGTTCAATATTTGAATTTTTTTTATTTTAAATGAAAATATTTTGGTATTTTTAAATCATTTTGATGTGCTAATTTTAAAAATGATTTAAAAAAAAAATAATTATTTTGATGTATTTCTAAATAAAAAACACTTTCAAAAACAATTGCAATCACACTCCTAAACAGGACCTTATACTCTCTATCTATTATTATTAATCCGATATAAAAAAAAATACTTACCCTCCTAGATTGAGTGAGATATACATCTCTTTGAATTCAAATTTCAACTGTATATATTTAAAAGTAAAGAGTAGCTTTTTATGAACATAAATCAATATTCTTCTAACTTTCCTGCGGGAGCCATTTGCTTTGTTCTTTAATTCAACTTTCTCAGAATAAACAAGCTTTCGGGAGCCATTTGCTTTGTTCTTTAATTCAACTTTCTCTGAATAAACAAGCTTTTTCATTATTTAAGTAAGGAACTTTGTTATTATTCTGAATTTGTTCAAATCAATCTATGTATCAATTAAAACTAATTTATTTTAATCGTTAAATTAGTTTTGGTCGAATAAATCAAATTAAATAAGATATATATCCGGTGAAAACTTTTTCTCTCATGCAATCCAAGCAGTGTTGGACGTACGAGAGGAAAATATATATCTGGAAAAGTATATTTTATGAGCCCGTGTAAATTAATAAGACTTTATTTTTTTTCAAATTTTATAAAAATATACATCTTGATTTTAATTTAAAATTTATTATGCATATCATAAATCTTATATTATAGCATCATGTACATTAGTTACAATACATATATGTATAACCCTCAATTTGTTTACTTGGAAATACACTTGCAAGTTGTCACGCATATATATATTCTGGGCTTGAGAGCATGAATTAAGATTTCCAATGAAATGCACTTGAGGTCTTCGTCCAATGGAGTGGAGGAAAGAATTTGTTACTTTTATCTGTGACTAGATTCTTATTATTCCGTATTCCATAATGTTTTACTTGTTTATTGAATTTATAGAATATTCAGTATATTTAGAAATTATTTATGGTAAGTGAAAACTGATTCAAATACTCTGATAATAATAATAAAAAGATTTCCAATAAAATGGGATTGATTTCCGATGAATTAAGATTTCCAATCAAATGCACTTGAGGTTCTTGGTATATTAGAGAAATAGACTTGTTTCTTTTCTCTACTACTAGATTCGAGTCATTCTACAATGTTTTTTTCTGTTTATTAAACTTATAGAATATTCAATGAATCCAAATATTAATTATAATACATGAAAATTAAATTGAATACTCCAGTAAAAAAAAAAAACAGATTTCCAAAGAAATGCGATAGATCACGACGAAGTAAATAGATATTGGGAGATCGAGAATTGCATCATGCATGACAATGGCAAAGCTCCGAGAAAAACCAGCTGTATATGACTGTACTACGTATGAACGCGAGAAAACCCTACAGTGGCATATCCGTACACAAGTCACGTGATGAATTGCGTCATCATCACCAAGTATATATATGACTAGAAGAATATCGTAGTCAACAATCTGAGAACTTTCTACATCTTCGATTTTTCTAGAAGAAAAGGAACAAACGAGGAAGCGAAGCCCATTTGTCCTACTCCATCACACCACTTTCACCCCATCCCACCTTCCTTCGAAATGAACCGACCATCGATATTTATCCACATGTTGTTGTTTTATTATTGTGTTTTTTAAAAATGTTTTTGAAAATTATTATTTTTAATTTTAAATTAATATTTTTAGTATTTCTAAATTATTTTATATACTGATATTAATAATGATTTTTTTAATATTTTTTAAACAAAAAAAAAACTCTTTTAAAAACTGCCGCAGCAAGTGAATAGAGTGTAAATTAAGTAATTACGATCAAGATCCCGAGTGTGACTGTTGAGTCGGCAGCTCGGTCAAAGATAGAAAATAGTCGAGAAAAGGACTTGAAATCCCATTGAATGAGCACATCGATAATTTACAAAGGTCGCATCCACTGTTTTTATTATCAGATAGATGATGGTGAAGTTTCTTCCTTCTTCAGAAATGAGGATCGGAGAAGAGACGGGGGGGCGTGGTTATGACATGCGTTCCCTTTTCCCACTTGTGTCTTACTTTCTTTTCTTTTTTTTGAAGAAAAACAATCACCTATGAATATTAACTGGATTGGTAATAGCTAGTAATTATTTTTTATTTAATTCATAAATCATTTGTGTAAGGAAGTCTCGTATAACTTAATTATCTTTTAATATTTTGGTAAATGAAGGGTATTTATCTCTCATTAAAGGACTGTTTGGGAGTGTGGTGGCGGTAGCTTTTTAAAGTGTTTATCATGCTGAAATACATTAAAATAATATTTTTTAAAAAAATTATTTTTGAAATCAGCACATCAAAATGATCTAAAACACACAAAAACATATTCATTTAAGATGATTTTTTTCCCCTTCAAATTTCAATCAAAAACCCGGTAGAATCATAATATCAAACAAACACTAAGCCTTTTTATACCCTGATGCCCCATTCCTTGTCAAAGGAAAGCCAAATCCAAAATTCAACCAATAAAAACAAGTTATGGCTATGCACTGATTGATGAGGAGACTCAGGCTTATATACTTGGTGTCCATGCTTCATCCAATGGTCGTATTAAAAAACAAATACAAAATGAGATTGGTAAATAATATTAAAAAGACAGGTTATAAAAAACATATAACCCCATTAATTAGATTTGAGCTAACTCGAGATATATCATCAAATCAGCAGCTGAAATTATGAAATTCAAATAACTCGATAAGAAAATAAAAAAAGGTTATAAGACCTTCATTTATATATATATAAAAACAAATTGTTACTTGAATCATTAGATCTAAAGTTTTCAATTTAAAAAAAAAACATAAAATCTAATTCTCAAACAATAAAATATTGAATGATAAAATTATGGAAAACAACTATACAAAAGGATTTAAGAAACGTAGCAATTAAAACAAGTTAGGATCAAAATTAAAATATAAAATATTTTTATATATTTAATTTAAAGGTGAAATTAAAAAAAACAATGCACAAAAAAAATAAAAATCAAAAGAATGAGTATCGAAATTGATATAAAAAACAATGCTGTAATTAATAGAGACATTGAAAAGAATAATAAGTTTAAAAAAATGACCATGAAAATTTTAAAAATCAGAATTTGTATCGGAAAATCGTAATTTAAATATTTTTGTATAAATATTATAAAATTATAAGTAAAATATTAATAAAACTTCAATATTTAAGGTTAATATATAATTTAAAATAACTTTAAAATACAATAAAACAGGCTCCATTTATTTAATGGGACTATTAAATCTAGGAAACTGTAAAACTAGATTTGTTATAATTGAAGGAAAAAAACTTCATCAAAACAAATATCAGAAGCCAAAGAACAGCATATTCGATCTCTGTCTCTGACTTGCATCAAGTAATAAGAGAATGTCCCAGGAGTCATCAAAAGCCATAGATTCTCAGGAAAGGCTGACGACGACGACGACCAGCCACCCAATTATTGTAGTTCTGCAATAAGGGCAGGATGAAAGAGAGGAGAGGACGACTGAGACTGAGAGAAGAGGAGAGGATTTGGGGAATTAATTAATTTGCACACTTAAAATCGGATCGGATCGTTTCGTTCCGATTTTACGATTCCAATCGATTTTTCCGAGTTTGTTTTGTTTTGAGTGAGGTTTGATTTTTTTAGCTGATTTTACTAGATTTATGCATACAATTTTACAAGTTAAAACACGATTTTAATAACATTGAATACAATGCTCGATCGTTTACTCTACTCTTCTACGGGTTACTTATGGTTTAATTCAAGAGACGCATATTCTTTTAATTGTTATATTTGATTCTTATTTTTTTATTTGACATAGTTTTTTAAATTAATTTCTTTTATGTTTTTATTTTTATTCATTTTTTTATTATTTTAAAACTGATGATCTCTAGTCTGCAGGGTTGGACCATCGAGCTGTACCCCTCAAAGTTTTCATAGCATTATTTGAAGGGGAATGAAATTTTCCTATATCATATGTTTATATGTATTTTGTTTTATGGAATCTATTTATACATGCATACACGCGTGTATATGTTATAAATATAATATTATAGATGTAGAATCATGTAAAAATATTTTTCTTATATAACATCCATTCAATATTTTTAATTTGTAAAATTTTCAGGTGAAATGAGTGAATAGTATCAAGTCAAAGCTAGATATGAACTCTATTTATGAACTCTATTTATGAACACCACAAATCATTTATGAACTCTATTTATGGACACCACAAACACCACAAATCGTTTATGAACTCTATTTATGAACACCACAATTAATTAAAAAAAACAATTGTTATAGACTCTCTCTCTTGCGGGTATGTATTTTTTCTGCAAGAATTAATATTAAGGTGATGCAAATTCTCAATATTTTTCTCATGAAAAACAATGTCTAAGCAGTGCAAACGTGTTTTAAATAGATAAAATATATTAACAATTTGAGTTATAACACCAAACTGATAAAATATATTAACAATTAAAATAATTAGACTTAAAATCAAAAAATAAATAAATTAAAGAGCACTTATTATATATATATATATATATGTAAATGGTTTTAATTTCAATAAAATGCAGGTAAATTACCTCGTGAAAATAAAAATGAAACCAATAATTAAAAAAATAATATTTTTAGATTATTTTTATATGCTGATATTAAAAATTATTTTAAAAAAAACATTATTTTAATATATTTATGAAAACAAAAACACTCTTAAAACAACATCAACCATAAAAAGGATTCTAACAATAATAATTCCAAAAATAAAAATAAAAATAGATCTCATCAAAAATAGATTTTATTTGAAAGTCTTTGAGATCGTTCGATTAGGGCTCAATTTCGGTTGATGTGCAAGCTGGCTCAAATAAACGGTTATACTGGGCTTGTTTTTATTAGCTTTAGCCCATAATTCATTTTATTCAGATGTTATTGAAAATTTTAAAACATAATCAAAAGGCCCAAAACAATTCTCACTGGTTTAAAGGCTCCGGCCCTGTTTGTTATAATGGGACAGCGATGCTCTTAAAGGTTTTATTTTTATTATTTTTGATGTTTTTATATTTTTTTAATATGTTAATACAAGAAAATAATAATTTTGATTTATTTTTTTAAAAATAATATCAGACTTTCAAATAAAATCTCGTAGAGGCTTAGACGCGCGACAAAGTATGCAAATTTTGTTTTTTAGTGTAATTAAAGATAAATCCTTGTATGTTTATTTCACTCATGAAATTAAAGATAAATCACCTACTTACTTTCTCATGTTGCTTCATTCTTCGATTTACGTATATTTTTTTTAATTTTATGTTCCATCCACGAATTAATTCATAATTTGGGTCTATGCATATTTTACATTGCATTTTAAAAATATTTTGAAACAATTTAAACTTTTTTTTTTATTTTGATTTCTGATTTTTTCTTTTTTTTTCTTAGATCAATTTGATGTGTTTATGTTGAAAATTATTTTTTTAAATAATATATTATTTTAAAAAAACCTGATTTAAATTCTTCAAACTCAACTTTATATATATATATATATATATATATAATTTTGAGGATGTTTAACACCACAACAAATTAATTAAACACTTCCACTGACAATGAAATGACAATCATTAGGAACTTTCTTTGTGTAAAGAATATAATATGATGTTTTTTAAAAAGAAAAAGAAAAGGGTAAGTTCACAGAACCACATCAAGAAAGAAAGTTACGCGTTCCAAAACTTTGTTTCAACTCGTTTTCCCTTTATTTTATTGATTTGTTTTTCGTTTATTTAAACATCAAAAGGCAAAACAATTTCATCGAGCATTGAACCAAAGGGCGCCGATGGTTTGTCACCAAAACAATTGTTTTAATATATAAAATATATTTTATATTTTAATATATTTGCATCAAAATATTGTAGGACACGGTATTATGTATAAATTAAGTTTGATAATGTGTTTTAAAAATATTTTTATTTTAAATTAAAAAATTTAATATTTTTAATGACGTTACGATTTATTTATATGAAGAAAAGAAAAGGGGGGGAAATCTAGCCCACTTACAATATCCAACTTCTAGAGCTATTTATGCCATCCTCTTTGTAACTCAGCTTACCATAATTATAAATATATAGATTATTATATATAAAAACTAGTTTCTCCACCCCTTCGTACCCTTTTTTTTATATTACTTATTGCTTATATAGGTAGTTAGCTCTACCGACTTAATTAAACTTATTCGAGATGTAGACAGCCATCATCATTTAGAGGGTGTTTGAGAAACCAATTTAAAAGAAATTGATTTTTTATGTTTTTAGATTATTTTAATGTATTAATGTTAAAAATAATTTTTTAAAATTAAAAAATATTATTTTGAAATATTTTTTATAGAAAAATACTTTGAAAAGAAACTGCAATCGCACTCTCAAACATTCACTTAATCATTTACATAATTAATTATATCGCGTTGATGTATCACATTTCGAATTACCATTTACATTATAGTATGTTGTCAAGATATATATATTCAAAAGAAAACACATAGTTTCATATCTGTAAATTATTAAATCTTGAATAGAATGGAACTCATGAGTGTCCAATCCTAATTATTCATATACCTTTGGTTTTGACTTGAGAAGGGATACATGGACGATGAGGTATTGAATTGCATAATAATAATAATAATAATTATTATTATTATTATCATAAAGAAATTCTCAATAGTGCATCTATACACACACTAAAAAACATTAAACGTTTTGCGGTTTTACTCTATCTTAAGATACAAATTATTGTGAATTTAATAGTAAAAATATTATTTTGCCCTTGGACCGCAAAAGTTAACTCTCGGTTGAGAGGGTATTGTGGATATTTCTTAAGGATTTGCATGATATTTGCATATTGTTTTGGGTGCTCTAGTCTTTTCCTTTTTATTTGCACAGTGAAACTACCTATTTACCCTAGAAGTTAATAAAAGGATGAGAGTTTGGTTGGAAGTATTTTTGGTTTTTTCCTGATATTAAACAGTGAAATATCGACTTTGCCCCCGGGTGGGACGCATGGAAGGGGCGAAGGCGAGGGTATTTTTGTTTTTTTCACATATTTGTGCATAGTGAAAACCACGTAAATACCTTCAGAAAAGACAAAAATGAAGGCCTGACGTGGAGGCATTGTGGTACTTTCATGAGAGGTTTTTTCATGGTTATCACTGAGTCTAGGTGTGTGCAGGTAATTCTGTATTTTTTTAAAAAAATTCTCGAAGTTACTGCAAGCCCGTCATACAGTAATGATTTTGCTTTTTTTATTCTTCAGGGCAATTTAATGATTTTAATTATTTGGGCATTGACATTGATAATAATTTTAACTATTATTATAGTCATGATAATGATGGTAATGTAGGGATGAATTTTCATTAATGTTTTCTTCTTTTGTAGATAGAAAATGAACTATTTATTTGTGTTATTTAATTATTCTACGTGTTTTCATAATTTATATTTTGTTTCTTGTGTGTTAATTTAAATTGAATTATAAAATGAACTAATTTTAATATAGTGAATTCAATAACTCAGATATCTGAATCTTCTTGTTATTTTAATGACAATAATAATTTTATGCTGGTGATTTCGTTGAAATCTAATGAACAAATAAATTTATATCGATTTAAAATTCATATATTTTATAGAAAACTCGCACTTCATAGAAACTTTTCATGAATTTATTATTTTATTTAAATCTATATTATAATAAAAAAAATCTTATACAATTAATATATTTTGTATTGAAAAAAAAAAAATACCGGCCGCAACAAAACACGATGAGCACGATGACAAGATAGAGAGTCACTTTCGACGATGGTTGCATGTATTTATAAATGTTAGGGTTTATCAATTCTTCTCACCTTAAATTTGCTCGTTGAATTATGATTTTTACCCTTTTTATTTTCTTCTATTGGTATTAGGTGCGGTGGGTTGACAGTTGCTTCCTACCAAATTCCCCATTTCTTCTTTGCTAATGTTATTATCATGCGATTGTAAACCCTATTAACGTCTTACCAAAACTCATGTGTTCTGTC
The DNA here is from genome assembly GCA_032356905.1 of Salix exigua. Taxonomy (NCBI): domain Eukaryota; kingdom Viridiplantae; phylum Streptophyta; class Magnoliopsida; order Malpighiales; family Salicaceae; genus Salix; species Salix exigua. The sequence continues at coordinate 38,187,913 of CM063603.1, read as the reverse complement.
TACTTTTTTTTCATCCAATTTATTTTTTATTTTTATTTAAATATGTAAATAAGTTTTTAAATACCGTTCAATTATTATTATTATTATTATAAGCTAGATACTCCCTTTACATATTGTGCTCGTCATTTCTTAGACAAATAGCAATATTTATCCCCAAATGGGAGGAGGAAGAGGAGGAGGTGGTGGTGGAGGAGGAGGAGAGACTAGTTTCAGACTGCAAGCCTTTAATTTGAAATTGCAGCGCCTCTAATCCTCGACGTCGTATTAAAGTGGCACCCACTTTAGAAAACAGCTGTGATATACTAAAAATGGTGATCTCCCTTTATTATTTTAAAGCGATTGTTGTCCTATAATAATAATAATAATAATATTAATAATAATAAATGAACCCTACAGGCCCTACGTGTCCAGACCACAAGTTAAATCATGACCCTAGACACTGCATCATAATCTAAGGCCCCTGTTGGGTGGCGTGCCGGCTGCCACTTAAAGATTTTTTTTATAGAACTTCTATTTTTGTTCTTAAATATATTCTTAAATTAAAAAAATATTAAATTAATAATTTTTTTAGTGGTTTTAATGGATTAGTATCCTAAAAAAATATTTAACAAAATTGTTTAACACAAAATTGTTTTTTAAAACAACACACTGCATCGTAATCTAAACGCCTTTGAAGCAATTTAATTTTTTTTTCATAATTTGATTTTGAACATTGTAACATATATAAATTTTAAAAGTTACTTTTGACCTTTTAATTATCTTTAGTTAAAAATTCTAAGAATCCCTTAAATTTATTAACTCTTAACTTTCAAAATTTGTTAGGGTGAGAAAAATCTTAATTTATTTTTTACGTGAGGAAACCTCAACTCTATTAAAACGGACTTCGTAGATCCAGATGAACGAATAAAACTATAATTGTCTCAAATTTTTACAAAGAGTGCACATTTTGATTCAAACTCTAGATCTATTAGTTAATGTTTCAAGATAGAAAAATAAATAAATTTAATTCTTACCAAATATAAAAAAGATAAAACCATTTCAAATCCCAAGCAAAAAAAAATTATTATTTTTTATTTAAAACCAGTTTATATATGTTTTGAGATAGTTTTGATATATTAATATAAAAAATATAATTTTAATATATAAACATAGTTTAATAAAAAATAATTCAACCAATGAAATCTCGCCCAGGAAGGGGATTTTGGTAAGAAGCACATCAGCTATTAAAAACAAAAATACCCTGCAGTCGACTCGAATCCCATAGGCGCGGTTTTAGAAGCAGATCGTATCTGCCTGCCTACTGCTCTTTTTCTTTGCATTCTGTAGATTCACCCTCCCCCCTCTCTCAATATCATTACAACCTCATTTTTCTCTTTTTCACGCCAAAAAAACTGCCATTACTCTTGTAATTCTCTCCAGCGGTTTCCTTTTCTCTGCCAAAGAACAAACAGGTATTAAACATTTTGAACAAGTCAAAAAAAGTTAGGAAAACTTGTTGGCTTTCTTGGAAGAATGCGTCTTTTTTGCTTTTCTGATCTGGGATTATGAGTTTTTCTTCTTTTCAACCAAACAGATTGTAAGTGTGTTATGTGTTTCTGTTTTTAATGTAGTTGGATTAATGTGACTAGAAAGTTTGTGTAATACAAAAAAGATAGTGAATGGCTTAAAGATGCTGTCTTTTTTAGTAAATCTTTGGTGGTAATACAATACAGATCAGACTGACTTCTTTTTCTTACAAGCATGGCTCCAGTTGTTTTTATTATTTTTAATGATTTTCATTGCCAAAATCCCTTCTCTGTTATCAAATTTAAGACCAGAATTTAATGTGTGCTTATTAGCGTTGCTTTTGTCTTTTTCTTCGAATTCTACTTTGTAGGTTCTTTTTTTAACTTCTTTTATAGAGTCAGAATGGTGGGATTTTCTTCTCTTTTTTTTCCTGGCTTTCCTTTTTTAGTGACTGACTCTGTGTTAATGAAGCTTAATTAAGGTCAAAATTGTGTTTCAATGTAGACTTTTTTGTCTGAATGCAAATTTGTTGTTGCTTTGCCCGTATTAACAGTCCAATACTAATCTGCAGATTGACTTTTATTGCCATTTAAATAGAATTTTAAATTTGACCGTATTGATGATTCTCTATTATTTGAAATTTATGACCATATTTATGTCATTTTCAAAAATCTGTTATCTAACGATGTATCTATAGAAATTGTGTGTATATTGCTTTGTTCGACTTCTAGTTACAAGAAGCAAAGTGGCTTGGTTTTGACATTGAGCAAGATTTTCTATTGTTGCAGTTGTATCAATGGATTGGAGGATTCAATAGCGAATAGTGAAATTCAACATAAAAATGAAGGGGGGGTCGTCAGGATTGATTATTGGGATTTCGATAGGGGTGGTGATTGGAGTGCTTTTGGCTATTCTTGCTCTGTTTTGCTTTAGATACCATAGAAAGCAATCGCAGATTGGGAATAGCAGTTCAAGGAGGGCAGCGACTATCCCTATCCGGGCTAATGGTGCAGATGCATGTACTAGTATGTCTGACTCGACCTTTGGTCCGGATTCGCCTGTGAAAGCAAGAAGAAACGGTGTGCCCTTGTGGCTTGAAGGATTTAAGAGGAGTAACGGGGTTTCAGTTTCTGGGATACCTGTTTATACTTACAAGTATGTTTTCACTAATCTATTTCAGTAATGACTTTATCTGTTGATTTTGAATGAAATTGCTTTTTGCCTTTTTTCTTATGACAGAGTAATGAGGCTGATTGCAACTAACTGGCCTGCTTGTAATTATTTTTATTTTAGAGTTTATTATCTGTATCTTGACTTCAAGACATGTAAAGGTCATTTGATGCTTGGAACAATTGATGATGGTGAATGGATAAGTGTGCTTTAAAATTTAGAATCTTTAAAATGATCTGCTTTGAAGTTGAATTATTACTGCAAATAGCTGCTTTTTGGTGTCTAAGCTAGAAGGAAAAACTGCCAGAGCTTTTTAATCTCTCTTAATGTAGAGGATGGTTCAAATGCTTTCTACGGGTTTTACCTCCTGTTGAGTCGTTATATGTATTGCAGCAGAACTGAATTTGAGTGGATATGCAATCTCTTTAGTCTATAATTTGAGTGGATATGCAATCTCTTTAGTCTATAATTTGAGCCTTAAACTGGTAATAGGGAGATTACAAATCCATAGATTTATGTCGCAACAAATAGGAGGCATTTTATACATAAAAGGAAGTTAATAGGATCATGATCATTAATTCCTGTTAGTTTATAATTCTTCTCTTTCATTAGGTTCATGTTTAAAAATTTGTTCCTGGTGTTACTTCTGAAGGGATCTACAAAAGGCAACCTATAATTTCACAACACTAATTGGACAGGGAGCATTTGGTCCAGTTTATAAAGCTCAAATGACATCTGGTGAGACTGTTGCTGTTAAAGTTCTTGCAACTGATTCAAAGCAAGGGGAAAAGGAATTCCAGACGGAGGTATTGTTGGTTAACAATTTCATTTTTATACTTGTATGGGTTGTTTACTATAACTACAAGTTCCAAGTGGCATGTGTCTTATACATAAATGCATATGTTTATATGAATCCTCATTTAAGATATGAAAACCGGCACAAACATGTCTTTAACAGATCTGGATCTGGCTTCTGAATTAATTAGTTGTCTAATGTCTGACTAATTTTATTTTCCTATTTGTTTGACTTCTAATGGTATGCCACTCGACAGATGAGGAAGTTATTAAGTCTTATAACAAGCGGAAAGAGAAGTTGATAAGATGAACATTAAAGAAAGAGCTGCATGCATAAATAGTGAAAAATAAGCTACACTGCTTTGCACATGAATTGTGGACAGAAGTTTTGGAGTTTGATGAATACAAGAAAGTGATCCCATTATATGAATTAATTTCAGTTTAGGAAACAAGATATACCCGGATCATAATTAAGAAATTCTTTGCATCGCTGAACAATTATTCCTGTTTTGTCCCTGGTGCGCAAATGTGTGTTGTGTTTATGTTTCATGCTATTGATTCTCTTGTGTTGTAGCTGTTGTTTTTGCATTCCATGTCGTTCATTGCCATTTCAATTTTGTTTTAAACATATTCAGGTTATGCTATTGGGAAGGCTGCATCACAGAAACCTTGCGAATTTAGTTGGATATTGTGCAGAAAAGGGCCAGCATATGCTTATATATGTCTATATGAGTAAAGGCAGTTTGGATTCTCATTTATACCGTAAGTTGGCTTCCCTTTTGTGTATGGTAGAAATACACACGTATACACTTACTGGAAGCTGTAAATGGATAGGCAGCTCGTGTGTCAGATTGCAAGTAAATAGTTTCTCTTTGACTGGCCTTCAATTTTGACAGGAATCAGAGCTTGCCTCACCAGTAAACCTCCTGTGTGAAAAAAGTTAGAAATTGAAAAAAGCTAAAATTCAATTTTAGCTTGTGGCTTTTTTGTAGCTGTATCTTAACAATGAGCAAGAACCACCATTGATGGATTTTATAATGGGGAGTGTGAAAATAACATGGATTTCTTCTTCATGCAGGAGAAGACATCAAACCTTTGAGCTGGGATTTGAGGGTTTATATTGCTTTAGATGTAGCAAGGGGCTTGGAGTATCTTCATGATGGGGTAAACTCTTTTTTTTTTTATGTGAACTAACATGAGTGCATATGTGCATGCATGTCCTCCATAGTAATCAAACCCCTTTTGATATTTTATAAATTTACTATTGCTTATTTATTATGCTACAGGCAGTTCCACCTGTGTTTCACCGGGACATTAAATCTTCCAACATTCTGTTGGATCACTGCATGAGAGCCAGGGTATGTATATTATGCATGAGAAGTCGCAGTAAATTTTAATTTGATGTCTTGTTTTCATTGACGAAAAAATTAGCTTTTCTTCCAGCAAGTGTTAGTTTCTCGTGTTAATTCATACTCCTGTTCATTCTGGTTCAATTAGGTAGCTGATTTTGGGCTTTCAAGAGAAGAAATGGTGGACAGACATGCAGCTAATATACGAGGAACTTTCGGGTATCTCGATCCTGAATATGTATGTACAAGGACCTTCACAAAAAAAAGTGATGTCTACAGCTATGGAGTGTTGCTTTTTGAACTGATAGCTGGCAGAAATCCTCAACAAGGTCTTATGGAATATGTTGAACTTGTAAGTCTCTGCAACTCTTTCTCAACAGGATGGTTAACTTCAAATGGAATAACCAAATTGTTTGTGAAAGTTCAAATAGTGTTGTCATATAACATATCCAGTTTGACATTGATAACTTGGACAATAATGCTTACATTGAAGGGTCTCAAGTTAGATGATGTTGTTTATTATACTACATCATGAACAGTTTTCAATTATCCTCATATAACCCCCATCATTGCATTTCAGAACAAGTGAAAAAGTGTCAATGAATTAAAATGGATGTTCTAAGCGATTAAAAAAACCGTCTGCATTGTTGTGGTATGTTCTAGCTTGAAAAGAGATTATATTAGCTTCAGTTTGGTCTAGTGGATACCTGTACGAGTCATTTTTTTTTTATTCCAAGTCTGAAATCGTTTTTCTAATACGATGAACAGGCAGCAATGAATACTGAAGGAAAAGTTGGGTGGGAGGAAATATTGGATCCACGCCTGGATGGGAAATATGATGTTCAAGAGCTTAATGAAGTGGCAGCTCTAGCATACAAATGCGTCAACCGTGCCCCAAGAAAACGGCCTTCCATGCGAGACATTGTGCAAGTTCTTTCTAGGATCCTCAAATTGAGGCACAATAAGAAGCATCATAAGCAATCCCTTTCTGCTTCCACAGCAGATGAAGTTTCCATCGACATGGATCAGCTAGAAATCAGAACTCCCATCTCAGATCGCCACCGGAGAGAGGAGTCGGTTGACAGTGCTGACGCTTGTGAATCATAGTTGACTGTTTAAAAATCTGTTCATTTGGGACAGCCTTGGTTTTGGTTTGTGATATACACATGCAGTTCAAAAGGAGCTTGGCAAGCAGATTTGTGGCAGCTCTCTCACTCTGGCTTCACTTTTTTTTTCTTTCTCTTTTGCCTGATTGAGTTTGTAGTGCAGAGGATCAGTTCAGTTTGTTTATAGTTTTTTTTTCTTTTTGTCCTTTTTTTGTAACATAACTAGGTCCTTTTCTTTCTCTTTCACTTAAGCTGAAATGGCATATCCCTGATTTTGTACATGAATACTATGAATCATGAAGGAAAATTACTCCTTTTTTACCTTCTTCCTGCAACTGTATTTTCACTTTCTCCCCATGTTATGAAATGCACTTGGATCATACTCAGTAATTGTAAATTATCCTTCAACAATATACAAAAACACAGATTCTATACAAAATATTTAATTGGGAAAAATAACTCTTAAAAGGGATATCTTTTTAAATAAAGTTATCACGAAGTTTTTCAATTACATTTTAGTTGATATGTTTTAGTTGCAAAGTATTTCAGCGAGTTTTTTTTTAAAATAAAATATTTCATATATGTTTTTTATTTATATTTTTATTTAATTAAAAGTATTAATTCAACAAATATAATTTCAATTCAAATTCAAAAATAAACTAACTTAAAATTATGCAATTCAAATTTCAAAAACAAGAAAAAAAGTGTGAATTGAACTATTATGACCTGGTCAACTTATTCGGTCTAAGAACTACTGATAAAAATATAATTTGAAGTAAAAAAATCAAAATGATATATTTTCTAAGATGATAATATTATGGGTTTACATGGATTAGCTTGAGTTGACCATTCAAATCTGTTGCTCAGATCAATAGACTATAATAGCTCCAAATAAACTAAATAAAAAAAATCATCAAGTTGAATTCTCAAAATTAATGTTGCAATTGGGAAAAGCTCAATCTAGAAAAAAAACAAAAAGAAATAACCTTTCAAAACATAATTATAAATTTGAACAAAATTATGAAGACACCATTAACAATTTTACAATGTCTTTCTAAACTTTGATTACCCTAAAATTCTAACTTGAGATTTAACAATACATCAAGATACTTTGAATGTCAAATTGAGAGATATAATTAATGTTGTAAAACTAGACAATATTTTTCTAAAAAAAATAATATTTTACTAAAATAAAATGAATGAAATAAAACCAGAACATTTCAACCTGAATTTGGAATGAATTTATATAACAGACCAAAATTTGGATCATGACGAAATATATTTTGGTTTGTTCTGTTTGGTTTTTAAATATGAACGAGATATATTGACAATGTTAGACAAAACAAAATAAAATTGAGAACCTTAGTTATTACCCCTAGCACATAACTCAATTAAAAATTAAAGTTACTAATTAAAAAGATTAACTCTAATTGACTTAATCAATTTAAAATATTAAAATAAAACTAAATTTTATTAAATCACAAGTTAACCCATTATATTGAACAAAATCAATCATCAATGAAAATAAAATAAAATAAAAACCCATCTCGAGTTTATAGGCCCAAGAAAGCCATCATTTCATTATAGGACTTAAAACGTCGTCGTTCATGAGCAGGCATCACCTGCACAAAACATATACACACTCTTTCATTATCCATTCATTATCAAAAACTCAAAAGACTAGTGTGACAAAGTAGTAGACGAAGCAGCAGCAAAGAAGAAATGGCAGCAATGGCTGCACTTCAAAGCTCAATGGCCTCTCTCTCACTCTCATCCTCCAACTCTTCCTTTGTCCAACGCCTACCACTTCCTTCTCTCTCCCTTCCACAAGTACGCTATTATCTTCTCTCTCTCTCTCTACTTATCTATGTACCTACCTATTTATCTATATATAGATTGATAGATAGAATTTGCTTCTTTGTCTGCTATACTAAAATGGGTTTTGCTTAAATGGAGTTTAAATGCTCGTTTAGTAGTTGGTGAGGAACTTCATAGCCAAAACCTATCAATTTGTTGTGATTTTTGTCTGAAATTAAATTTCTTTTTTGAGTTTGAGAATGTTGATGATAATTTCCACTTGAAGTTTTGGTGAAAGTGAAAAAAATGAAGTTATGATTAGTGCTTTTTGTTTCTCGGAAATGAAATGTTTGGGCTCTTTATTGATATATAATTATAACTGTATTAGCACAATTTCATGTTCTTTCCCCGTTTTAGCAACACTAGGATGTGAAATATTAATAGAAGAAGGTGATGGCCAGTGAAATTTTTGAAGTTTTGTTAGCTTGACAATAGGTGCTGGTAAAGATTATGAATATTAGCTTTTTGTGTTTTTCTGTTCATAATCTGTGTCCTGTTTACATGACTGCAATCTTACAATTAATTTCTACCTCGCTAGAGTGATTATTTCCATTGTTTAACATGTCTGGGGAATAAAGAGGTTTGTTCAAGTAAATTTGTAAACATGGTCTCTTTCACAGCTTTGTTCAATGCATTACATTACTTCTATGTGTTCATTTTTGTATATCACTAACTACTGACTCTGCAAGTTCATTTTTCCATACAGTAAGATACCTTCAATGTTGTTTTGTGATGTTCTTACTGCTAGAAATTAGTATTTGTTTCATGTCGTCATAGGTTGCTGTTATATTTACTGTAATATACTACATTCACTTAATAGATCGATCTGCTTGCTTTACATGCAGGTCAAGTCACCAGAGAAACCATGCCTCATTGTTGTGAAGGTAAGCATCATTAGTGCTCTCATCTTATTTTCCCCTTTCTTTCTCTCTTTTCACTTACAGTTTGTTTGGGAAAATTTTGTCATATGAGGGGAGGGGAGGTAAATGGATGGAAAAAGTTTTTCCTTGCCTTGTTTGGATAAGAAAGAAAGGGAATGGAGGAGAAATAAATTTTCTTTGTTTAGATAGACAAATGAATGAAATTGGAGATAGGGGATGAAGTGACAAACAAGATTGGAAAGGTTTGTTTGTTAAGGAGAAAAAAAAAGGGTTAAAAGCAGACCTCCATTTCCCATCCCCTCCACTAATGAGCTCACTATGGGCAACATAAAGGCTCATGTGCTAACAGTCTTCCTATGAGGATTCTGTATTGTGTTCATGGGATGCAATTGCTTGCTCTGTCTTGTACAGCAATCATTTTTTGATACCTGCACTTCCCTCTTACAGCTCAAGCGATGGGAGCGGAAAGAATGTAAGGAAAACAGCCTTCCTGTTTTACAAAAAATGCATGTTAAGGTAGGAGATACAGTTCAAGTGATTGCTGGAGATGACAAGGGAAAAATTGGGGAGATCACTCAAATTTTTAGGCACAACAGCAAGGTGGTAGTGAAAGAAATAAACCTGAAGACAAAGCATATGAAAAGCAGAGAAGAGGGTGAACCTGGCCAGATTATAAAGGTTATTTTCAACCCAGTTTTTGTTACATACATTCATCCATTTTTATTCTAGCAAGATATTATACTCCCAAGTTATTCCATCATTGGAAACATGCAAATGACAGTATTACTTGCAGAGAATACCATGTTAGATATCTGCTCAACAAATATTCTTTCAGTAATTGCTTGTCATGACTTGTTTCAGATTTGTCTAGTGTGGATATGATTGCAGAAAATTCAAGAAATTTCTGCCTTGCTAACTATTGCCTTGTTATCCTTACATCTTAGACTTTATATATGAATATTCTTGCTGCATGCTCTTTTTAAATCACAAATGGACTTTGATGTTCCAGATTGAAGCACCTATTCACAGTTCAAATGTGATGCTCTATTCTAAAGAAAAGAATGTTGCAAGTCGGGTGGGTCATAAATTTCTTGATGACGGGAAGAAAGTTCGGTACCTCATAAAAACTGGGGAAATAATCGATAATGCAGAGAACTGGAAGAAACTGAAGGAAGAGAGTAAGAAAACCGAAGTAGCTGCTACTACTACTTCATAGTTCATAGTTCATTAGAGACAAACAATTGATGCAATTTCTGAATTTCTAAATGTATCTGTGCTCTGTTTTTTTCCTTACTGGTCCAATTATTTTTTCCCTGTTCCCTTTCTTGATTTCTATATTGCCAGACTTTTGTAGTACCATTGGCTGTGTGGAAATGGATATCAATTCTGTACTGTATCTTATTCATTTCATGGACATAGAGCGTCTGCAACAACATTTATTACCACTCACCAAAACTCAATGTAGAGGATGGAATTTACAAGGTCACACCGTATTATGTTCAGAGATCATTTTGATGAACATGAATGCATCTTCAGGATCTGATTAAGCTTGTTATCCCAAGAGTATTTTGCAGATTTTTTTTACTTTCTGTTGCACATAATTTCTAATAATAAGAAATTCTCACATTACTAATTTAACTTTCTGAATGTTTTGGAGTTAATACAATTTCTGTTTTGGACGTTCGAATATGATTGCGTGCACAAGTATTGTTGATCCTTCGAATCAAAGAGATGTTCTAAACTTGATAACTACAGCCATAAAAGCTTTTGATTGAAGGATGATAACTTACCACTTGAGCTTGGAGATTTCATTCCAAATCCTGAAACGAAATCTTTTCATTATATTACCTTTTGTATACAATAAAAATGAAACTTACAACATATGAGTTAACTCTGCAAGCAGGTGTAACAAAAGACATGCATACAAGATTAACTCTACAAGCTCGTGTAATAAGCCATGTAATTAAAGGACAACTCTTGTAAATGTGAGATCATGGAAAGAATCATGAAAGATGGGAGTGTCAACGGAAAGCCTTCTCTCAGCAAGCTTTCCTATTTTATAAATTCACAATTATTTTTCTTTTTAATATATTTTCTATTTTGTATATATGACAGCTTATAGTTTACATATATAGGACTAGAATCATGTTGATTTACTTTCCATGTATACATCATTGTAATCTCTATTTAAGTTACAGAAATCAAAGACAGACACATTTTTTCAGACAATCCTTTGAGCTATTTTGAAAAGGAAGTTATTTATAGTCGATAAATAGTTAAATTAAGATCTAAAAAAAATGCTAAAGCATTAAGATTTTTGACATCAAATTAAGAAAGACATTGTTCATTTAACATAATTCAAGTTCATACAATTTATTATTAGTTCTTAGCAAACAAAAGGATTAAAATTGAAGGAAAATATAAACAAGTTAGTGATAACGAATTAAAAAGAAAGAATTATTGCAAGCGGAATGGGTGATTGACCCTTCTACAAAGAATTGTGTAATATGTAGGAATGTAATTTAGGATTTGATAAGGTCAAAGCATGTTAGGTTTCTAGATAAAAATAAACAATAGGAATTGATGAGAAGCTTTTTCCCTCTATAATACATTGTAAGTTAATGTGACTACCATTGCTAATGATATTTTATTGTATCAAGGTGTCACCTTTGTGATTGTTGCAATTAATAAGTTATTTAATGTCTTCGTAGTTTATTACATACTTAGATTCATGAGCATACAAATCATAGGACATTAAAGAATTGTGGATGACATTAAGCTATAATAAAAAATTGACAAATATCCAAACTTTAGGACATTTGTTAAAGGCAAAATAGTGAGAAAAAAAGTGATAAGTCTCAATGATAAACATATGCAAATTCTAAAGTTGATAGACTTAAATGGGGTCCTAAGGTCTAGAGTGATATAAGAAATAAGAGCAATACCATAGTAAATTCTGAACATGGATAAGGTGACTTACTAGAAGGAACTTTGACAAGGAATATGATTACATAGTTACTAGTGGGAGAGGTTTTATTAAAAAAAAAAACACAATTCATTGTGAAAACCATGTGCAATGATTGCAATTCAACCATGAAAAATGAATTGGTATCCTAGGGTGTAAATGTTAAAAGATACTTACGAGGAGTTATAGTTCTCTTCAAAGTGTATTTTATAAGGAAAAATTATAGTAGTTCATCCTTTTAAGGAAATCAATGAAATTAAAAGAGGTTAAAGAATGACAAAAATAAAGTTATTTAGAAAAGAGATACTAGAATGAGGTTAGATCTAAAATTTAAAAGAAAAAAATGAATAAGAGATGTAGCTAGAATTATACATAGAAATTACAAAGAATGAGAGAGATTGTATTTCATAACCACATGAAGAAAAACAAAAGATTTGGATGACAGGGAGAAAGTTCTGGAGTTTGTTATTAATCAGACCAATGACAACTTGATTATTAAAATGGTTGATAGGGACACAGATTTAGATAAAAATACAATAAAGCAACCAAAAAAAACTAGAAAGAACTAATGAAAGGTATCTAACTGCTCATGAAATAAAAAAGACAGTATGTTTAATGCTTTGTTTTTTAATGATGAAGATGATTTCTTCACGGATAACATGAAAGAATAAAACAATGTGACTCTCATCCGTGAATAGTTTATCAATTAGAACAAAGAGGTTAAATTGAAAAGAGAAGTTGTTAAGAACTCTTCCGGTCTAATTTTTCCTGAACGAATTAAAATTAAAATCAAGACATAAACGTCATTATTTTATCTTGATTTTTTCGAAAGGAATTAACAATTATGGATAGGTGAGTTTTTTTTTATCTGAATTCAAGATATTACCAAAAGAACAGTGGGTTTTTCAAGGTAAATAGATTAACTAGAATATCTTTTATCATCGAAAAACAAAAACAAGGAAATGGCAAAGCATCACACACCCCCGTTTCATTATGAGACAAATTTGTCTTCTTGTGTCAGTGCTTACAGTTGTGTTTATTGTCTAACAGAACATCACACAAACACCAGAGCATCAGAGAGAGAGAGAGAGAGAGAGAGGCGGGCTTGGATATTGAAGCTAGCCAGGAGTCGAGTCGAGTCGAGGAAATGGAGGAAGAGAAGAAGACAGAAAGAGCTCTTCCTCCTACTTATTGTGTTACTGGTGCGAATGGCTACATAGGGTCTTGGCTGGTGAAGGTTCTTCTTCAAAGAGGCTACATGGTTCATGCCACCGTACGTCATCTTGGTCTGTTTCGTGAACTCTTTCTCCTTCAGCTCTTTTATCCTCCATGCTGCGTATGATCTTCATTTATCTGGTTTTTTCTTGTTTTTTTATGGAGTTGTGTTTGCTCTTTGGTCTTGAAAACATTAGAGAAATATGAGTGGTCTTCAATTTCGGGAGTGACGAAGGGGACGATGAAGGAGGCGAAAACTAGAATAGGGAGGAGAGAACTGGAAGTTTGTTGAGTTAATCATAGGATTCAGTCCTTGTAGTTTATTAAACCTAACTATTTAGTCCTAGGAGTAATTGAAATTATTAGCCAGACCCTTGCTTGATTTTGATCATCCTCGAGTTAATAATAACTGCTTTATTTTTCTAGGGATTGTTTCTTTATTTGTCAGATTTCCCCACTTCACCTAATTCTCTTATTCTATTTTAAAGAAATAAAAAGAAATTGAGAAAATAGCAAGAAACTCAGAAAAGGACTGAATGGTATAAAAAATAAAAGCATAGGTACTAATTAATTAGTTTTGTTAAACTATAAGTATCAATTTACTCTAGCTTGTTTAAGAGCTTGCTTCACCATGTACACATGGTGAGCTCATTCTTGAGGATGAATATAAACATCATTAAAAAAAGATAAAAAGAAGTGATACCAAGTTGAGCATTTCTGCAAAAATCACAACTTTTTATTTGATGAGACTCGGGTGATACGCATGGATGGTTGACAGTGTATTTTAAAATTATTTAAAAAAATTAAAAATTATTTTATTTTTTATTTAAATTAAAAAAATTGATGTTTTAAATTATTTTTATATGCTGATGTCAAAAATAATTTTTAAAAAATAAAAAAAATTATTTTGATGTATTTCTAAAAGAAAAAATATTTTTAAAAAACAATATCAACTACACTCTCAAATAATTACTCAATCTTGTTAACTTTAAGGTTAACGGGACAACCATGTAATCCAAGTTTTAGGTCAAGCAAGGTTTAATTACAATTAATTGGAGGGAGACAACAATGATTTACAACACCTATGCAAACTATAAAGCTCATTCTAACATAAATAAATAAATAAATGTAAGATAACTAAAATGGGAAGAAAAACTTGTTATTATGTAGGACAAAAAATTGAATTAACAATAATCAAAACAGTAAAACATCTAGGCAAATTAGTTCTTTATATTTAGACTAGATTGTTGGTTGGTTCACACTAGGATCAAATCAATTTTCTTAATGTAAAAAAAAAATCAAGCATTGCTACTATTTTTATAGTATAAAAAAATAAATCATATAGGATTTGATATGACCAAGTTGACTTGACAAATCCAAAGATAGCCCAAACAATGAGTAAAAATATAGATTAATGAAAATTAAAGATGATATTTTTAAAGGAAATATTAAGATTATAACATATTGAATCGACCGAAATCAACTTGTTAAATTGACAATTTGAATCATGAAACAATAATAACTTCATAGAAATCAAATCAAAACAAATTATAAAACTAAATTTTTTAATCAATGTAATGTTCAATGATAAAATTGAAAAAAAATCAATTAAAGAAAACAAAAAATTACTTAGGTAACTATTATTAATCTGTCAAATTCACAACTTAAGTTATGATGTTATAATAACATGATAAACTTAAAATGAAACAAATTATAACACATAGTTCACAATCAATCCAATGTTGAAAGATAAATTGAGAAAAACACAAAAAATACTTGTTCCAACTCACCAAACTCATGATCCAAAACATAAGACTAGGATAATCTCATAGTAAGCTAACCAAAATAGCAATTTGGGCTACCTAGTCAAACTCGTGAGTGACTTGGATCGTGAAATTTAAAAAAAACTCATATAAAACAAATTGAAACAAATTATAAAGTATAATTTTTGTATTAACCCATTGTTGAAGAATAAAATTGAAAAAAAAATCAATATATAAAAACACAATAAAACAATTTGAGTCAACCTAGGTTCACTCGCAAAACTCATTATCTGGATCATAAGACTGAAATAATCTAATAAAAACAAATCATGAAAGTTAATTCTTAATCACGGATGAAATTAAAAAAAAAGAAGTAGAGTGAGCTGATTTAGCCCGTTAAACCTGCAACATGAATCATAAGACTTGATAACGACATAGAAAGCAAATCACAATAAATCATGAAAATTAGTCTTTAACAAACCAAATTAATTTCATGGGATAAAAAATAGTGAGGTAGTCAGCAAGAAAAACACCACTTTAAAGTTTTTGTTAAAATTAAGAGAGAGAAACAGCAGAGGTCATTATCACCTGAGTGTCTCACAAAATGTACATTGCATAATTAAGAAAGTAAAATCAAATTTCATCAATTCAAGTTCACAAGCACGTTTATGATGCTATTTTACCAGCATCTAATTGGATAAGAAAAAATGGCACTTAAATTTCCAGCCAAGTCGTCGGATCTTTTATCATCGTGGAGGGGTGCTGATCGGTTGAGATTATTCAAAGCTGACCTGCGAGAAGAAGGCAGCTTTGATGAGGCAGTCAGGGGCTGTCATGGTGTATTTCATGTTGCAGCTTCAATGGAATTCAACGTTGCTGGAAATGAAGAGAATTATGCTCAGTGTAATATTATCGACCCTGCGGTTGAAGGGACGCTGAACCTTCTCAGATCTTGCTCCAAATCCAACACTGTGAAAAGGGTTATCTTCACATCCTCCATTAGCACTCTAACTGCTAAAGACAGAGCTGGTAAATGGAGAGAAGTAGTTGATGAAACTTGCCAGACTCCCATTGATCATGTCTGGAATACAAAACCAAGTGGATGGGTAAAGCTTCTACTTGTATTCTATAACATCATCAAGAAAAAAGTCAATTCACTTGCCTGGATTGAAAGATATCTTGGCTTTCACAGATTTATGTACTCTCCAAGCGTCTAACGGAGGAAGCAGCGTTCAAATATGCAAACAATAACGCTATCGATCTCATTTCAGTAATAACTACTACTGTTGCTGGTGCGTTCCTCACTTCAAGTGTCCCATCAAGCATTCAAGTGCTCCTATCTCCCATAACAGGTAATTTGCTAGCAAAAATCTCTTATTTTGATATCTGGGAATTCAATCCTGCCAAGCAAGATCATTGCCCCAATCTTACTTGATGCATTCAGTAAAATAAACTTTTAGTCTGCGTACATCATTCAACGATTCATTTCAGAACGTCTTATCAATGACTTCACCAATTCCATGACAATTTTAACTCTCTGATCTACATGGTATTTCAGGCCTAATTATCATTCAAATAGTCCTCAAGGGGCATGGCGTGATGACAAAGAGCTTGAGATCTACACAGCAGGTCTCGAGTTCGAGTCAGAGCGTGCACCTCTTGTAAGAGCCTGGGACAGCCGAGGTTTTACTTGCTCACCTGGACCCACAAAATACGCTTTCTGGGGGGTAAGGTTTCCTTGAATAAAAATAAATAAATCATTCAAATAGGTTGTACCATCCATATGTAAAACAATGATTTACATGAATGAGTTTTGCAAATATAAAGATCTGGTAACCTGTAATTTTTGTTACTTCTACAGGTGACACCAAGTTCTTTTCAATACTATCAGCTGTTAATGCTAGAATGGGTTCAATTGCATTGGTTCACATTGAAGATATATGTGATGCACATATATTTCTTATGGAGCAGACTAGAGCAGAAGGTCGATACATATGCTGTGCCCACAGTTGTGAAATGTCTCAATTGATTAATCATCTAGCAGAAGAGTATCCGTGCTCAAACATCATCCAGAGGTAAGTTTTTTCTCAGGATCTGTAAAGCTGGATGACAATTCTCATAGGATTTATGCTACTTGAAACATTTTCTTTGCATCTTCAGGTTAGCAGAGGAAAAACAAGGTTCAATTTCTCCAGAGATTTCTTCAAAGAAGCTCAGGGCCATGGGGTTTAAGTACAAGCATGGCGTTAAAGATATAATGAGCGAAACTATCACCTGTTGCCTCGATCAAGGCTTTCTACCAGCTCCACAAGATTAATCTCTGGTAAATAAGTGTTGAGACTCGAAGCCTATGACTATAGTATTGTAGTTTGGTAAATCTTAACGCTGCCCCTTTATTTCTCATAGCTTAAGACTGGCTATGTAACAGTTCATCAAGACACTGGCAGGAGTGTCAAATAGAAATAAATGAAGAATCACCAAAACTTCTTCTCTTTTTTTATGAGAGAAAACCTTACCCCCGGAAAACGTATTTTATGGATCTAGGTGAGCGAGTAAAACCGTGGTTTTTTCAAACTCTTACAAGGGATGCACGTCCATAGCCCTTAGAACCACCAAAACTATTGGTAGGTAGAAGTCCTACATTTCTATTTCTGAGAATTCATTGCTATTATAAATGCTGGCAGAACATTAATCCAATTGCCGAAAGAATTTCCATCGTGACTCGCGGTGATAAACTGAACTAAAGGCACCGACTACGGGCACCTTAACACAATATCAGTTGGCAGAACAAAATTCAAGTAGTTTGTAATCAAACTGGAGATGCTCCGCAATTGAATGGTAATAAAATGCTATGTCCACGCATGTGGTCAGCATATTATAAAGCAGCTAAGCGATTACATCAATAGAATGAAACATTTATTCCGGACGGTACTGCAACAATGAGCACACTAATTTAATGCAGATCAACAACTATAGAACTCTGCTAGAGCTACGAGAATATCATAGGAAATAACAAACAGGCGATGCCATGAAAGATAATTCCAACATGGATTAAATCAAAGGGATACAACTTTGTTTAAAAACAACTTTCTCAACATAACAGCTTTCATTTTCATTGCCTTGGTGTTTGCTATTAATCAGAAGTAGTGTGGGGCGATATTTCAGTTATACCCCTATCATTATAGCCACATTGACCCATGCAAAGCTCAATGAGGTTTATTGCAAAGTTGTAGTCGGTCCCAATGTTTGGACCATCAAAGCCTCATATGATGATTTTTAGGGGACAGATATGCATACGTGTCAACCAAGTGTGCGCAGGAGATGGCCATTTAAATACTTAAACAGCAGGAAGCAGAAGATGAGAGGATAATAGGGACAAAAAAATATTTACAGATATGAACCTAGCAGCAATATGTACAAAATGACACCTATTATTCCATCAGATCCTTCCTTCAACTTCTTCTGGGCTGTCTTTTCATTTGATTCTTCGTTGTCGTTTGTAACAGTGCTATCATACCCTACATTATTTCCGGATGAGTCTACAAGTGAAACCATTGGTTTGAATGAATGGTGAAAAAACACCATTTAATTCAAATAAAATGGTTCAATTGGCATTGGTGTTTTACTGATGCTGCCATTGTTTTCTAAGATGAGGGGGAATTTAGAATATCTGTCTGGTAAAATGCCCCGATGTTAGTTCATCTGCTAGAAAAAACCCTGCTGTAATCAAATCCAATGGTCTAGTTAGCACCAGGCCGATATCGACATAGTAATTGTCAAAAATCACTTCACCTAGAAATTTAAGTTTTAGATAGATAATTCTTTGACACGGTATCAGAGTTTGGTTAACCTAACAATTACGATCTCAAATCTCATCATCTTTATTTTATTTGATAAAAATCACGCACAATATAGTATTAGACATATGCGCAAGTTGTGGCATCCCACCAAACGAGGAGTCCAAATCACAGGGGCCACATCAACTGTACTAAGTATCTTTAATTTGTGTTCATCTGATCTCAAACTACTCCCCCCGCGAGTATTTAAGACTGAAAACTGAATTCCATTCATTTTTCTGGAATCATAATTTCAAAATAGTGCTGCACGGGTTGGGGGTGCATTGATGAGGTGCATGTGCCAGCATTTATAGCTTCACAAATGGTGCAGCAAGGAAATGAAATGAGCATACCTTATAAATGTAACTGGAAAGCTACCATTTTTAAAATAAGAGAGAAATGGGGCCCTAACCTCATCTTGAACATTGTCTGCTTTTTCACCATTAGAATATACAAGAAACTCCAGAAGAAAGAGTAACCTGGTCAAAGTATTTACAGCACAATTTTAAATTGGGATATGAATATATGAGACAAAATAAATCTAACTGTAATCATTCAAGAGTTTTGTCTGATGGTTTTGCCCTAATCCCTGTTTCAAGCACAGCCCTCCATCAACGACCACATGCAGTTTCTGTACCGAGTAATGCTAGTGGACAACAAAATTTATCATTCTTGTAGGAATGCACATTCTCACACTAGTTTTTCTATTCATAAACTCACTAATATCTGTTGAGGAAAGACGGGTCCCCTGTGAATATATAAAATGGAGTCTGTGCATGATTTATTTTATTATTCTTCCACTTTGTTTTCAAGGGAGGCATCACTTGATAAAAGAACATAAACTAGATTTAATTGTACTTTGAAGCTCTCAAATATTAATGCACTTGCATATAGATCAAGGAAAAGTCTGCAACTTCCAAGTTCATTTCAAATTTACCTGCAAGCTCATAAATTATGTGTAACCTCTTCACTTGGGGCTAAATTTAATTATTTAATTATCAGACTGGATTTTTTTTCCTAAATTTCTGAATTACTTGAAAGTATTCGTTCTTAAATTCACCTACAAAGGTCAAAGTTAGAATGTGTTTTCAGAGTAACTTGGGTTCTGATTTGTACTATATTTCTTAATAAATGTGTCTCAAATCATGGACAAGGTAGCATAAACATTTTCATTCATTTTTCCATTAAAACACAAACCTATATGAAGAAGAAGAAACACAGTAGCATGAGACATGCAGGAGTGTTGAGGGACAGATACAAGTAATCTTTGAATCACAAAATTTGATGTGCTGACAAGGGAAAGTAGCCCTGAAAGAAGAATCATAATTCTTCTTACATAAGATTCAAGAAAAATCCTCTAAAAAAAGGTGTAAAATGGATTCACATATCTTCATAATGTAATGCAAGCATTTTCCTTTTTCTTTTCTTCAGGATTTGCAGATTACCACAAAGCAAGGAAGCAGGGCCCTAGGATTGAGCAGATAAAGTTCCTCAATATTGGAATAGAGACCAACCTTCCCTGCCAAAGAATCAAATCCCGTTTGACTAGATATTTCTTGTATATTCTCCAAAGGCCTATGAACCCTACCAGCAATCACTCTGCATACTATCAAAGCTTTCCTTACACATGGATCATCTTCAAATATTTCAATACATTCAAAAGCTCGTCCGCTGGTTGAAGTTGTGTACACACCTACTCCACCCTTAAGCTCCATCTTGGCTGAAAACCCATTTCTAATGATTCGACAAACACAGCATTTCTCAGATGAACATAGACTTGAGGAACCATTTACGCCAAGAGAACATGCAACAGAAGTGCCATAAAACCTCAAAAGCTCATTCCCATCAGCTATGCACCGAGAATGCTTCTTTGGGAGCTTGCTGGCCTTAATTTTCACCATCTCTCTATATTCTTCAAATCGTGCTAGAGTTTTTTGCATGCTGTGAACCTTCAGCACTCTTTCAATTCGACCGCAGTGGTTTTCACTCTTTAACCAGCTCGTTCGGCATATGATTTCGACAATTTTTCGTGATGAGTCACCTTCCACAAGTTCGGTAACTGACAAAAAGAGAAATACAATGAGCTGCTGATAAGGAAAGCTGCTATGAAATCTCAAGAACAGCAAACCACTTAAATTTATTGACTTGGAGTTGGAGATACCGACATCAAAATGAAATATCAGAATAAATTGTTTCGTGTACAAGTATAAAGCTAAAAGTATCAGAATAAATTGTTTCGTGTACAAGTATAAAGCTAAAAGTTATCAAAACCAACCAATTACAACGCCTCTCTTCAGCTTCACTAAAATTTGGAGGTTTCAGATGAGGATGTAGCGGGATAAAAGAAATGGCTTCTCGGGGAGTATCTAATAAATTATAAACTTCAGATTTTAAACTAGAAAGAACATATTGATGCCGTTTAAAAATCTGGTTCAAAGTAAATGGAAAACTCAATTCAATTGCCATAAAGTCTGCATCGTAATCATGTCTTGAAAAAACCTTGACCGCTATCTAGAGCAGTCAATGATCTCAAAAGTTGAAAGGAAAAAGGTTCTCACTCAAATCTGAGGTCACAATAAAGCGTGTGAGGATATGAGAACAATGAAGGGACAAAAGCAAACCTCAAGGATTTTCTTATACCAAAAAAAAAAACAAAAAGGGTTTCAATTTTTTTATGGAAGACGTATAAATAAACAAATAATTTCAACTTGGAGTGAGTTTCTTACCAGCATGCTTGGAAAGATGATGATTTTCAGCAGCTTCCCATTTGGTAAACTGCTCCCCACATTTATGGCAAGTGAGTGTAGAAGAACCATTAAACTTTGTCTCAACAGAGACCCGACTGTTTGAATGTCCACCAGCACCAAATATACCAGAACCTCCATATCCAGGCCCTTCTCTGTCTGATAGAAGAAAATGAGACTTTCTTGGAGGAGTAGCTGCGTTCCTAGCTGAAGGGTTGAAATAGTGCATTGTAGGATGTCCTCCAGGTCCTGGGGTTCCTTGCCTTAAAGTACCAACAAAAGTTGAACCAACAGCGCCATTACTACCACCACCACCACCATTATGGTTGTTGCCATGACTAATAACACCATTACCAATTCCTTCTTGGAACCCACCAAAACCAGTGATTTTGAGCTCACACCTTGAGTTACTTAAAATAACTTCATGGGTTATCGGGTTAAGAAAGTCACTGCTTCCAATGGATCTTGGACTACAACTTGGTGGCTTCTCCATGTGCCTTTTGCTTCCATGGATGACATCTTTGAGATTTGCTATGGACCTTGAGCACCCAGACCTTCCTGCTTTTCTTGTCAAGATTGTGCTCAAATGCTTTGTCGATTTTGGGTCATGAACTTCTGATGGCTCTGATTTGCAATGTAGAGATCTCTTCAAAGAGAACCAAACTGTCGGCATGCTTCTACCTTTTACGCTCCTTCACTCCTTTCTTTTGCTTCTTGGGCTTCAAAATCACAACTTTCCAAAGTAAAACTCCTCTACGTGCATCATTTCTAAAAAGTACATCATCTCTATGCATTTCCCATTTTATCTGCTTTTTCCACCATGAAAGCTAGCGACAAGAAGAATCTGAGTATAGATGCCATTAGTCATTTCTATAGCTTACTTATCTACTTTTGCTACAGAACCATCTTTCCCTGCAATTTCCCATCTACTAATTAAGCATGCTTAAGAATCGAAGAATCAAGAACCACAATTTCTCTTGAAGCATCCAAGAAAATCTGAACTTTTTTCTAAAGTGCAGGCTCGTTGGATGTATTCCATATTGAAAACAGCATAGCAATCACCAGTTGAAGCAAAAATTTGGCGCTTTCACCAAAATGGGTGCTCATGACTGAGGAAGAGAAAGACAAATGGAAAACCAAAAATGCCAAAGAAAGCTCATTTTAAGAGAAAGACAGATTGTTTAGTTTTAGATATTTAAAAAAAAAGATATTTGTGTTGAAAAACAAAAACACTGAATGAGCATGTTTTAAATATTTTAAATTATTTTAACATGGTAATATTAAAAATAATAAAATAATATTTTTTTAAAAATATAAATAAATTAACAATACAATAAAGGGTGTGGGGGAATTCACGGTAGCTCCCCCACACAAATCACAGTGGATTGCTACAGTGAGTTCCTTTTTTTTTTTGCTTTTTTGTTTGTTTTTGTTTTTCTTTATTTTTCTTTTTTGTTTCCATTTCTTGCTTTTCTTTTTTTTTCTAATTTTTTTTACATTGCAACAGTGTTTTCCTTTTTTTCTTTTTGTTTTTTTTTCTGATTACTTTTTATTTTTTATTTTTCCTTTTTTTTGTTTCTTGCTTTTTTTCTAATTTTTTACTTGAATATTTTTTGTTGGTTATATGTATATTTGTTTTTTTATAATCAGAGTGTCTATGCTAGCTTAAGCGCACTAAGATTAATCCTTGGATTCAAATTTTTTTTATAGTTTTTTTTGTTTTTTTCTTGATTATGTTTTCTATTTCGTTTTTTTTCTAAATATACTTTTTCCATGAAATATTTTTTTGTGGTGCCATGGCTAGATGTGCTCTTTTATTATTATTTTTTCTTTGGATTATATGATTTTTATAATTTTATTATTTGCGCAATAATAATGATTATTTAATGCATATTTTAAATAAGAAATTATTTAATGCTTATTTAATGATGATGATAAATTTATGCTGGTTATATCGTTTAAAACTACTAAACAAATAAATTTATAGTGATTTTAAATTCATATATTTTATAGAAAAATTGCGATTGACATGAATTCTGCATAGATTTATTATTTTACTTAAATTTATATTATAATAAAAAATATACACAATTAATATTTTTTACATTAAAAAAAATATTATGCCGCCCGCGGCGAAGCGCGGGGAATTATCTAGTATATATATATACACTGCAGTACCAATAATTAACTAAGGTTTTGTTTAACGGTTTAGTTCTATTTAGAAGAAAGAAAATTATATATTTTAAAATTAAAATAATATACTGATATTAAAATAAAAAAACATTTTAAATATTTATTAATTAAAAAACATTTGAAACCATGTAAAATAACTATTTGTTCACCAGAGAATCTCTGGTACATGGGCACCATGAAAACTCTAGTCTGTCAGCGGTGTCTGTGTAATAAACGGCAGCTACTGCCGAGGAAGGCATCCTGTGAGAACAACTCATGTACGACCATTCTATGATTTGACTTTTGTTTCTTCTAATTATAATGCTTTGCCTTGCCTATGTGCTAATCTCCTTATATTTTTTTATTTTTTTATAAATTTGTTTTACTTTCATGATTTAGACTACCGATTTTATAATTTAATTCAATCGAATCAAGTTTTTTTAATCATCTCCAACTCAAGTCACATGTTTTACTAGCTAACCTAAGTTTACTCAAATTATTTTTTATATTTTTTTCTTAATCAATTTTTTTTACCCCCTACAAGAATAAGTCGTACTTTGTTATGAGGGTAGTTTGGTAATTTGATAAGGGTTCAAATATAATTATTAAATTTGTAAGGGTCATCATAGTAACCTCATATTTAAATGGTACATTAAAACTACTTAATTGTGGTTGAAATTTATTTATAATTAATTTAAGGGGTATTTTGGTTTTTATATTTTTTTAAATATTAAAATTACTAAATTGACCCTAAAAAACAAATTTTCTAAGCTTTATATCCAGTAGGTTTTTATCATTTTCATTTTCTATTTATTATTAAGTTGGGATACGAGAAATTTGGTATTTCTCTATTTTTATAAAATATTAAGGAAAAAACATCGTCAATACATACGTGTGGAGTGGCTCTATACTTTTCAAGTAACGCGTGATTTGTCATTTAGTAGAAGAAAGTCAGCTTTCATCACAATGTTTAAGGTTCCATAACATCTTTTTCCACATGAAATAGAGCAACTCGTCATTTATGAGGTAGTTTAGTGTTAATCACCTTTCTCTCTCTCTTTTTTCTACTTTCTCTCTCATCCATATTGAGTCCATGGAGCAACTTGTCATTTATGAGATAGTTTGGTGTTAATCGCCTTTTCCTCTCTCTTTTTTCTTCTTTCTCTCTCATCCATATCGAGTCCATGTTAGGCATTAAAAATAATAATTTTATTCTCTTGTTTTATGACATTTCATATAGAACCCTTAATATTTTGATTTTTAAGTTTAATTCTTAATTCTTTTATAAATTTTAATTTATTTTCATTTTTATTCATAGATCTATAATCTTGATTTTTATTTTTTTAAATTTGGTCATCATTCTCTTATATCAATTTATTTGGATGCTTATGTGAACTTGATTTTTCTTAATTTTACCCTTCAATTAAAAGTTTGATAATGTTTAAGTTAGGCTCTGAATGTTTTGATTTCAAATTTTGATTCTTAGCCTTTTATCAAAAAAAAAATATTATTTGTTATCAATTTTATCACTAGATCCATTCTCTTGGTTTATATCTTTGTATTCTTTTGTTAATTCTATTTTTCTTTTTTATTCTTCCATTTAATTCAAAATTTTAGGTTGCCTTCTTATTTTTTAAAAGTTGATCCGAAAGTCAATTCAAGGCAAGTATCAAGTAATGTGTTAGGTGAGTTAACCCCAGTCAAATAAAAAAAATTAAATTTATATATAAAAAAATAAGAATGAAATAATTTTGAAAAAAATATGAAAAATAGTCGATGATTTTTCGCCCAAGTATTGACTGGGTTCACCATAGGTTGCCAAACCATTTTTTTTCAAACTTGAATCCCCTTAAGCTTATGGTCATTTGGGTCATAGGTCAACTCATCATTTTGTTTTTAATTGGGTTATCTTGCTTGTGAAATTTGGCAACCTCATCTAAATTTGCTAGTGTTTTGTTTGTTTAGATTTCATTTTTCCTAGAGGATTGACAATCATATTTGTTTTCTACTTTATTTATATAATTTCAAGTTGTGATTTTTTCCTAATTAATTAAAATATATTAACAATGCTTCAATATTGTTTTTTACATAAAAAAAAAAAAAAGCAATCCAGCTTGCCATAAAGCACAAATTACCTATCCAGTTTTGAAGGAATTGACATTGTCATGCAACATAATTGTTATCAAACCAACAAGACATGAGCCATGGATATGTTAATTTGTATGTCAATTATGTCATTTTGGATAGAAGGTAAATATAAAAGCTTAATAGATCTACCACATCTTCGTACGGTTTAATAGCTTGTATGAGATTGTGATAATTTTTTATGTTAAAAATAATATATATATATATATATATATATATATATATATATATTAATCATTTTGCTAATATTTTTTTAAAATACTCTTCATCACAATACCAAATATGGAGGCAATTAAATCAATCAAAACATGGTCAAATCAATTGAATTAAACTAACTCAATTGTCAATCTTGTTCGATGTCAAACCTGTTAACGCACTATCTTACCTAAAATCTAAAGCTATTAGGAGAGGTTTTAAGATATAATTTATATTATTCTCTAATATATATTTTTAGTGTGAAAGTTATTTGGACTTGAAACTTGCATATACCCCATACTATATTGTGCTTGATTTTTATCAAATAAAATAAGGGTAGTGAGATTCAAACCCGTGACAGCTGGGCTAACAAGGTTTTGATATCATGTTAAAGAACTATCTTATCTAAAAAATTAATTTTTAGATAAAATGGTTCCTAACAAAACTCAACCTAGAGTAAATGGGTTTGATATCTATTTATGAAAAATTTGCAACTTAAATTATTAAAGAGAATGTTTGATGTTATGATAGTCTATATTTTTATCATAAAAAAAAGATTTTTTATATATTTTGTACCGAGCTCCACTTATTTCTGTGTGTTTAAATTTTGATTTTATAGAAACTAAAATAACTTGTTTTTTTATTTATATATTTTTCTTGTATTTACTTGCCACGCAAAAATTTATTGGACTGTAATTTTAATCAAATATATGATGTTTTTAAATTTACTCATTTTAAATCACAGGTAAAAGTGTGTTTGTAACTTTGTATGTCGACGGGACAACATGAGCTTGAATTTTCAGGTGGAGGGTGGCGATGGTTATTGGTGCCGGCAGGGCAGGTGTTTGGTGAGCTTTGTGTTGATTATTTTGCGGTGGGTGCGATGCCACGCAAGCAGATAAGTACAGGGTCAGGATCTTGATAATTAATAGGATGAAATGGGTAATAAATTTTAACTGTTAAAGTTGATTTTGACATTTGTCGGGGGTATTTCTGGGGGCAGATGAATTATCGCCATCAGCTTTTATGGAAAACCTTTCATTTGTATTTTGTAGTGAATGGAGTAGACTGTAGAGTTTTTTATGCCGTAATTATTTTTAAAAATATTTTTTTATTTAAAAATATATTAAAATAATATTTTTTTTAAATGATATTTTTAACATTAATATATCATAATATCTAAAAATAATAATTTTTAATTTAAAATAAAATAAAAAGATAATGTTTTTCAAAGAAAACACTTTAAAAATATTTACACATCATGGCCTCTTACTTTCCACCGCAAGAAATTATTTTGTTTTTTTATTCTAAATTTCTATTTGTTATGTTGTTTTAAAAATGATTTTGAAAAAAATATATTTTTGTTTTTATTTTAAATTAAATTATTTTAATATTTTATATTATCTTAATGTGTTAATATAAAAAATAATCTTTAAAAAATACAAAATAAAATATTTCATCTCTTCTCTCATCCTCTATCAACCCTTTCTGGTCTGTTTGGTATTGTGGTTGCGGTTGCGGTTGAGGTTGAAAAAATGGAGTTTCAAAAAAAGCGCTTTTTCTGTGTTTCAAAAAAAGCAGTTAAGTGTTTGGTTAAAATTGTGGTTGAGTTGGAGTTTGAAGAAAAAGCAGTTTTGAGTGTTTGGTTTCTAAACTTTCTAAACTGCTTTTAACTTGTAAAATTACTTAAAAGGGCATGGAAATATACACACACATTTATACATACATCCATATATAACAATTTAAAAATAAATAACAATTTATAGGGCATAGTGGTTTTAATTAAAAATGCCTTTTTTATCCCTTTTTTTTTATTGTTCAAAGTGATTTGAATATTTATTATCTTCTCTATTTTTTTTTTAATTTAAATTGAAATTAAATACACTTAGTTTATTTATTTATTTTACTTTGCATCAATTTTTTTATTTAAATTAATACTCTCGATCCTTTATTTTATAATTTTGACTTCATTTTTTTAAATGTAATTATTTTTTATTGTTTTTTAATTTTCAAAAATACTTTTGTAATATATATTTAAGTTTTTTATTTGATACACATAAAATACTTTTTTCATGATTTATTTATGAAATAAAATTTATTTATTCATGGTAAAAAAACCCTTCTAATTTAAACAATTATAAATTAAAAAAAGTCAAAATTAAATATTTTCACACTCATATATCTTTTACTTCTAGAAAAAAATCAAAATTTATTTTAATAGTTAATTAACATTATAATTCTATCTCAACTTATTAGTGTGCGTGAGAAACTTTTTTTCTTAACAAAACAAAAACTTACAACAACTTTTCGAAATTTTGAAAAAAAAGAGCCCCTGTATACTTTATGGATTATGCGTAGCAAAGGTGGGGCTTCACTTTTTTTGTGAAAGCAAAAAAGAGCCCTGTATACTTTAGAAAAGGACATCCAAGGCCCTAATTTAGTTACTCGAGATATATAGTGGAGGCAATTTGACCCCAACAAAAGCAGAAGCCCTCGGTGAAAAGAGAGATGGAATTCGACAAGATCGAGTATCTCCAGAAAACCGTAGAAGAAGCGGAAGATCGAGACGATTCGAGGAAGGAGCGGCAGCAAAAAGAGAGATTGACTGGAGAGAAGTTACAGGAAGCGAGAGGTCGATGATGAATGTCGACAACGATCAGAGCCGGAAGGTGAAGAAATCAAAAAATGAGGTAAAGGGTGTTTTGAGAAATAATAAACATTGGACACAGACGCCGTTCAAAATGGCTTTTCAAAAGCATCTCCAGAGGTGCTTTTGAAGAAACTCCGTTTGGGTGTTATTTTGGGCGGGTCCCACTGGAAAAAAATGGTGTTTGGTAAAAACCAAACACCAAAACTCCATCCCGTTTGGCAAACGTGAAAGCCACCACGTTGCCAAACGGGTGCTACGTTGTTATAGAAAAAAACAAATTATTTACCATTCAAAATTATTAATAAGTGCTAGTGATAATGATGATAAAATCTATGGTTTTGATATTATTTAATAGTTGATTTATTAAGCCCAAGTTTTAATTTTCGTTAAAGTTAATCTACAAAACAATAAAGATAAGAATTTAATTCGTGAATATATATAATATTCATAGAAAATCTATTTTAACCAAATGCATCCAACTTGCTTGGATTAAAAAAATTTATTTTGTTTTTTTATTCTAAATTTCTATTTGTTATGTTGTTTTAAAAATGATTTTGAAAAAAATATATTTTTGTTTTTATTTTAAATTAAATTATTTTAATATTTTATATTATCTTAATGTGTTAATATAAAAAATAATCTTTAAAAAATACAAAATAAAATATTTCATCTCTTCTCTCATCCTCTGTCAACCCTTTCATTGTTATTAAAAAAAACAAATTATTTACCATTCAAAATTATTAATAAGTGCTAGTGATAATGATGATAAAATCTATGGTTTTGATATTATTTAATAGTTGATTTATTAAGCCCAAGTTTTAGTTTTCGTTAAAGTTAATCTACAAAAAAAAATAAAGATAAGAATTTAATTCGTGAATATATATATATATATATAATATTCATAGAAAATCTATTTTAACCAAATGCATCCAACTTGCTTGGATTAAAAAAAATGATTTTTTATAAATATTAAAAGTTAAATATAATTATAAATCCCGATCCTATTTTATCCATGAATGGGAGTGATTTTTTGTTAATATATATAACCCAACTTTAAATTATGTATTACTTGGTCATATATAGACCAAATAATAGTTTATTAACTTGTTTCTCTCATAATCATTTTTTATTTATTTTTAAACTTGTTTTCTTATTTCTTTTTCTAGTTTCTTATTAAATACTTTCATTTTTAAACATTAGAAGAAGAAGAAAAACATATTTTTTTGTTTGAGAAACATTTTTTTTCCAAATGTTAATTTTAATATTTAAAATTAATATGTCAAAATCATCCGAATATAAAATTAAATTGATTTTTTTGTGTTTTTTTAATGATTTTGATATATTGATGTTAAAAAAAATTATTTTAAAATATTTTTTAAAAGTAATTTCTACCATAACATTAAATACACCCTTGGAATCATACTCAAGCTCGGCGTCAAGCAAATCATCTTTATGCTACTGCCTAAACTTAAGAATATTATTCATAAAAAACTAAAAATAAATTTACAAAACCAAGTTAATTAAAATTTAAAGAAAAAACTATACAAATGATTTAAGATATATATATATATATATATTAAAATTAGATATGGAATTGCTGGTTTTCTCGTGGGTATTGTTCAAGAAGAAATAATTGCCAAATCGAGTACAAGAGTACCCTCGCATGTATGATGCCATTCTTACCTCTTCAATGGTCACTTTCAAATATATACCACAGAACAGTTGTTACATAGGACCACTAGAGTGCATACCACCTGTTTGGACATTTGCGAGTCTCTTCACTGAAAAGACAAAAGGTGAGTCCATCTGTCTGTGCTAAAAGCAATTGCTGTGGATAATGGGTTTTACTAAAGCCACATCAAAGAATGCGCCCACCGTCAAATTCATGGCTAGCGAATGAACAATTTCATGTCAACGTCCCGAGTAGGGGTAGCGTGGCTGCAGCGGATTTGGTCTTGATATTTCAAGAGTAAATTTTGATATTTCAAGAGTAAATTTCGAGTCGGGACGCGTATATTTTTCTGTAAAAATTTAAGATAATTGGAGTTTTATTTGTTTATCTGAGCCCATAAAATATATTTTTTAGGGAATGAAGTTTCCTCGAATCCAAAAAAAAATTCATATCAACGAGGTGACTAGTAATAATAGCTTGTAAATATGAGGTTTACTCTCTTGTTGATGATATCAGGTTTGAACTTGATGATTATTAAAAATTTATATAATTATGAATTTTAAGATTTGTGAAATTAATGATGTGTAACTGATTCAAACATTCACATCACAAAAATTTCTCATGTCGAGTATATTAAATGAGAGGGTTGTCTAGATGCACAAGAGGTTTTTTTAACAACTCGGTCCTCAAACTTCAATTCCCTTTGGTTGCATCCTTCTACGCCCAAATTCATAGCTAGTTTATGAGAAAATGTCAACGAGAGGGGAAATTGAGGTGTAAAACAAAAGGAAACAAGTGGTGGTTTAAAAAATTGGAACAGAAATGCACTTTGATGCCTTTTATTTTATAATGATACCTTTTCGGCCCATTGGAATTTCACAAGTTCAATTATGACACAAAATTTTGTTTTTTAACCTTTTTAATTTGTGATTTGAGAGAGGAGAATTAAAATCATTGGATTCTAATGGTAGAAAGAGAAAGTCTTGGTTACCAATTCAACACATGAAAACATCAATATTGATGTCGGTAAGTTTCATTCAATAAAAGAGTATCACTCGTGTGTTATTTATCCTCTCATTGCCCAAGATGGCAGGTATGATCTTAAGAAGTTTTTTTAGGTTTGATTTGATGGCGTGTCTGTACAACCACGTAAAGAACTGATGGCGTGTATGTACAACCACGTAAAAAACTGATGGCATGTCTACACAATATGTCTGCTAATAAATTAAAAAAAATACAAAATTATCTAAATAACCTTGAACCCAATGATAACCATGAAAAAATCAAAAGTGAAAGTATTACGATGCTCCAACCATAAAAGCTTCCTTTTTGTCTTTTTTGGAGAGTATGTAAGTAATTGTAACGCGCACAATATGTGAAAAACAAAAAAAATCCTCCTCCATCCTTCAATTTTTTGCCAGCTCGTACGGATGGTACTTCCACTGTGCAATAAAAATAGAAAAGACTAGAACACCACCTGCACTGAGGTTTAAATTTTGACGATTCCAAGGACAAAACAATAATTTCACTGCTAAAATCCATAATAAACATAAACAGTGAAACCTTGATATATATATGTGTGTAGGTGGGTAGGTGGGTAGGTGCGCGCGCGCAATGGGAAACACTCCCTTCAATCCAACCACATATTAACAAATTTTATTATATGATTTTTCCTTATAATATCATAATCACCACCATCACCATTATTTTAGTACCATAAAGTGGTCGTTTAGTAATGCGGTGCAAACTATGTTTTAAGAAAAACATATTTTGCAATCATATGGTAACGATTGCACCACAAT
Organism: Salix exigua; assembly: GCA_032356905.1. NCBI lineage: Eukaryota > Viridiplantae > Streptophyta > Magnoliopsida > Malpighiales > Salicaceae > Salix > Salix exigua. The sequence continues at coordinate 38,156,090 of CM063603.1, read as the reverse complement.
TTTAATTGTCATGGGACCACCAAAACACGGTCGAACCACCGTTTACTAGAAGCTGGATTTTGAAGTTTTTGTTGCGTTTCATTTGTGTGTGCAGAGGATGATTTGCAAAAACAATAATGTACAGAGAAGACGATGGTTATGTGCAAGAAAATGTAGCATAACCACCGACCGCTCTGCCACTCTTGACACCGGTAAGACCACCGACAACTCCCTCTCTCTCTTGGCTACAAGTTTCTCTCACTAGAAACAACCATGGATGCAACTCCCTCTCTTCTCAGCAGTCACTGACGAGCACCACCAGTTGCTCCTTTGGTATCGACAACCTCTCCTCTTCACCAGCATTACATGCATCGTTCAGTCTTCCCCCGCAGCTCAGGCATCAAGTGACAACAACAACATCAACATCAACACAATGCAATAACTTTCTAATGCTCCTTCCAACCACCACAGGCCACCCATTTACGACGTCACCGCCACAAGAAGAACCACTTCGATCTTCTCTACTTGTCGGTATTGGCAGGTGAGCCTCTCGTCACCATCGACCATATTACTATTCACGTATTACATGGACAATAACTGCATGAATTAATTCACGATGAGCAGTGCAACGCACCATTTTGTGTTTTTTTTTTTTATTTTGAACTCTTGGGCTTGGTTGGACCTACTCTCGACCCAACCCAAGTCTAACAGAGTTGACCCCTTTGGCCTAACTAGGTTGAGCTGGGCCATATAGTTTAGAACAAGCCCGATCCGATTTTTTATTTAAAATATAAAAATTATATTTTAAAAATTGTGTTGATAAAGATTAGCCATGATGAAAGGGAAAGAGGCGTAACTTCGTTTCATTTCACAAACTCGTTGCTTTTCGATAGATTATTGATCAAGAACTTGTAATTGGATTTGACCTTGGAATTATATCTCTACAACATGTAGTTAGAGATGCTGAAACAACACTATTTATGGATCATAGATGTTATTCCTGGTGATATTTTACCAGATGTTGTTCATCGATCATATAACAAGGGATCACAGAGCCCTTAACATATGGATTTAGTTCCTGATGGAATTGCAAGTAGTTTGATGAGAGAATAAAAACAATTGTCTAATTTACTTGAATTATTATTTACATTTTATCATTATGATAATTAAATCTACAATATTTCAAAAATATTTGTGTGTGTTCTTTTAAGTAATTTCACAAGTTGATAGCAATATGAAGAACATGGTAACCAAACACACGAAATTGCTTTTCATTAAACCTCAAACTTAACCACAATTTTAACAAAACATTTTAATTTCAGTTATGAACCGCAACTAAAAATGTTTTTCATGAAACTATTGTTTTTTAAACTTCAAACACTGTTGTTGTCATCCTTTTCATATTATTATGTAACAAATATCGTAACATGTTTTTTAAGTGGCAAATAAACGCCCGTGAAACTCACGCCTAGATTGCAAGCAAAAATCCTTTAAATCTGCTTGTAGACAATTCCATGAAGCATTTTCAGCCCAAATGATTATGTTATAAATCTAATAAAAGCCAACCCAAGTTTTGGATCCATAAACAAAACTATAGCCTTAAAGTAGGACCAAGTTAGGCCTGAAGGCCATATTTTATAAGGCCCAGACCATAAGAATCCAAACTGCCAGTTTTCTTTCTCCTATTGGGCCCATATTCCCGAAACCCTTCAAAATTCGAAATCCAATTGTCAATTCACCAATCCCAACGAAAATGCAAGGTAGTTAAAATCGCGAGTCAACTCGCAAAATCGTACGATTTTGCGAGTTGACTCCGAAAATCTGGTTGAACCGGAAAGAAAAATCGAAACCGGTCAAACTCGGTCAAACTCGTAGAAAAATCGTAGAAAAATCGTAGAAAAATCGTAAAATCGTAGAAAAATCGTAGAAAAATCGTAGAATAATAATAATAATAATAAATAATAATATTTAATTATATTTAAATTCATTTTTTAAATTTAAATATAATTAAAAATAATAATTTTTGTACGGACATTTTACGATCTTTCTACGATTTTACGATCCGATCTTACGATCCGATTTTTCGAAGCCCTTTCCGATCCGTGTCAAAATCTCGATTTTGACTACCTTGAAAATACCCCAAAAACAAAACCAAGCGGTCAACAGAATCTCCACTGTCCTCTTACTTCCAATCCAACGGCCAGAGATATCGATCCGCGTACTCGACTATCATTCGCCCACCCCATTTTGCCTTCTCCTATATAAGCCCCAAACACCCGTTGATTATTTCACAATTATTGTATTGCCCTCGCGTTTTTCCTCTCTTGAAAGAAAGGGCGCTTCTCTCTATACAGTTTGATTAGGGATTTTTGTTTGACAAGAAATAATCAATGGCTGGTAGAGGCAAGACCCTAGGATCTGGAGCCCAAAAGAAGGCTACTTCAAGGAGTAGCAAAGCTGGTTTGCAATTTCCTGTGGGTCGTATCGCTAGGTTCCTGAAGGCCGGCAAGTATGCTGAGCGTGTTGGCGCCGGCGCTCCTGTTTACCTTGCTGCTGTTCTTGAATATCTTGCTGCCGAGGTAATAATGCCTCCATTTTTGTGCTCGATTTTGTCTTTGAATTGTTTTGTAGATGATTTTGTTTGATTCCAGTTAGTAGATCTAGGTTTCTTTAATTTGGGTGGTTTTCCGTGGAATTGACTAGCTGTCCTTGTGGAATTATGGTGTTAATTGTGTTTTTGAAGGGGTGCCCGTGGTCACCAGTGTGATTTTGTTGGTGGGTTGGTCTTGGTTTTTCGGAATCTAGGGTTTGAACTTGTTCCCGAGGCTAATAGGGGTTTTCAATCATTAATTAAATATTTTTCTAATTTGTAGAACTAGGGTCGTGGCTTTTAATTAGTTCAAGTTTGAGTACTGGAACTTGATTGTGTGTTCATTTCTTAATGAATTTTGTGTTCAGAATTTTCTGATGCTGAACTTTTGAACTCCCTGATTTGAATCCAAAACTAGTGCATGGTTAATTACTCTTTAATTTTTTTAATTCTATAAATTGGTTTGTGTTTGATGGGTTTTCTCTATGTCGTCTGTGCTCCAGGTTCTAGAATTGGCTGGAAATGCAGCAAGAGACAACAAGAAGACCCGTATTGTGCCACGCCATATCCAGCTAGCTGTTAGGAACGATGAGGAGCTTAGCAAGCTTCTTGGTGATGTTACAATTGCTAATGGAGGTGTCATGCCCAACATTCACAACCTTCTCCTTCCAAAGAAGGCCGGCTCCTCTAAGGCCCCTGCTGATGATGACAGTTAAATTTGAAGCAATATATTTCCGTTCCTGTGATTCACTACGATATCAAGTCTTTTAGTTTAATTTTTTCCTCAGCTTTTAGGATTCCGAGCTCTGTGTTCATGTAAGGGGGGTAGTTTTAGTAGTTAGTGATGTGAATATAAATTGATCTCTTTGTGCTCCTGTAACGGTGAAATGGCAATTATTGCACGATTTGAGTTTCATCCAGGTGCCTTCTTCCCTACTTGGCTATTAGTGGTTGCTCCGTCGTGGTTTATTGCTCAGATGGTAGTTGAAATAAGATGTGTTCCTGGTTCTAGCTAGTTCACCCTAACATATAGCAGGCTATAAATAGTAACAGCTGCTTTACCAGTTCTTCTAGCTAGTTTAGCTCTCTAAATGGTGATCTTGTTGTGTTTTTATGATCAGAACAGTAACTGTTTGGATTAAATTCTAGAAAAATAGAATTGAAGGATTGAATTGAATTGATTTTTATTGAATTTGAAAATGCCTATTATATAGGTTTACAAAACATGAATTTGAGAAAGAAAAACACAATTAAAACTTTCAAGAGGTTATTGGCAATTTTGCAGATAATTAACACATTAAATTTGTTGTATATCCAAAATTCAAAAATTAAATAACAAATTTAATTTAATCTAAACTTGATCTTCATATCAGTTTCAAAACAATATTCCTTCAAGGCAACATTTCATGCATTTGAGATTTGCCTTGAATAAACCAAGATTCATCTTCGAACATTCTAGACGTGATTTAGGCATAGCTTTGATCATTAAATCGCCAATTGAACATCAATTGAATAATAGCTGATTTTAATGAGTTGATCCCTCTTGGCCTTCCTTAAAAATGAAACTTCACATTAATGTGCTTAGTTCTTCCATGTTGTACTCGGATTTAAAGCAATTGAGATAGCAGACTTGTTGTCACAAAAAATTCAGTTGGTGTTTCCGACTTTGCCTCAATTCTGCTAGAATTTTCTTCAACCAAATTGCTTGATTAGTCTGTAGCGACCATAGACATATACTCAACTTCAGCAGCTTGATTGTGCTACAACATCCCGCTTTTAGCATTCCAACAAATGGCACCTGAACCAAGTGAAAAAATGTATCCAGAAGTGCTCTTCATATCGTCAATGCTTCTGCCTAGCATCCGTCATGCATAGCTAGACAGTTTCACTCTGTTTTTAAATACCATATTCCCAAGTCACTGGTTTCTTTTACATACCTTAACACACGTTTAGCAACACCCATATGAACACTCTGGGTGAGCTCATAAAACGTGATAATAATCCAGCTGGAAACATTAAATCTGGTCTTGTGGCCGTGAGGTACAACAAGCTGCCAACCAGACTTCTATATGCTGAAGGATCATCAAGCTTCTCCCCATCATTCTTTGAAAGTTTCTCATTCAGAGCTAGTGGAGTAGCAGCTTCCTTGCATGAGTCCATTTTGAATTTCTTTAGGACATCAATAGCATATTTTTTCTGAGATACAAAAATCCCAGAATTGCATTGATGTATCTCCATCCCTAGAAAATAACTCATAGACCCCAAATCACTCATTTCAAACACATTTTCCATTTCTTGTTTGAATTTAGTTAGTAACTTGGAATTGCTTCCAGTTACTAACATGTCATCCACATAGAGAGAGATTATAAGTTGTTGACCATTGTCCTCTTCTTTCAAGTACAAAGTAGCTTCACTTTCACTCCTTTTAAATCCCAATTGATTTAAGTGAGAGTCAATTCTACTATACCAAGCTCTTGGTGCTTGTTTTAGCCCATAAAGAGCCTTGTGAAGCTTGTATACTTTGTGCTCTTCACCTGCAATTTCGAACCCATTAGGCTGCTGGACATAAATTTCTTCTTGAAGAATTCCATTCAAGAAGGATGATTTTACATCCAAGTGGTATACATTCCACCCTAGTTGCCCAGCAAGACCAAGAAGTAGCCTAATTGTATCATGCCTAGCCACTGGTGCAAATGTATCACCATAATCTATCCCAGCCACTTGAGAAAAACCTTTGACTACCAGCCTAGCCTTGTGCTTGAACACTGAACCATCAGGATTAAATTTAGTCTTGAACACCCAATTCACTCCAATCTTCTTCTTGTCATCAGGTAATTCTATCAACTCCCAAGTTCCATTTCTTTCAATGGAATCGATTTCACTTTTCATAGCCTCAATCCAAACTGGAAATGTTGCATCTTCTGTGTATGTTGTAGGTTCAGAGTGCACTGGATTACACCTCTCATAAACATCAGCTAGTGACCTTATCTTGACCACATTAGAATCTGTTGTATCTTCTACACCAGGCTGCTCCTCAGCCTCTTCAAGAGTTCTTTCAATTTCTGGTATGGAAGTTGTAATCCTTTGATCAATCCTCCTCAATGTCCAATTCTAGTTGTTATTCTCATCTACCTGCACATCTCTACTAATCTGAACTTTGTTTTTGTTCAGATTATATACCCTGTAACCTTTTGATTCTGTTGCATATCCCACCAGAATGCCTCTCTCAACTACTGCATCAAGTTTCTCTCTTGTTGCAGCTGGAATATGAAAATAACAAGGGGACCCGAACACCTTCAAATGATGAACAGAGGGTCTCACTCCAGACCAAGCTTCAAGGGGTGTCTTTTGTTGAACTGATTTTGTAGGTAATCGATTCAACAAGTATACTGAAGTGTTTACAGCTTCAGCCCACAAGAATTTAGGTAAATTCTTCTCCATCAACATGCATCTCGACATCTCCATAACAATTCTATTCTTCCTCTCCACAACACCATTTTGTTGTGGAGAGTAGGGAACTGTTAGTTGATGCATAATTCTAGCCTCTTGACAGTAATAGTGGAATTCTCTTGAAGTATATTCCATACCATTATCACTCCTAAGCACCTTGATCTTCTGTCCAGATTGTGTTTCAGTCAAACACTTGAATGCCTTAAATTCTGACAGTGCTTGTGACTTGTTCTTTAGAAAATGAACCCAAGTCATTCTACTAAAATCATCTATGAATAGCATAAAGTACAGATTATTGCTTAGGGATGCAATACTCATAGGTCCACATATGTCAGAATGAACCAGCTCTAGAGTTCTTGTTGCTCTTCTCAAAGTACTTTGAGGAAATGGTTTTCTATGTTGCTTTCCAAGTTCACAACTTTCACATATCTGATTGCTAGCACAAATTTCAGGCATTCCATCTACCAATTCATTGTTATGCATCAACACTAATGAATTGAAATTATAGTGCTCGAACCTCTTATGTCATATAATGCTTTCATAAACCTTAGCACTAAATGCATGCCCTTCTATTGCATTTAAATTGAGATAAAAGTTGTTTCCCTTCATTTTAATTTTTGGAATTGTTGAGTCATGTGAATCAGTAATAAAGTAGAAATTATCCCTAAATGATACTTCATAACCATTTCGCAGCATCTGAGCAACACTTAATAAGTTTTAATCAAGTTCAGTAATGTATAGAACATTTGCAATTGTCTTCTTACCTTTGCTAGTTCTCACAGTGACTGTGCCTCTCCTTTTTGCTTCAACTACATCTCCATTTCCCAGCTTGATTTTAGGTTTGAATGACCTGGCAATTGTGGAGAAAATTGACAGGAATTTGGTCATGTGGCTTGTGCAGCCACTGTCAATCAACCAAGTGTCCCTTTTGGAATTATGTTCATCACAAGTCACCATGAACAGATGTTCTTCGTCTGCCTTATCTTTTTCAGTAACATGTGCATGTTGTTGAATTTCATGCTGAGGTGATTTCTTCTTTAGCCTGCAAAACCTCTCACTATGGCCACCCTTTTTACAGAAATCATAATGAATTACAGATTTCCCTTTGAACCAGCAATTTTCTTCAGCATGGTTTGTTCTTTTACAATAAGAACAAGGAAGGAAAATTTGTTTGTTGGTAGGTGCAGCAGGTTTAAATTTAGGGAGAATTTGTTTGCCATTGTTGAATTTTTTAAATGATAAACTGCCATTTTTCTTCCCTTTATTGTTTGCTTGAAAAGCCCCTTCAATTATCTCATCATCTCTCATCTGCACCCTCTACTCCTGAATGTGTAGTTTGCTAATCAACTCAGCAATGGTGAGATGTTGCAAGTCACAGGATTCTTCAATGGCTGAGATTTTTGCTTCAAATTTCCAGGTACAGACATCATAAGCTTCTCGACAATCTTATGATCTTCAAATGTCTCCCTAAGGAGTCTCATCTGGTTCACCACATTCATCAATCTGCCAGAGTAAACTTTGACAGATTCATGGTCTTTCATTTTCATTAATTCAAACTCCCTCTTGAATGCTAGTAGCTTGACAGATTTGTCTCTGTTATTGCCTTCAAATTCAACCTGAAGTTTATCCCAGATTTATTTGGGAGTTTCCAGGTTCATTATTTGAGTAAAAATCTGGTCAGTGAGTCCAACATGAAGGCTAGTAATGGCCTTGTCTTTCTTCAATTTCTCCTCCTCAAAAGCTCTCATTTGAGCTATTGTGGGATTCCCATGTGGCTGAGGTGGATCAACATCTGTGGAAACTACATTCCATAATCCCAGAGACCTTAAATAAAATCTCATTTTTACTGCTCAGATATGATAATTCTCTCCATTAAAAACTGGAACTGAAGAGTGTGAATTTCCAGTTGAAGATGATGAAGCCATTAGATTTTTGGAACAAAATGATCTCTCAATAAATCTCCCAACCCCCCCCCCCAGTGTTTAAACTCACAGCCTCTCATGTTTCACTCAAAAATTTCTTCTTTTTGCCCGTAAGATCGATGCTCTGATACCACTGTTGTGTTTTTATGATTTGAATAGTAACTGTTTGGATTAAATTCTGGAAAAACAGAATTGAAGGAACAAAAACAGAATTGAAGATTGAATTGAATTGATTATTATTCGAATTGAAAGTGCCTAATATATAGGCTTACAAAACATGAATTAAGAAAGAAAAACATAATCAAAACTCTCAACAATACTGAGAGATTATTGGCAACATTGCAAATAATTATCACATAAAATCTGTTATTTATCCAAAGTTCAAAATTCAAAAATTAAATGACAAATTCAATCTAAACTTGATCTTCACGTCAGCTTTAAGACAACATTCCTTCAAGGTAGCATCTCATGCATGTTACGACAGATCTATCCTCAAGAACTGATCGAAATCTTTTGTTGTAGGTGACGGAAAAGTATTGACATTCTCTTTCACGACCTTGAAAAGCTCACTATCACACTTCAAGATGGGACCGGATTCACCATTGCCAAATGACCGCACCATGCTTTTCAAGGTTCCCATCAATTGCATGTCTTCATCGGAGAACTGGTTGGTTCTCTCAACAAGTTCCCTGAGCAAGCCGGACAAATTGTCTCTTTCGATGATAGCTTCTCGACATTTCCAGCTAAACTTCGTTCCCATTTTTGAGCTCATCTACTGAGGCTTCGATGTTCTCGACTTTGTCTCCATTAGACTCGTCGGTTTCTTCATCTCCAACTGTTTTGATTCTAGTTCGACTTCAATTTGTAGTGCCTTCTTTTCGAATCCGAGAGTGATTTTTGTTGTAAATCCAGTTTCTTTAGTGTAGAAAAGATGTCATCCTCCAGCTCTATTATCACCATCTTCTTCTCTTCAATTTCCAATTGGGTCGAATCTCAATTAAGCAATCTTTTTCCAAGCCTCGTCTTCTCGAGCAAGCTCCATAGAGAAAGAGGTCAGCGAGCTATTAAATTTTTGTTCCATCAACTCCACAAGCTGCAAGAGGTCATTTATTCTTTGGTCTTTCTCCTCCAAAAGTTGGTTAATGTGTTCCTTTTAGTGGTCAAATTTTCTTTTGCACCTTCAAGTTCTCTTCTCAATGATTCTTGCTCCAGCCACCCAACCTCTTTCTGCAGATCATCTAATGATTTGTCCTTCTCTTTAATGGTTCAGTAGAAAACCTTCTTTCTCTCGATCGAAGGGACATTACTGTCTCCATTGCGAAGTGGTAGCCATTGACTCTCTTGTTATAAGTTCTTCCTCAAAGAATTCAATCTGCTGCTGTAGATTATCTATTTTACCATCCCGTACTTGTAACATATGGGCTAGACCATCTTTCTCTCGCTTGATAGTATGCTCACCTTCCGCTTGTGAAAGAAGAGAAGCTTCCATGTCTTTACGCAACAACTATCTTTCTTCAAGATCGTCTTTTAATCGATGAGCAATCGATTTCCATATCCACAATTCAAATTCCACAACATGTCCTTCACAAATTTTAGTCGCTGAATCAGATTTCAATTTGTGTAACTCATCACTTACTTCTCAAAGTTTCTCTTTCAAGTCATTTTCCTTCGAAAAGCTTGCTTTTCCAAGCTATGTTGGCGCTGGATTCTTTATCAAGAATTTCCTTGTATTTCTTGAGTTCTTTATGCATCAAGAGATGCTTGCTCTTCAATAAGATCTAGAGATTGAACTCTTCTCGACAAAGATGCCGTGTTCTTGTTTCCTTTATCCAAATCAGCCTTTGCGAGTGTCCAATGCATCACAAACTTCTCTTAATTTCTCCTTTAAGTCGGTTTCACATCCAAAGCTTTCATTTCTATGAGAAGTCTGCTTCCTAGATGATTCTTCGACCATTTCCTTATACCTCTCAAGCTCTTTCTGCATCGGGAGTTGTTGCTCTTCAACGAGATTGAAGAGCTCAACCCTCCTAGATAAACATTCCACCTTCTCACGATGTTCTACCAACTCGAATCGGCCATGTCGAGTTTATCACAAACTTCTCTATATTTCATTTTCAACTCATTTTCAATTTGGAAAGCATGCTCTTCTAGGCAGCTTTGACGCCTAGATGACTCCTCATGCACTTCCTTGCACTTCTCCAACTCTTTTGCATCAAGAACCACTTCTCTTCTATCGGACCCAAGGACCTGGCTCTCCTTGACAAAGAAACCACCTTTTGTTGTTCTTTGGCTAATTCGAGTTAGCCACGTCCAAGGCATCACAAACAACTGCAAGTTTATCTTTCAAGTCACTTTACGTCGCAAAGTTTGCTTCTTGACCCCTTGATGATTCCTCAAGCAAATCTTTGTATCTCTCAAGCTCTTTCTGAATCAATAATCGCTGCTCCTCAATAAGATCCAGGCACTCAACTCTCTTTAATAAACATGCAACCTTTTGACACTCCTCCTTGAGTGCCTGGATCTTGTTGAGGAGCAGCTATTATTGATTCGAAAGAGCTTGAGAGATAAACATGCAACCTTTGACACTCCTTCTCACAATCTGTCAACGCTTTAGCCTGAGCAATGTTCTTTGTCTCCAACTGCCTCATCAGAGAGAGACATCTTCGCCCTTTCTTTTTCATGAAGCCCCACCTCAGTCTCATCATTCCTAATGTTCAGTTGAGCTTGATTATTCTCGATTTCAATACCAGTAGCATTGTCGAAGCCTCCTCATTTTGCAACTTCAACTGCATTATCAGAGTGGCAATTTTCCAATTCCATGCCAAGCTCTTTCACCACTGTTTCTTTGCTCTCTAGGGCAGACCAGTAATTATCCAACTCTCTAGTCAATTTCTCCAGTTGAGAGCTCCATTCAGATTCTTTACCTTTAAGATTTGCAAAGCAATTTCTGTGCATCTGCTCCAAACTCTTGAGCTTGTTTTGCATTTTTGCCAAAGAAGAATTTCCCAATTCCCGAATCCCAGCCTCCCGAAGCTCCTTGAGTGACGCCAGCAACTCCTGATTGTCTTGCTCTAGTTTTCCTGCTTTATACTCAATTTCTTTGTAAAATGTCTCCTTGGTAACCAAAGAATGTCTCAGAGGAGCAATTTTTATGTCCCTTTGAGTAGCCAAGCATTCTAGTTGTGACTTTGCATCCTGAAACTCGGTGAAAACATTCTCAAGGCACACTTTAAATTCAGAAACCTCAACTTCAAGATTTTTCCTCCCACTTTCTTCATGAGTTAAAGCTTCATTGCACATCCTGAATCGTTTTTCAAGATCTTCGGACATTCTAGTTTGAGAATCTAAGCGTGTCTGTAATGAGCAAATTACATCAATCAATGTGGACCTCTCCATCTCCCACTCTTTCTTGCTTTCCCTGAACTGATATCGGAGCTTTTCATGTGCTTCTTCTAGATGGTTGAATTGCTCTTTCTTCCATTTTAGCTGATTTTCAACCTTCCCGCTCTCCTCTGTTAAGGAACCACCTCACCTAAAAGATTAAGCTTGTAAGTGAAGCCCCATAATATGATTTATATTATTCTCTAACACACTCTCTCAAGTGAAAGCCCTTTGGGCTTGAAACTTGCATAGACCCACATCACCTTGTGCTTAATTTTTATCAAATAGAATGAGGGTGGTGAGATTCGAACTCGTGACCGCTGGGTCAATAAGGCTCTGATACCATGTTAAGGAACCACCTCACTTAAAAGGTTAAGCTTGTAAGTGAAGCCCCATAATATGATTTATATTATTCTCTAACATCCTCCTCCAGCTTGAGTAACATAGAATCCCTCTCCCTCATCTCTCTGGATACTTTGTCATTTTTTTCTACTTCCAAGCATTTCTTCTGTGAAGCAAATAGATGCCCCTTATAACGTTCCATCTCTTCCATAAACACATGGATCTTTTTGCTCTTGATCTATGCTCTTCTCATTTGATTCATCTAGTGCCGACATAAACTCCCTTTTCTCCTCCTCCCATTTCTTACACTTCTCACCACAATCAACTTTAAGCTTATCATTTGCACTGCTTGAACGTCTGATAATGGATTCTTTTTCATTCAAACTGCATTGTAAATCTTCACACATTCATTCACTGTGGAGATTTCCTCTTCCTTAGCATTTAATTCTTGGGCCTGTTTCTCAACTTTGGAACATGCTTCTTGGGTTCGGAATAGCTGTTCACCATGAGCTTTCTTCAAGCTGTCTGAAAATCCTGCTTTGCATCTCAAATCTTCTTTGAGCTTCTCGATCTCAGCTTTCACTTCATCTAACTCTTCACAGATCCTGTCCATTTCTTTGTAGATTTAAAAGAAACAAGGCACACCTGTTCACAAGCAAAAAACCTTCTTTAGATAACAAATTGAAGTTGATTTAAGTGCAACTATTACAACAGAGAACAGAGTACCACTGACAAATGCATAGTGAACATCACATTACTGATATATCAAGAGGTTCAAATCCAACAAACCAAACCAAATTGATTACTTTTTGACAGGATAATATCTCCTATGATGCTATTGTTTTTCCAAGAGGGTATTGCATCTCATCTTCCAGGTCTAATTAAAAGAATATGACTAGTATAAAACACCACTACTAACAAGTTATTAAAATCCTAAAGACCACAACCCTATTTCTACCCCCTTTTGTATGCAGTAACTCAAAAATATATAACTTTTCCAAGGTTGTTCTCCCAAGATTAAACAAAGACTAAAGATTAGTATTTAAATCTAAAAAATCATAGACCCCATTTCTTTTCACTTTGGTATTCAATAATCGACTAAAATTTTATATCTTATTGTTAAAATCATGGAAAAACCAAAACCAAAAAAACCTTTAGATCGAGTTTTCAACGAATTTCTCTCAAGATTACACAATGGCCTTAAATTTCTAGTCTTGTAAGAACCCAACGTAAAAACAATAAAAGTAAAGTCCTTGACAATATCAAGAGGGACATAGAAAGAAAGCGACAAGGGGATAACTTAAAGTGCATCGTGACAACCAAACAACCATGAAAGCATGTGCAAACCAAATACTTGACAGATCAAGAAACTTCACCACTTAATGATTCTTTTAAGTTTTAACACTGGAAAATAGCAAAAATAAGAAAAAACTAGGCAACGCGAAAGAAGAGAAACATACCTGTTTGTTATTACTATGCAAAAAATAGTTGTTGAGAGGGAAGAGAGGGAATTCTGTTTTAAATAGAATAACACGACGTCATTGCTTTGTATTTAACGACGTGACTTGTTTCTTTGGAGCTTGGGCTGGCCTTTTCACTTGTTTTAAATGTGTTTGGTATTGTTATAAGTGTTTATAATTAAAAATATTTCTATAGATTTTGTTTTTTATTTTTAATCAACATATTTAAATTATAAAAAAAAACAAAATTAAAAATATAATCTGGTATTTTTAATTAAAAAATATTTGTAAGATATTTTATAATAGATTGAAACGTAAAAATAAATATAATTTTTAGATGAGATGATTCTTTGACACTATATACTATAAGATATCATGCTATATGAAAGGAAACTATAAACCAATTGTTACCAGAGGAACCTATTTTTCTCAATTATCACCAGCTCCACCAACGAAAAACACTTCTTGTCCAACCATCTAGGAGGTGGCTCGGTCGTAAGAGTCTGAGATCAAAAAATTTGCTTCCCCTGTGATCTCAGACTTGAGTTATGTGATTGCTAATATAATGGTCACTGGAAGCTTACATAGTTGTTAATTTCAGACCCGTAAAAGTAATCGAGATACGCATAAACTGACCTAGACACCCATATTTATAAAAAAAACATTTTTGGTCCATATGTTGGTGGACCATGACAAAATATAATTAATGTTTTCATCTTTTTATGGATAAAAAAATTACTACTTATTTTTTATTTGATTATTGCAGGTCGTTTCACAATTTATATTTTGTTTTTAAATGTGGTTTAAATTGAATTATAAACTGAACTAATCTTAATATAATGAATTCAATGATTCAAATATCCGAATCTTTTTGCTTTTTTAATGATGATGATAATTTTATGTTTGAATTATTTACGATATTAAAAACTACTTATGAATCAAAAACCCTTCTACTGGGTCATAGTGTACCGGATTGACATTTCGGGCAGGCTGGTTTAGAAACAATGAACAAAACTGTGGTTTCATTAGCTCAGCTGCTTGAAAAAAAGGTAAATCAGCATATATTTTAACTTGGCAAAAAATCTACACTGAAGCTGGAATATCAATTATTATTTTTTAAAGCCCCAGATACTAAGCTGATCTTGAAGAGTGTAATCTGTTTCAAACTTTCAATTGATATCAGACAGGTTCAAATAGGAGCCCCCAGCAGATGGTCTTAAAAGGTTTGTCATGTTAAATAACAATTGAAAACATTTTCTCCCATTCTTAGTCACTGCAACTTTAATTATTATTATTTTGATAGAACGAACTTCCGAAAGCCCTTCATTATGCTCCTATCTTAGGACAAGAATATGGCATCCTTAGTTTCTGTGAAACAACATTGTGTGAACTGATGATTGATCAGAAATATTTCTTAGTTTAAGAAACATGAGTTGTTGAGATTCATAAAGGTAAGACAAACCTTGCTAGCATGCCTGAGGCTGCAAGAATCTTATTTCAGGATAGAGTTGCAAAATTGAACTACATGGTCTCATCATTTGATGCAAAAATCAAGAACCCTACAGATCAAATGTACTGAAAATTGTTCTATTACCATCAAAACCTCATCAAGGCATACTAAATAAACAAAAAGACAGCTATGGAATCAGTATACAGAGGAAAATTCATAACTGTTTTGCATATAGTAGTTGGGATTTTGTAAGAAATATGACATTTTTTGTTCAGTTTTGAACTTTGTTACAACCTATCTCATCTTCCGTTTGATATTCAACTTCAGCAGATACAGTCCCTGAACTCATTGATGCATCATGCTCCATTTTTTGTCAGACTTCTTCCTGCTCCGCTGCAGATGCAGAGAAGTTGTGTCATGAGCAAGGAAGTGGTTACTGTCTAGTCTTTACAAAAGTGCTAAAAAGCTTTCATTGAAATAGATGCAGGCAAAACAAGTGCTCACCCAAGCGAATCCCATACAGAAACAACAAAAATAAAAAATTAAAAAAAATAAAAAAACAGAATTTTAACCTTGAAAACTGATCAATGGAGGTGATCTGTCATCATGATGAAAGTCATGATTGCCATGATTACGACTGTGAGGAACTTAAAATGAGATTTTTGCTCTGCACTCGACAGGGGGATTTGCTTTGGCAGAGCACACTCTTCTCCATTGAAGAGTATTCTTGTAGGAAACCCATCACCCCGTGCTATATTGATGCCCGGGGTATGTTTTTTGGTAAATGATATCTTAGTTTGTTGCTTTCCAGGAATCCTTGGATCTCCTGGTTTAGTTCCATTTACCTCTCCCACCAAGAAATTCAAACCCGGTAGGCCTTGAAGGAAGATAGTTTTGTTGAGGTTGTCAAACGTGGTTCCGTTGAAGGAATACACACCTTCAAGGCCCTTGTAGGCTTTGTCTATTTGGATTGCAGAAAACCAATCCTCGAAAGGAGAATTGTCCCAGTTGAAAAGAGTGATACTAGCAGTCCATCCAGTCTTGTAATCAGAATCAATATGCCAGTTGATGCTAACTGGACAATTATCAGGACAAGGTCTTGGGTTTGGAACTTTGAATTTATTGAGATCAGCCCATGCTATTGCCTTGGTTGTCCTGTTATCAAAAGGCACGAGAAGACTCTCTGTTGGGAGAAGCATTGCTCTTGCGGTCTTGCTGCAACCTTCATTATTATCACAACCACAGGCACAAGTACTGCAGGGAATGGCAGATCTGTTGTAATAAGCAGAGAAAGACACACAGCATCGTGAAAGCTTATCCTTTGGACGCGTTATGTTGCAAGTTACTTGCCAACTTGCAATGGCATAAGTTTTAGAATCAAGTCCACTTGGATCAGGAAATTCTGTTGGATCTACTCTGATTGGAGGGCCACACTTGTATTGAGGATTGACAACACCATCAATCTTCCATTTCTCGGGTGGTACGAGAGCAGTTCTGTTCAAGAAAGGAGGCATTTTGAAGACTTCCAACTGGAATATGGACCTTGCCTTGCTCTCATCCATTATAGATGGCAAAAGGGTACCATTTCTACAGCAGTATGGCAACTTCCCAACTTGTGAATCATTTTTCCTATCCGGAGGAAGATCTGAGATGGTTGGTTTTTTTTCACAGTTCATGACAGTGGAGAAGTCGAAATCTTTGTAATATTGTCCTGCTGGACCGTAAACGCATTCAGAAAAGTCTCTTTTGTGAGTGTAGGCTCCTCTCATCTTGGTAATGAACTCTCCATTCATCCATTCCCAGGTTAAGTTCCAGTGATCAAGCCTGCCTAATGGATTGATATTATCAATAGTAACTTGGGCCTGGTAGTTGCTACCGTAGGCTTGAAGCACATCGTAAGTCAGAGAGAGATCCCCGTATCGACGAGGCAAGAATTTGAGATTTTTCTTCTCAATCTTGGCTTTGGGATCCTTCTTACAGCAAACTTGCATGTAGGTTTTTCCTGGAAGAAAAAGAAAATAAACTATAAATATTGTTTATATGGAAACTTGACTTGATATCGAAGATGGGTTTTATATATATATATATATATGACAGCTGAGAATTGTAGCAGCCATGTTGATTGTACTTTTGATGACATTCATGCAGCATGATATGGAAAAACATATAAGATTTATATGAGATAATTTTGCTTCAGTGTGATCGTTGGCATGTGGCGAGAAGAAGACAAGAACTCAGATTCGAGTCCCTGCCTTTGGGCCTGGTCGGGAACATTTCACAGATTTGAACAAGAGAAGAAAAGGAAGTTCCTTGTATTAACAGAATCTATCTAAATTGCTTAAAGATAAACCAAGTGCAATGCTTAATATGAACGAGAAAACATGTCCATCAAGACATGAGGATTGCTACCTTTCAAAGTTGCTTTAGGGCATTTGTACCCATCATCAACAAGCTTTATATTCTTTGGCATGGGCACTCCAGGTGGCTTAATTCCAAACACTGAGCCTGTAATCTCAATCTGTGCAGAAATCTGGGTGAAATCTCCTGCTGTGTCAATTGCAGTCTTCAGGTCAGTCATCGGATTTCCTGCGAAGGTTGTCCCGTTGCCAACTTCCAGGGGGAAATCATCACCATCGACGACGATCGCCCCGGAAGCAGACACTAAAATTTCTTTGTGCTGAAAGCCCACAAACATCTGCCAACCCTTTAGCTCATATTGACCTGTATTGGTTATCGTTGCCAATGATTTGAACGCCCATGCCTGTGCGGATGCGTTCTTTACCCTTGGATATTCTTTTTCGCGAGATATGAAAGAGTAGGTGAGAAATAATCCATTGCATTCATCCAGGCCAGGCGGTGGCGCCGCAGGGTTTGCATAATCATCGGTTTGGCCATGGCAAACATGAAAAAGTATAGATGGTAAGGCAATGAGGATTAGCATGACCAGTTGCCATGGAACCTCCACCCCTAGTTTTGCTTTCATTTTCTAGTTTCTTGCAGGGCAAGAATGAATTTGTTGTTTCAGTAAGAAAAATATAGAGGGCAAAAAATATGGTTACGTCTAGACCGGTGGTGATTTTGCCGCGTTCAAGAACGCGGCTATGAATGAGAAATGGGGGATCACTGAAATGGAAACCCAAGTTAGAGTGGTATGAGGAGCTTATAAATTGGAAAAGAGATGGCCAAGACTGAGTCTTATACCAATTCTCTTCCTCCAGTTTTCACGGCTGGTTCGGAGGTGGAGGATGTCAGCAGTGTTCTTAGGTGGTGTTATAACTATTTTTAGATGGTAATAACTGAATATAGCTCTGCAATAAAAAAAAAACATTTCTTTTCTTTTTTAAAAAAGAAAAAAAAAGAATTGCATTGTCAAAATGATTTCAAGGGACCAGAAACTAACCTGAACCAGCTCACAAAGAATGGATTCTGTAACCCCTTCTGACAAACGATTTTTGAGTTCATGGTCTTCCTGTTTTCATGGCCAAGCAAGCTTGTCCTTCTTAACTGCCAAAATGCAGCAACAGACAGCCCAATATTGCAACCTTAACCATGTTTCTCAATTAACAGGAGTCGGATAGAACTAGATTTGATGGAGATCAACGGATGATAAACAGCCATCCTAGATGGTTTTCTTTTGTAGTACAAACATGTTCTGAACAGCTAAATACCCTCCAAATATCGCAGCCTTAACCATGTTTCTCAATTTGGTGGAGTCAAATCTCTGTTCTTAACGGCATGAACCCCTGCCAGATAAATATATTTTTGGTCAACTAGGAAACCTGTGTTACAATATCGCCGGATTCGGTTTCTGTACAGACAAAACAAGTTTCGGTCCGAGAAACGGGACAGGACTTGAAAGAAAAAAGAAAAAAACAGCAGCAATTAAAGCATTCTTCAAGAAATATTTCTCATATCTGATTCTCTGAAAAGGGTTTAAACAAAGGCAGATCTAATTAAGCTCGGAAACATTTCCTGAGTTTTTTACAACATTCTGCCTGCACATGGACTGCTTCATGGTCGTTCTCTTTTCTCTTTTATACATCACAAAAAAATTGAAAAAGTTGTCATATTTTCTGCTGATGGTGCAACATGATTTCCTTCTATCTATATGACGCTAATTCTGGAAATACACGGACTCAAGCAACAGCGAGTTCTTCTGCGTTGTTGATTTCCTCGACAAACTGTGCTTTCGGCTCCAAATCAATGAATTGGTTGGATTTGCTTGCCAGATGCGAGATGCTAACCCTCCCTTGACGCTTAATATAGTCAGCAACAGCCCTCATCTCTTCTTGTGATATGTATATGTATTTTCCTCTATCATCCATAACACCAGAAAGTCGCCCTGATATGAAAATAAATCTAACATTAAGTTTCTGATCAAGGGTAACGAACCATCTTAGAGAAACTCAATTCTGCATCAGAAACTATTTACGGAAGAGAGAATATATTTACTTCGCATCAATCAATGACTAGGCATATCATTTTCATATTTTGTTGCAAACTAAACCATGACACAAAACACTAGCATTCCAATGGTCATGGGTAATTACAACTTTCTTTCTTTTATTGCATTTCTTTTTCTTTTCATGAAACACCAACTAGACTTTACCACAGTTTTAATCGGAAAAGACGATTTAAGAGTTGTTTTTCATTATAAATTATAGCTGGATGGTGGAATGTTGAAGGATATGGACCACCGTGCCACAATCAACCTAAAGAGAAGATTCTACAGTAAAAGAGCAAAAATTACAGGGTCCGCCTTACATTAGAGAAGATAAAGAGTGGAAAAAACTAGACAGAGAAAAAGGACAAATTTTGCAAGAAGAAGGTTTAGTTTGAAAATTTGATAATAAAGTTCCAGAACCCAAAGTGGAAGGAAAATAAACGAGCAGAGAGGTAATTAAAGCAAATTAAACCGTCAAAGCTTGCACAGGGCACTAAAGATTGCTTAAAGCATATATGCAATGAATAAAAGAGATGCAAGAACACATACCCATACTTTCCAAGGAGGTGATCCGGTTGATGCATTCCTGGATTAACCGAAGGTATTAGGCACCCATATTAGCAAAAGAAGAGGCATCAATGTCATATTTACATGATTTTGCTCCTAATTACTTATACAACCGGATGCATACAATGAAACCACCAGTGGATGAGGATTGTGAACAAATTAAGCTCAGCTCTACCATTGTTCAAGAACTACCATTTCTTAGTATATGAATTGTTACTGTCAAATTAGATCCTCATATACTACCGTGTCGAGAAGGATGAACTGGGAATAATGGGGAGTGGTTTAGAGAGGGTACCTGAGTCCGAAGCTTAAATTCTGCAGCAAGATCTTCCAAAGGAAGACATTTATGTTTCTGCAAGATCACATTACAGAAAACAAAGCAAAAGAATGAGCAACATAACTTTGACTTTCAATTTTGAAACCTTATCATCATCGATGAAGTTTCTTTTTTACCAACAGCCGATCACAATGTATGATAGCAGATAAAAGTAAGATAATTTTTAAATGTTTGCTAAACTACTAAAACTTTGCATTTGATGGAGAAATTCATTTTCTCACATTATAGGGAGAAATTAACAACTAAACTGACCAGCAAGAGAAACTCACATATTTATCATGAATTAAGGGACAGATAACTTATAGAGATAGTTCACTAAGTGCATGGCTGATATTACCTTTATGTATTCCACAAAACCAGACAACAAATCCTGACTTCCATCTTGCAAATCATTTCCTGTCGATCCTTCAGCATCCACTGAAAATTCTCCTTTCCATTTATCAAACTCCAATGCAGCAGTTTCCTCCTCCTTGGCCTGTCGAGCCTTGGCTTCTTCTTCCTAAATGAATCATGACAAATTTCCTCAACTAGGAATCCAACAATTGATATCCCTAAATACCACTAAAGGAAAGGTAAGCAACTCACTAGCATGCGCTCTTTTGCCTCGCGTTCTTCATCTTTCCTCCTCCTCATTTCTGCATAACGGTCTTGTTTGGTCAGCCTTGATTCACGTGCTGCTTCCTCAGCCTTCACAACAATAAGTAGCTTTGTCAGGTCAAATACTAACACTCCAATAGAGAGGGGAAAAAAACAAGAAAAATCAGGAGCAACAAATGAGGGCAACAACTATGAAAAATGATTTTTGGTTTCTTGTTTGGGAGTGTGGATGAAGTTGCTTTTGAAAGTACTTTTCGTTTAGAAATGCATCAAATGATTTTTTTATTTTTTTAAATCATTATTGATATGATCTAAAAAAACCAAAAAAAATTAATTTAAAATAAAAAAAATCATTTTTTTTTTCAAAAATGCTTTTGAAAATCAATGTCAAACACTGCTCTTAAAGTTACTCTACATTTTTACACCTTATAGGCAACTTCATTTAAGTTCAGACAGAAAAAACTGCACTTTTCTTGCAAAAAAAAAAAGGAAAGTAAAAGCGCACCTGTCTTTGTGCTTCCCTCTCCTGACGTTTCTTCTCCCTCTTCGATGCCTTATCCTCATGATAACCAACAACTTCATCATCACTTTCATCACCAGCATCTGCACACTCCAAAAATCCATACACTCAACACAAACACCAGTTTCCAAACCCCGCAGCCAATCACTCAACATGGAAAACACAAAAAACTACTACTCCAGAGACGTATTCACTCATCATAATACACTTTTACATCTCTTTGTAACTAAAATAAACACACAGGATAGGGCATGCCAATCGAAACCAATTCAAAAAATTCAAAACAAACAAACACGCCTGGACACCAACAAATTTACATTCAACTAGAAATGCAGAATCGTCAAAAAAAAAGTAAACCTTCAACAGTTGCTTCAACATTTCTTGATGAACTCGCTCCAGCTGCTGGTCTTCTACGCATTCTACGCGTACCAGTGGCACGCACCACTGTCTCTCCTCTCGGAACCTGAAAATTCCAAAAAAAATCATTACTCAATACTTTAAAGCACAAATACAGAGAAATTTTTTAACCTTTAAAAAATCCTAACAAATTATAACCACTGACTGACCTGCCGTTCTTCTCGTTGTTGCGGTTCGTCTTGCATTCGATCTTGACGGTGTTTCCATAGATATAACGGTATTAAACCGACGACAAGAATCATTGAGAGAATCAAAACATATAATTCCTCCATTCTTTTATCAAATTACGATTTTTCTCAACAACCAAACAGACCCTTTCAAAAATTTAATTCTAACGCAAGAATTATTTTTCTGAGAAAAAAACTGAGGAAAGAGAGATTAAAAGGAACTGTTACTGCTCAGACGACGTGTCAACTTCAAGACAAAGTAAAGGAAACGACACGTGTTCTATATTTTAATGTGTTTTAATGTGTTGAATGACGTGTCGTCCCGTTACGACTTTATTATTATTATTTCTTGCTAGTTCCTCCAATTTTTACTACTCTTTTCGAGGCCGCTTCGTCTCTTCAATGGAGAAACTTAGGAGAGTAGTGAAGGAGATAGCCTACGCGCAAGACTACACTAAGCTCTCTACACTGCACCAATCTTTAATTCCTATACTCTCATTAGCTTCCTCTCTTTACAAAGTTGCTCTCTCTTTTCGCCACTGTCTCTACCACCTTGGCTTCTTCTCTAAGCACAGGTACGAATGACCCCGCTTCCTGTTTGGTCTCTGAGAAATTACAAGGAAATAAGATAAAGTGAAAGAAAGCTTTGATTTTTTAGTATCTTGTCATGTGGGTTTTTCGTGGTTTCTAAAAAGTTTTGAATTTTTGTTTGCCTTTGCCAATGTGTGTGACGAACAAGAGCATAGCTTAGGCTCAGAAAGTATAGTTTTCTATTGGTTTTTTTTCTGTAATCTGTGGATTTTTGAAGGTTTCCAGTGCCAGTGATAAGTGTTGGCAACTTAACATGGGGAGGAAATGGGAAGACTCCAATGGTTGAGTTCATTGCTTCATGGTTAGCTGATTCTGGAATTTCACCTCTCATTCTTACTAGGGTATTTTAACCTTTTCCATTTTTTGGTTTCATTTTATATCTAGTGAATGAGTACATTTCCAACTGGTTGATGATATGATGATTGCTAGCACGACTGTGCCATCTAATCTCTGCATGTGGGATCGCACATTGGCATGCACAACCCAGATTGCATAGTTATGACAAGTGCATATTTGCTTAGTGTTTATCTAGATGTATGGAGCCATTGGATTAGTTGAGAGATTATTGTTTTATTCTCTTGTTGGCAGGGTTATGCTGGTGGAGATGAAGCCAGGATGCTCACTAGGCATCTTCGTGGGAAATCAGTAAAGATTGGTGTGGGTGCTAATCGAGCTGCTACTGCAGCTTGCTTTCTTAAGCGACATGGTTACTTAGATCCTCGTGATTATTTAGTTGAGGGCAATTGGCATGAACAGGGAAGTCGGATTAACTCAAGAAAAATTGGTGTTGTGGTTTTGGATGATGGAATGCAGGTGTTTTGATTTCCTTTTATGTTTTTCCTCAAAATTCTTGTGATGCTGCCTTCATTCTCTCTGTGTTTTCTTTCATATATATATGCTTACGTTCTGTACTCTGATTGCTTATGTTGTACCCGTTCTTTGATTTTGTTTCACCCAATTATTGCTCTTAATTAATCTATGAAATGCCTGTCTATGTTCTTCTGTCTTTAATATATTGTCTTGATAAGCTGACATGCATATAGTGTGATTCTTATATT
The DNA here is from genome assembly GCA_032356905.1 of Salix exigua. Classification (NCBI taxonomy): domain Eukaryota; kingdom Viridiplantae; phylum Streptophyta; class Magnoliopsida; order Malpighiales; family Salicaceae; genus Salix; species Salix exigua. The sequence goes on along the minus strand of CM063603.1, from coordinate 38,132,818 downwards.
GTGAATTGAAGTCATTTCATATTCAGCCAATTTATTGTTAATTGTCTTCTAATCATGAAGAAAGATATACTTGGCTTATAGATATATTGGTAATGATAGTGTTTATTTACATGGAAGATAGCACTGGAGCCTGCAGCGTGACATGGAGATTGTCATGGTTAATGGACTAACACCATGGGGAAATCATCAAATACTTCCACGTGGACCTTTAAGGGAACCTTTGAAAGCCCTCAGAAGAGCAGACGTTGTTGTAGTTCATCATGCAAACTTGGTACCTAACAGTGATTTTGTTGCAGTTTATCGGTGTTTCTTAAATTTTATGTTACATTTAAAATTCTGCATTTTTTAATGCTCTAAAGCACAATTCTTTTACCACTCATCCTCGTTTTCAAAAAGTTTTATGTATATTTGTTAAGATTAAAAAAATTATATATTTGTTTTATTTCTAAGCAGGAAATTGATTAAAATATGTTGAACTCAAAGTTTTGCACAGGTTTCAGAACATAATCTCAGAGACATCAAGTTAATGGTGCAACAAGTTAAAAAATCACTTCCTATTTTTTTCACTAGAATGTCTCCCTTGCACTTCTTTGAAGTAGGAAATATGAACACCAGAATACCATTGGATATCATTTGCAATGGTGTCGTGCTATGTGTTTCTGCAATTGGTTCAGCGAATGCTTTTGTGCAGGGGATGGAGAAGGTATTGTGCCCCTTAACCTTGATCTTACATATTATTTGCTCAATTGCTTTATATGGAGAATCTTCACACAAGTTAATGGAAGTCCAATAAAAAAATTACTGGGAGACAGATTACAAGTGATATATTCTTCTCCAATCCCTGCCCCTTGTTCCCCTTTGCTATTGTGTTTTGATCTTCAAATGAGGTGTTTTCTTGGCAGATGGGAACATTACATGTTGATCGACTTGATTTCAGTGACCACCACTCACTCCGAGACACGGTACAATTCCCTTAGTCTCTTGTCTAAGTTTTATATTTTGGATTTCATCTAACAACCTAAGCTTTTAGATTGAAATGGATTTTTGACATGGTATCAGAGTCTTATTGATCAGATAGTTATGAGTTTGAATTTCACCCTCAAAAAAGCTTTTGTTTGAGGATCTGTGTTAGAGAATAATATAAATCATATCTTTGGATCTCATTTAACAGGTTGTGTTTTTGGAATTGATTTTTTGTAGAAGGGAAATTCATTTGTGAAATATGTCATTATAGATTGCCACTACTAGCAGTATCAATATTATCAGTGCAACTCGTCTCAAAACTGCTAACTAATTGTTCAAAAAGAAGGGGAATAATTGAGAGGTTGAATTAAAAATGATGTAACATGTAGTGTCAGGCTAACATATTATCTCATCCCTACTTAGTTGTTGTTGTTGATTGTAGTGCCAATTCTACATGTCAGTCTTATTGTCTTGTTGCCAATTAATTTAGGATATTGAGATGATCAGAATGAAACTTAAAGAGCTGGAGGATAAGTTTGGTTCCATGCCAGTTGTTGTCATAACAGAGAAGGTGAGGAGGTATTTGTTGTACTTAATGTTTGTTTGGGAATGTTACTTTTCGTTTAAAAATGTATCAAAATGATATTTTTTATTGTTAAAAAAATTTATTTTTGACATCATCACATGAAAATGATATAAAAACACCAAAAATATTTAATTTAAAGTAAAAAAAATATTTTTTTTTTCAAAAGTACTTTTGAAACGTAGTGTCAAATACCCCCTTAGTTGTTAGTTCCAAGCTAGTCGATGCACTTGATTGCAAATTGTGATATCTTTTTGTTCCTAGCTTATGTAGGAACTCTAAAGGGACATATGCTACTTGGTTTCATTTTACATGCATGTCCGATTTATGGCACATATAATTTTGCAGTTTATTTACATTCACTGGGAGGATACCTTTCCTTTAAATGGATATCATCATGCCTATTTTTCTTTCCTGATGAAAATTCATGTGGAAATTTTAGACCATATTAAAATTGAATTGACTGTAAAATCCTGGGCCATTGAAGATGTGAATTATTGAAATAGGAATTTTAAGAAAACAGCTCATTACTTTGTGTGTATTTATTATTTTTCTCCATTGAATTACCAGGACTATGATCGAGACCCTGAGATTCTCAGGCATTTGAGTCCTTATAAAGTTATGGCACTCTGCTCAGAATTGCAAATCATTCCTTGTAGATGCAAAGGGGATGATGATTTCAAAAAGCTGTTGAAGGAGATGGTGGAGGTAAATTTTTTAGGAGCAAACCAGCACTAGCTTTCAGATACCAACCCCAAGGATCTGAGCATAGATTAGTTGATCCGCCAGTTTTAGGTTATTCATCTTTTATTTACGGAAAAGTCGAAACATAAGCAAACGATGTCTCAAACTTAATGTACTTTAAAATGCTGGCCACAACACATGCTACTTAATTGTGGTATAGTCTCCACTTCCATCTATACCACATTGGCCTCAACATTGCCTACTGAACTGTTCGATAGTTTTCATGATGAGAAACCCCTTGTTACCTGTAAACTAAAGAGCAGTGGGGTTTACTGTACCCACACAATCCCTGTAATGTTGATTTGTTTTTTGTTTTTTTTTTCAGTTGTTTTCTCATTGATGCTTTTGTTGGAATCCACTCGTATGACAGATGTTAACCGGATTAAACTTGAGTTTTTTTTTTAATTCACTTTTTTTCTCAATCTTATCTTATAATATTAAATTGGTTGAGAATTAAATCTCATGATTTGTTTTGTTTGTTTTCTATAGAGCAATTTTGGCCTCATAATCACGAAATAGTACTTAGAGCGTGTTTGGTATTGCTTTTGTTTTTGTTGTTGAGGTTTTAAAAAAAAAAACAGTTTCATGAAAAGCACTTTTAGTTGCACTTCATAACTGAAATTGAAATGTTTGGTTAAAATTGTGGTTGAGTTTTAGGTTAATGAAAAACAGTTTCGTGTGTTTAGTTATTATGTTTTTTATATTGTTGTCAACTTATGAAATTACTTTAAAAGACATACACACAATAAATATATATATATATATATATATATTGTTTTTTAAATATTGTAGATTAATAATCATAACAATAAAATATAATTAATAATTCAAGTAAATTAGACATTTGTTTTTATTCTCTCATCAAACCACTTGTAATTTTATCATAAACTAAATTGATACGTGAATGCCTCTGTTATCCCTTGCTATTTGATCGAGTAACACACAAAAGAATACAATCAATGTCAATATTCTGTATAATATTTTGGGATTCCTAGAAACAAGAGAAACTCTCAAGAAAGTTTGGAATTTTATTGAATAATTCATTACCTGGCTAGAAAGCTTACAATGATATTTAAAGCGAAAACCTTAGCTCTAATCCTTGTTGGACAAGAAATGGGATAATTATGAAAAACTATCAAAAATAGCAAAATTGAGATAATTGCAAAAAATAAAATTGCTAAAAATTTTAAGCAAGCTGGAATTGACGGAAGTTCATTCAAACCTGGAAATCAAGAGTTATGGCTAAAATAAAACTTTCCTAAAATGGAAAAACGATGATTTTGAGGCCTAAACGATAGAATTCGGCTAAAAAAGGATAGTTAGGTGATGATTTGAACGGTCACACCGAAACGCATTAGTTGGGTGAATTTCGCGTAATTTTGACTTTAACACTTGGAATGTTGGAAAATTCAGGGCCTCTATCTACACATTTTAAAAAAAAATGAAAAAAAAATTGAACTGAGATTGACCCAACTAAGTGGGCCGACCCAGATAAGTTAGGCCAAAATGCCCAACTATGCTGGACTTGGGTTGTGCCGAAAGGTCCAACCCGGCCCAAGTCCAACATATATATTCAGTGAAACGGTATGCTGCACTGTTCAAATCTTAAAACGTTAACAATAGTGGTCGACTAATGGTGATGAGAGGGTCAATGAACGATGTCGATGGGTAGAGAAGGCCGAGGTGATTCTTCTTGTTGTGGTGTCGTCAAGAATGGTAGCCTGTGGTAGCCAGGAGAAGTGTCGAAAGGTTGTGCGTTGCTGCTACTTCACGCCAGAGCTAGGGGAGATGACTGCACTACTGCAGGTGCTTCAATGAAGAGGAGAGGTTGAAGGTGCCGAAGGAGAAGCTTTTGTTGCTCGCCGATGACTTTTGTTGCTGCAGTCATGGTTGTTTCTAGTGAGAAAAACCTGCGACCGAGAGAGAGAGGGAGTTGCTTGTGATTCTATCGGTGCCAAGGGTGGCAAGGTGGTCGGTGGTTATGCTACAATATTTTTACGCACAACCATCGTCTTCTTCCTCTCTATATATTGTTTTTTCAAATGTATAGAAAAGAGACGCAAGCACAGACTCGGTCTGAAACGTAGCAAAAGCTACAAAATCCTACTTCACGTAAACTGAGGTTTTGATCGTGATTTTAGTGGGTCTCATGGCAATAAAAATTTTGATTCATGGATTACCAAATGGATGCAAGTTATGTTTTCCTTAAAATACAGTTTGCATTGCAATACCAAACGGCCACTTAACAGGTCAACTTGAGTTAACTCGAATTATTTTTTGTGTTTTTTTATCATTCAATATTAGATCGGTTGATAATTGAGTTGTGTAGTTTGTTTTGATTTGTTTTTTTATGAAAGATATCTTGGTTTTATGATTAGGTTCATGTCTTTTGGTATTTTAGCCCTGAATAAATGAGGTTGTTTTTTTATTTTATTTCTAATAGGTTATTTCCGTCTCATAAATTGAAGGACCAAATTGCAATTACATCACTATAGTCCCCACATGTTTTACCTGCACTGCCTGCCGATAAGCCACCTATGCCACCACCAACAGCCACCTGCACGTCATTGCTGATAGCCCACCGGCACAACCGCCACCAGCCACGTTGCAGGCATGCTGTCGCCGAAAGCAACCCACCACCAATGCATGCATGCCTATAAATAGCGAGAAATAAACCATGCATAGAGAAGAGGAAGAACGAAAGGAAAACCAGATGAAAAAATAAGTAATAAGAGGTATATTGGTGAACAAACAAAGAAAACACACACACAAAGAGGGAGACGAAAGAACACAACCATAATCTCTTCATCTTCCTCATCTCCAGTCGAGCCTTCTCTCTAAAACCAGTTGCAACTGGCCTTCCCTCCTCCACCAGCACAACCTCAGCAACAACCAACCTCCCGTAGCAGCCATCTCTCTCCCCTCTAGCTCTCTTTCCTCGCCAGCTCCAGCAGTAGCCAACCACCACTCATCCTTTTTCTCTAGCTCCGGGAAGGCAACAACAATGCAGAAGGCAAATGGTAGTACAACCCGACAACTTTCAACGCCCCTCCGACCACCATTTTTAACGTTACTACGACAGGGAGAACCACCTTGACCCGGCAGCAATAGCGGGTGAGCCTCTAGTCGTGGTCGGTCGGCCACCAAGTCATTGTTCACGTAATGGTGCAATGACCTTAATATTAGGTGGCAACTCCTAATAATTATAATGGTAAATTTTACATTTTACTTAATCTTTGTACTATGCTATGAAAGTAATTCAAAGACCAATATGCCCTCTATCCTATGCCATGCATACTCTAGAGGTGTATTTGGTATTGCTTTTGCTTTTATGGTTGAGGTTTTAAAAAACCAATTTCATAAAACATTTTCGCTGCAGTTCAAAATAAATTTTCAAGTGTTTGGTTAAAACTGTGGTTGAGTTTGAGATTAATGAAAAATAGTTTCAAATGTTTGGTAACCAAATTTTTCATATTGCTTTCAACTTTTGAAATTATTTATATATATATATTATTTACATATTTAATAATTATTATTATAATAATATATAATTAATAATTCAAGTTTCTTATTTCTCTTCCATCAAATTACTTGTAATTTCATCACGAACTAAATTTATAAAATCTCTATGATCCCTAACTATTTGATCAAGAAACAATATCTGATAAAATATTATCTAAAACAAAGATTATAATCTACAAGTTTTCTGTATATAATCTACATGAGGCAAAAAATATATTATGATATCTATTAATATATTCATTTTTATTTTTATTTTTATTTAACTTTTTTAGATTTTTATGTTATTTTTAATATTTTAATATATTCCTTTACATAATATTTTTATATTTTAATTAACTTCTTAGATTTTTATATTATTTTTAATATTTGAATATATTCCACCGCACCGAGAGAGAAGAGTGGAATGAAAACAGGTCGAGAAAAAGCAGCTCTTTCCAGCTTTTGATCAACCCACCGAAAATCATCACTTTTTTCCATTTATCAAACACCAAAACCATGATTTATTTGGAAACTCTGGCCACACCTCATTCTCAAACACCCTCTATCATACTCTTGATATCAAAAAGCCAAAACACATATTACTGAAACTAAATTAGTAAAATTACTATTTTATCCCTCTACAGCCATACAGGTTCTAAACACAACTCTTTTCATACATTTAACTACAAAGCTTGTTCTGAAACAAAGAAGCATTTACCTGCACAGAGGAAACGAGGCAGGAGACCCATTGGGTAGCAGTCATTGTTTCTGTCCTCTGTTGCGAGGAAGGCAAGGGGCCACCTACTGAATTCCTTGTCATTTAATATAACATTAACCAAGAACACAACACATTATCGATAATTTATAGATCGACTTGAGATAGAAATAACTATTTAAAACACAATTGCAATCTGTCACGTATTCCATTATCATCCCACAACATAGGAAACAGATATCCGGATAACACCAGAAACAAAAGATATAAATGTCATACAACCAAACATAGGAAAGATAGTAGTAGCTTCGATATCTCTAAAGTTCTTGATACGAGCAGGGGGAGAGCACGGTGTGGAGTTTTAGATTTTCTGCAACGGCTTAGAAACCATGAATTTTAATATTCTCCTTCTTCACAATGCCAGCCTGACCAAACAAAACAAGATTATAAATTCGGATCCACCTAAATATCATTGCTTGGAGACAGCCCAAAAGAGAAATTTCGATTGTTAAATTCATCACCTCGCACAAGGAATGAAAATTACCTGAACAAGAAAGGTAGAGACATTCTTGCGCTGGTCACCTTGAAGTTGAATAACCTGTATAGAAGAACAATCACATAAGCAACAAGGGACTAAAAATTCATCAAATGCTAAAGCTGAAGCACACATACCTGGCCTAATTCAAGGTCCTGCACCACTGTACCATTACAGCAGAACTCTTTCTTGAGGTCCTTCAGTATCTTGTTATAGCTGAAATCCTTTTTCAAACCTTGCACAGTTGTCAAACTTTTTCTACCATTGCGTTGCTGTGTACGAATATGCACATACTCTTTTGCCCCAGCACCAGAGTCCTCAGCATTTGCATCAGCAAAAGGATCTTCAATAACAAAAAAACACAATTTTCAGACATCTAGGAGTAGATAGAGTAGAAGGTTTCATCACATCTCAGAACAATACAAATATCGGAGTACAATACAGTTCGTGAACATACTAGCAACGAAATTTAAGATGAGTAAAAACACTAGCTTACCAAAAGCAGTAGGAGTTTGGACTTCGAGATCTGACATAAAACCTTAACTGTTCAAGGAAGCCCAACAACCTAAAAGCTCAAACCTGAATAGCAACAACTCCATAAAATTAACTTTGCCAGGAAAATTGAAAAAAAAAATTATCCTTTCCAAAATCACAGCATATTTTTTAGGAGACAAAATCAAGTCCCTCTAACTTTACCATAAAAAAGGGAAATCACCTTGATAGATAAACAAGCAATAAATGTTAACAATAAATTACTGCCTGCTCACACTGGGGCAAGCAGGTAAGGCCGTTTATGAACTAGTCAATCATGATAGAGCAAACTCACATAACAAAGTTGTCAGCCAATACATCAAAATTCAAATTCTAGATTAATAAGTTGCTTGTCACAGAACAATACAAGCTACAAAACCCTAAATAGAACATGTCATAAATTATTGCTAATCACATCCGTATTCTAAACACAAAATCATCAACAAACAAACAAAAACACAAAAACCCGTTTGATGTAAAACAAAGAATCTAGCTTTATTAAAAAAAAAAAAAACAGATCTTAACTGTTTAATTGAACATAGAGATATGACTACTCACACAAGCCAATAAACCACCAAGAAAACAGAGACAGAAAACCTAACTTCAAAAAAAGAAGCCAGCAATCAAGACACCAAGCAAAAGGCGATATATCAAAAGAAAGACTAGAACTTGCAATCAATTCACAAAGATCTGATCTTTTTAAACAAGATTCACAAAATTATCACGGAAAGTAAATAACTAAGCTAAAAACTAGCATAAAAAGAAGACGAAATCAACTAATTAGAACAAAGAGAAATTACTTGATCTGGTGACTAGGGTTTCGATGCGAGAGTTTGATTGATTGATTAGAAGCGAAACCCTGTCAAGCTTTTTCTGATAGAAGGCTGTTTGGTTACAAAGAAAGCAGAGCTCTAGAAACTATATAGCGAGTACAAGCGAGCGCGTGATAGTTTGTGAATTTACATTTTTAGGGTTGTGTCGGTTAATATAAGATCTACTCTCAAGAATGGCGAGTGAATAGAAACGCCTAGTGTTTTCAAGTGATGATTTAATATCAACAGCACATGGCGGATAGAGAATGCGAGTAAAGAAGAGTTTGTAGTTGGAGGGAGTGTGAAGAAATTTGATAGAAAAGCGTTTGTTCTTACCGAACGACACCGTTGATGAACCGTTTGTTTGTTTCTTTGGACTTTTATTATTAATTGCTTGTTTCGTGTTGCGTTTTTACTATTGTTTTGTTATTATCGAAATTGTTTTGATAAATATTTTATTTTTTAAAGTTATCAATGTTTATATTACAAAAATTAAAAAAAAATCTAATATATTTTAAAGTAAAAATTATTTTGAATTTTTTTATATATTCTGAAAGTATCACTAGAGATCTATTTATAATACAATTAAACTGGTTTTTTAAAATGTTTTTTTAAAACATTTATTATTTTTTAAAGTTTTTTCTATAGTTTTGAAATAATAATATTAAAAATAAATAAAATATTATATTAATATGTTTATAAGAATATCTTGTGTTATATCAGCAAACACATTAAATTGTTATTTTGGACTGTCGTGATATCTTGTTTGAAAATATTTTTAATTAATTTTATAATAGTAAAATAAATATTCAAAACTATTTTACTATTTTTTGGATCCCTCGCACAAGCCCAGTCTCCTGCATATCGCGGAAAGCTCACAGCCATCATGATGTCTGTTTGACATTGCGATTCCACCGGTTTTTAGTATATATTTGGAAAAAAAATATTTTTTTCATTTTAAATTAATATATTTTATGTGTTTTAGATTATTTTGATGTGTTAATTTCAAAAATAATTTTTAAAAAATAAAATAATAATATTGTTTTGATGTATTTCGACACGATAAACACTTTGATCCAGTAAGAGATTTCGATGGTATCCATAAAATCATTTTACCACGAAGATTTCTCATTAGAAAAATGCAAAGCTTTGGGCTGAGCTGATCACCGAAGCGAGGATTTTTTGAATAAATAATAAGGCAAATTATTTGTAAAGTGGCATGGCATTGAGTGAAAGAGCTTAAGATTTGTCTTCTAAATTTTAAATTCGAGTTAAAAGGTGCTAATTTTAAAAGATTTTATGATAATCGGAGTTTTACTTAATTTGGACCAACAGATAGTGCCTAAAAAGAGATGAGTTTTATCAGATCCAAAATAAAATTACTAGCAAATACATTTGTCTCGTAGCTCTCAGATTTGGATCAGTGTGAGCTCATCTTGGAATTTGATGCTTACTGAGCCGATAGAATATCTAAAGAATGAGGTTTTCTTGAATCAAAAAAAAATTACTAGCAAATACTTATACTATGTTACATAGACAAATCAATTTGAAACACATATACTAACTCGTATCAAGCAAAACTAATTTGAAAAGTTCCATTATAATTATTTTCCTTGAATTTTTATACTTTAAAATCGTTTAATTAATGTGGTGAAATATATTGCATTAAGGATTTGTTCATATAGAAAAATTATGATGATTAAAATGTTACTCCATATTTTTACACTAGATTTTCTATTCAATGGTGTTTTTATATATAAAATAAAAGTAGCAATGCAAGTTAATATATGAAATTGACATTTTTGAGATCATTAATGTTTTTGTAAAGGTTTTATTTTCAAATTAGTAGTTTTCTTTTATAAATAATTGGTAGCGATAATATGCAAAAAGTAGAGATTAATCCTTTTTTTTTCAGGTCCAAGTTATTGAATTATGTTTATAAACTTGACAATTACTTTTTCAGTCTAATGAATTAATAATGAAATAACAAGTGTCATTAAATAATCTTAGAATTGCTACCAAAACATATTGAAGCACTTTGTGTCTCCATCTAAAAAATAACACATCATCCATACAACTTTTGTTTAGCAAACTACTTGATGAATATTTAATAATGTTGTTAAAGTTATTTTTAAAAGTTATTTTCATTTAAAAATATATCAAAATAATATTTTTATTTTTGGATCTTAACTTTCACATTATCAATGGTATCATATATGGGTGAAGTAAGTAATGAAGTATATGAGTGGAAGAGGTCAATTTGCTACAACATGGATCTTCTTGTTTTTACAAAGGCAACCATCATGAATGACCTTCAAAGTTGGGGCAGCCAACACAAACATCTTGACATCGTCTTCAAGACATGTTTCATCCTAAGAATTTTTTCTTTACTTATCACTCAATAACCCTAGGATGCATAATCATTAATAAGAATATAAGTTTCTTGTATATGAATGACTTATTAAAAATGACTTTTTACTCTTTTTAGGTCATGAATGAGGGTCTCTCATAAATGTAACTCTCAAGATTGACTTTGATCTCCCTAGTGAAATAACACAACTCGTAATTAACCAACTTTTCATGGCATTAATATAATAACATTATAGACCAAAAAATTACTTTTTTTCACATCTATATATATTTCTACAAAAATTTCAATAGTCTCCCTATAAATTGAAGAATCTCAAGTCATTAGCATTCAACCTATCACATATCTTCACAATCAATTCATCATTCAATAGTTTTTCAACATCTTAAAGTGCAATTTCATCAATACATCAACAAATATAATTTCAACAAAGCATGGAATAATCTAGAAATTAGATATTATTATAAAAAATATCAGTCATGCAATGATATTTTAAGAAGTATGAATATGTGTGTGTGTGTGTATCATCCTAATTATACAAACATAAAATTTAGATTGTATTTAATTCTTTAAATTCAACATTCGAACAATAAAATCATTACAATAACAATCATTGTAATTCTCACACAGCTTAACTAAATACATTCATTTTACGTAAATAAAATATGGAAGTCGTATACATAATTTACTCATGGTATGCATGTGAAGGTCCTGAAAAGAGATAATTTAAAAATAGCAATATAAATAATTTAAGACTATAATGTTACAAGTAAAGAAAATTACTTAATTTAGATTCTCAATGTTCAAAAATATATTTTTATTTTATTTTTAAAAATTTCATATAAGTATAATTTATCCCAAAATAATATACAATTCATCATCAATTACGTGTTACCCTTACACCATTTAATTTTGTCATTGAAAAATCTATTAACAATTCCAATATTCATGTTGACATCAATATAACCCATCAATGTCATTAACTATTTTCTTCCTAAAATAATTAATCAATTTTTTTCTTATAGATCCACAGACATGCTGATATCAAATTTCCTTTAATATAGTTAATTTTTATCCTCAAAAAAACTAATCAAATTTCTTGTTATTGTTGATATCAGTGTAGATTATGTCAAATTTCCTTTAATATGTCAAATTTTCTTATAGAACATTGATATCATTAACTTCTTTTTTCAGAATATTTAACCAAATTTCTTATTACTGCTGATATCAATATTCTGCACTGATATCATTAACTTTCATTCTTGGAACAGTTAATCAATATTCTTGTTACTTTCAATATCATTTTTCTGCACTGATATCATTAATTATTTCCTTATAGAAATAGTTTATCTATCATTTTTCAATTCGAAATGACTAATCAAGTTTATCTCGGTAAATTCACAAGTTTATAACTTAGATTCAATATATAGAGGATACTGATATCAATATATTAAACCATTTCAACTCGAAATGACTAATCAAGTTTATCTCTGTAAGTTCATAAGTTATTAACTTAGATTTAATATTCAGAAAATGTTGATATCAATATTAAACCATTTCAACTCGACTAATCAATGTTGATATCAATATTAAGTCATACTCGAAATCACTAATCAAGTTTATCTTTGTATTTATAACTTAAACTCAATATACAATTTCAAACTCAAATAAATCACTAATCAAGTAAATTCAATATACAATTTCAAACTCTAAATAAATCACTAATCAAGTTTATCTTTGTATTTATAACTTAAACTCAATATACAATTTCAAACTCCAAATAACTAATCAACTTTATCCCTAAATTTATAACTTAAATTCAATATAAAAAGATGTTGATATCAATAGTAAACCATTTCAACTGGAATAATTTATCTCGGTATTAAGTTCTTAAATTCGATATTCAGAAGCCATTTCGACCAAAATAATGACTAATACGTTTATCCTCAATTTAGACATGCATTATATTCCATTTTCATATCAATTCTATTTTCCATTCAACTAATCATAATTCATACCATTCAAACTATACAGATTACCATGTACATTCCATCTTTCATTAAATATTAAGGTTTCAATTAACAGTCATATCCAAAACGATGCATATATTTATCGCTATGCATGTTGAAACAAGGCCACCAAACCCATTCCAAAACACAGCACTGCAAAAATTCCCTTGTAAAAATCAAGGGCGTTACCGCCTGAAACTTCAGAAATCATGCTCAATGGATGAAGTAAATTTTATTTGCATAGAAACTAAAGCTTGCAATGGTATGGCCTTTAAACAGCCACTCCAAACAGTACAGACAAGAACAGAGAAATTCAAAGAGTTCAAATTATTAAAAGCAACCATCAAATGATGGCTACTGAACACACACACGAGAACCATAGTGCAGTCTTAGCATATAAACCATGACAAGATGAGCAACACAGCTCACTTAACAGCCACCACGGAGACGAAGGACAAGGTGAAGGGTGGACTCCTTCTGGATGTTGTAGTCTGCCAGGGTGCGCCCATCTTCCAACTGCTTTCCGGCGAAGATTAGCCTTTGCTGGTCTGGAGGAATGCCTTCCTTGTCCTGGATCTTCGCCTTCACGTTGTCAATGGTGTCTGAGCTCTCAACCTCTAGAGTGATGGTCTTTCCGGTCAAAGTCTTCACAAAAATCTGCATTCCTCCGCGGAGACGCAGCACCAAGTGAAGGGTTGACTCCTTCTGAATGTTGTAGTCAGCAAGAGTCCTCCCATCTTCAAGCTGCTTACCAGCAAAAATCAACCTCTGCTGGTCTGGGGGGATGCCTTCCTTGTCCTGGATTTTGGCTTTCACATTGTCAATGGTATCAGAACTCTCCACCTCCAAGGTGATGGTCTTTCCTGTGAGGGTCTTCACAAAGATCTGCATGCCTCCACGAAGACGAAGGACCAAATGGAGGGTGGACTCCTTCTGGATGTTATAATCTGCCAGAGTACGACCATCCTCAAGCTGCTTGCCGGCAAAGATGAGTCTCTGCTGGTCTGGCGGGATACCCTCCTTATCTTGGATCTTAGCTTTCACATTATCAATGGTATCCGAACTCTCCACCTCAAGGGTAATGGTCTTGCCAGTGAGGGTCTTCACAAAGATCTGCATGCCTCCCCTCAAACGGAGAACCAAGTGGAGAGTGGATTCCTTCTGAATGTTGTAGTCAGCAAGGGTCCGACCATCCTCAAGCTGCTTGCCGGCAAATATCAGCCTCTGCTGGTCTGGGGGAATGCCCTCCTTGTCCTGGATCTTGGCCTTCACATTGTCGATGGTGTCAGAACTCTCCACCTCCAAGGTGATTGTCTTGCCAGTTAGGGTCTTAACAAAGATCTGCATGCCACCTCTCAATCGGAGCACTAGATGAAGGGTCGATTCCTTCTGAATGTTGTAGTCTGCAAGAGTACGCCCATCCTCAAGTTGCTTGCCAGCAAAAATGAGCCTCTGCTGGTCTGGTGGGATCCCTTCCTTATCCTGGATCTTGGCTTTTACATTATCAATAGTGTCAGAGCTTTCCACCTCAAGGGTGATGGTCTTGCCAGTGAGAGTCTTGACGAAGATTTGCATCTGAACGGGGAAAAAAGAGATCAGATACACCGTATGACTTCATTTTTTAACCCAAGATTCAGACAGAAAATCCACAATATGTGAATATAAACATGGAATATATAAATCAATCAAATCTTATAAAGCGCTAGAAAACGAGGATCAATTAAATCTTATAAGGCCCTAAAAAAGGAGGATCAGTCAAGATCTAAACAACTTAATCAATAAAGATCAAAACATCAAGCAGATCCCTTGTTAACAACTGAACTTTTCAGGTAGGGGTTGATCCATGTAACCAACAGATCTTAAGATTTAAACACCGTGGTAAATCTCTTTTCTCACAACAAATCTCTATCACCGTCGGCTCTATATATATATATAAATATATACTAGTGTTTAAATCTTAAGATCTGTTATATATATAAATATATATGATATAAAACAGATTCATTGATGTTAATCAATTAACTTCTCAGGTATCCGTTGTTAATCAATTAACTTTTCAGGTAGGGGTTGATCCATGAAACTAACAGATCCCTTGTAGTTAATCAATCAACTTTTCATGTAGGGGTTGATCCATTAAACTAACAGATCCCTTGCTGGTAATCAATCCCTTTGATCACTTCTTGTTAATCAATCAACATTGAAGGTCGGGGTTGATCCACGAAACTAACAGATCTTAAGATCTAAACACCAATGAATTAAAAACATATACATATATATGAAAAACAAGAACAGAAGAGGCTGAGCCATACCTTGAAGAGTTGAATGACTTTAACAAGGAAGATATTATCGCAAATGTGAGGAAAGACGAGTGCCAGACGTCTTGATTTATAGTGAAACTCGGTGATGAAATTACGGGAATGCCCGATCAGAACATCCAGTTGAAACACGCCACGTATTTGGATATCCCTTGCCGACGACTCGGGTGTTTTTTTCCTTTTCCTTTTTATCAATTTTCATTTCTAGATGGCTCCAGTGGAAGCCAGACAGTGTTAAGGAAACGGGGGTTTAAAGTACCACGCTCTTCCAGTAAGCGTGCCTACGCGCTACTAACACACATGTCCACTGAATTATTTTATTGCCAACTTATTATAAATTATAAATTATAAATATTATCTACTATCCATCAACTATCTAGGGTTGATTGGGATGTGTGATCTGTTATTCCATTGCGATGACCTCCGCTCCTTTTTCTTTCTCTGTATAATTAATTAACAAAAATATAGTGCTCGAAATGGGGTCGCAGGGCATTGACTAAAATAAATTTGTTTTGTATTTATTTTTTATTCTGCATTTATCTATTTTTCTCGTATTTTCTATTTTTATTCTAATTTTCTATCTTTCTTACCGGGCTATTACTTGATTTGCAATTATTAAATTAAATGCTTGATTATAAAATATATAAAATCAATTATCTAAATAATAGTTTTAATCAAATATAAAAAAAGGAACTTGAATGTTAATTATTTTGAATGATAATAAAGGTTTAGAAAGGAAAGAAATTTACTCTGTATGCACGCGTTTCTATTGTTTTTATTTAAAGCATGGTTTATTATTTGTTTTTTTAATTCTCTTATGAATATTTTTTAATACTCCATTTAGTGCAATTTATTTGAGAATTCATAATATTATTCTGTTTTATTACAATTAATTCAATATACGTGTTCTTTTTAATTTTATTGATCTTAAATTTATATTTAAAATTATTATGACATATAAGTTAAGATTTCCAGTGTTATTTAAGGCATGAGATATGTCAATTTGCGTATAAAATAAATAAATAAACAAACAATTGAGAGAGTGTGTTCCACGCGGGTAAGAACGATGATTTGTTTAGATCTTTCTTCCTTGGCGTCTTGCCGTGTTGGAATGAGTAAACGTTAGGTAGCCGTTGGACGCCAATAGAATAATACGCAATCGGTGTTAGGATGATGTGGTGGACGATCCTTTCACATCCTTTGTTGATAAAAGATAAAACAAATAAATATAATAATTGTATTCGGTGATGATTATCCCAAGTTTTGAGTCCGTCCTTATTCTTTACGAAAAATTTAATTATGTCCCTACCACATGTCCACAACCAATAAATTGATTGCAGAGAGAGAAAAGGGTGAAATTTCTCCGAATACATTAAGGTTGTGTTTGTTTCCTGAAAGTGAATTCGGAAAACCACTTTCCAAACTTTCCGGTGTTTGTTTGCCTTCCGGAAAGTTGGTCAACGGAAAACACTTTCCAGTCAAAGAAAAATTTGGCTTGGTTTTAAGGAAAGTGTTTTCCGAAAAATTTGGGAGGAAAACACTTTCCGGAAAATTGTGAAAAATTTAGAAATGTCATTATTTGCTGATTATATCAAATTTGATCCTCAAACTTTTCATTGCTATATATAACTTATTTTGAATATTTATTTTTCAATTCCATCTCTTAAAATTTAATTTTATATTAATTTTGGTCCTTATTTTTATAATTGCTATTTGCTTTTTTCTTATCATTTTTTTATTAAAATTTTTTATCTATCAAATTTGGTCCTCATTTTTTTTTTATTTTTACTTATTTTATTTGAAATAATTTATGAAATGTTAATTATTATTATTTTAATTTATTCACCCTTCATTTTTTTATTTTTTTAGATTTGATCTCTATTATTTTGATTATTATTTATTTTATTTGAGATAATTTATGAAATTATATTTTTTTTTCAATTTTATTCTCATTCAACTTTTTAATTTGTAAGATTTGTTCCTCATTATTTTAATAAACTTGAAAAAAAAAATTAATTTATTAATAAATTATTTTTCAGTTCATTTTCCATAACACTGCTAAACATCGAAATTCACTTTTCAGGAATTTACTTTCCCTGAAATTCACTTTCCAAAAAAAACCATTTTCCAAAAACAAACGGGCCTAAATGCATTTATCATATTTCATTGACTTCATGGCAGCTTTACGTTTTGCTGGGCTCAGCATGAAATCACTTCGGTCCAAGTTCATATTTCAGAGTTTTAAAAGGAATTTTGTTTAAAAATATAGTAAAATTATTATAATTTTACATAAAAATAATTTAAAAATATATAATTTAAAATAAATAAAATAATTTTTTTTTCAAAAATACTTTTGAAATACAATGTCAAATAGAGTCTAGAGTCTAAAAACATACGAGTTGCTTAAGGAAAATTATTTAAAATCTTATATGTTTTGAATACTTTCCCTATAACATTATAAAAAATAAATTTATATGTCAATTAACTTTGAATTTTGATTAAAAGATAAAAAGTCATGTGTTATAAAAGATTTCTTTTATGATTAAGCTAGAAAAATACAAATATATATATATATATATATATATATATATAGAGAGAGAGAGAGAACATGTTTATATAGGTTTATGAAAATATCATAAGGATGCTAGAAACTGCAAAACACGAGTGAAAGGAAGAATGAAGGGACAAGAATATGCGAAATGTAAGAAAAGCAATAATTATGATGCAACTATATCATTCGATAGTTTTATCTATATTTAACTAGTAATTGTTAGTTTTCAATTGGTTACTGTATAAACCTCGTTACTTTTATTCATGACCTGTACACCCTTTATATAGGGTCAAGTACACTAATACTGGAATCAGTTGGAAGCCAACCCATTCTAACAAACTACTAATCAAATGATAACAGCCTATTTAACTGACTCTAGAATATACCCAACATATCCTCCCTTAAATTGAATTACTTCCTTAGTAATCAGTTTAAAGGTATTACACAGACTCCCAATCGTTCCCTCAGTTTCACAAATGCATCCACCTTCAAAGGTTTTGTCATAATATCAGCAACTTGGTCTTGTGACTTGCAATACTTGAGCTCCACCACTCCATCTTTAGTTAAGTCTCGAAGGAAATGATACCTCACAGCTATGTGCTTACTCCTCCCGTGCATCACCGGATTCTTGGACAACTTAATTGTGGAACTATTGTCACAGTAAATCACACAGCCCTCCTGATCATAGCCGAGATGCTTCAGAATCCTTTGAACCCATATTGCTTGACACGCACACAACGCGGCTGATATGAACTCTGCTTCCGTTGTGGACAATGTCACCACAGATTGCTTCTTTGAGCTCCACGCCACAGCTCCAGAACCCATTACAAACACATAACCCGACGTGCTTCTTCTATCATCCATGTCTCCGGCGTAATCGCTGTCAGAATAAGCAATTACACTTCCATATCCTCTCTTCTTCTTATAGCAGATACCCAACTCAATAGTGCCTTTTAGGTACCTCAATATTCGTTTGACAGTCATCATATGCAATTCAGTGGGACTCTCCATATATCTACTAGCCAAGCTCATTACATACGTCAAATCTGGCCTTGAGACAGTAATGTACATGAGGCTTCCAATCATTTGTTTGTACTGGGTTGAGTCTACCCTTTTTCCTCCCTCATCCTTGGCAAGTTTGAATCCAGGCACCATTGGGGATTTTGTTGCGTTGCTTTTTTCCATGCCAAACTTCTGGAGTATCTCCAAAGCGTATCTCCTTTGGCTTACATAGATTCCTTCCTCATTCTGAATCACTTCCACTCCCAAAAAGAATTTCATCCTCCCCAAATCTGTCATATCAAATTCATTCTTCATTGAGAGCTTAAATTCCTCCA
The DNA here is from genome assembly GCA_032356905.1 of Salix exigua. Lineage (NCBI taxonomy): Eukaryota > Viridiplantae > Streptophyta > Magnoliopsida > Malpighiales > Salicaceae > Salix > Salix exigua. Next base: position 38,113,854 of record CM063603.1, on the reverse strand, counting down.
TCAACAGCTTGTCATTCCCTGTGTATATCACATCATCTACATACACCTCTTCTTCCAATTCTCCATGCAGGAACGCGCTTTTAACATCCAACTGGTACACATACCAGTCCTTTAGAGCTGCAAGTCCCAAGATCATGCGGATGGTATCCAAGGTAGTCGAAATCGCGAGCCAACTCGCAAAATCGTACGATTTTGTGAGTTGGCTCCGAAAACCAGGTTGAATCGGTAGAAAAACCGAAACCGGTCAAACCGGTAAAACTTCGGTTAAAATCGTTCAAAATCACGAAATCGTAAAAAGCGAACCGAGTTTACGCGTTCGGTATATTGCACTGTGCCAGCGCAGGTTTTCTTCTCTCTGCAATTTTTTTTTCATTTCAAAATCACTCTTCTTCTTTCTTCAATTCCTTCCTTCACAGTGAAGGCTTCACTGTCTCGACTCTCGACGCTCACGACTCAAAGCATCAAACCCAGGTCCCAGTCACCCCAAATTCGTGAACTCAACCTCTCACGGTCTCACTCACCCCAAAATCTTCTCTTCTTTGCTCGGGCACAAAATCGCCAAATCATCGGTCTTCCCGGATCGTCCTCCCCAGATCATCTGCTACCTGTGTTGCAGACTTGCAGTTCGTCGCCAACTCGCCATTATAGGTTAGTTGGTCTTCTCTTCTCAAGCGGCGATTTCGGTTTTGTTGCTCAAAAATGTGAGAAATTATTCTGTTGAATTGGGTTAGTTTCAATTTTACATGATTTCGGTTTTGTTGCTCAATAATGTTAGAAATTATATTGATGAATTTGGGTTAGTTTTAATTTTACATGATTTCGGTTTTGTTGCTCAATAATATCAGAAATTATATTGATGAATTTGGGTTAGTTTCAATTTTACATGATTTCGGTTTTGTTGCTCAATAATGTCGAATTATATTGATGAATTGGGTTAGTTTCTAGTTTACATGATTTCGGTTTCTTGGGAAACATGATTTCGAATATGATTTAAACCTTTCGTTATCTTCAAATTGAGGGTTACTTGGGAATGGAAGTTGAAACTTGCTTGTTTGTTTATTTGCTCGATGTGGAAGTTGTTAGAGGATATTCGATAACATTAAAAGCGCGTTCGCTACATCGTGATTCTAGTAAGAAAAAAGTGGTGGGAACTTGGGATTTGTAATTGATGGAATCAGCAAGTAGACTATGTACTTCTGTAGTTTTTGCGAAACTTCATTTTGCAAGTGGATTGGAATTTAGCAGGCATCATTTTGGTACCATGAAATTCGGGGTGCTATTTATTTGTGTTTTACACATTGTTTCAAGAAATACTTTCAAACTTTCTTGATGTGAACTTGTCGTGAACTTCTTAGGAGAGAGACAAGAAGTCACTCAATTTTGTCCTGTTGTTTTCGTGTACTGCTTTTAAGTCAAAGCGATTAAGATAAAGACTGCAAATTTGGAGGAAACCATAGATTATAGGCTTTCGATCACCCTGAGTGCACTTAAATTTATCAATAATCAAGCTTTCATTTTAAACAATTTCAAAGCAAATCAAGTTAACATCATGATTTACCACTCCCTATCTTATCTTTTATTAAATTTATACTTTTGTTAGATTGCACATATAGTTTTTAGTAAAAGACTTGACTTTCATCATAATAAGAAGTTTTTTTATAATCCTTTCCCTTTCCAACATATATGCTTTTGAGATCCAAATGGAGTCTTTTTGTTAGAATAAATCACATATCTATAGATCTCCATGCACGCCTTATTGTCAAAAACATGTCACAATTATGTGAAAAAACATCACCACATATACCTCAATGGTTAATAATGGTAAAAATGTGTTTGTACAACCTATTGGCACACAATTACACACCAAAATTAGGCGGATCGACCACATAAACTCTAGATTTATAAGAAATCAAACCAAGAAGTTAATTTTGTTGTTGTTGAAGAGTACTTGTTTAAGTGGTTGACAAAGGTTCTATTCATAATGGAAGTGTTTTCCTATCTTTATCTCGCTCTCATTGTTAAAGAGTACTGTTTAAGTGGTCGCGGTTCAACTTGCTTTTCATGTAAACTTGATTTGTTTTTGCTTCAAAATCGTTTTTGATGTATTATTTAAATGAATTGTAGATTACATGACATCCAAAAACTACCAGATGGCAATAGACTTGATGTGGGATGGCAAGCATGGTATAGATATTGAGAATACTTCAAGAAAAGTTCAATGCAAGTATTGTCGTAAAATTTTCAACGGAGGCATTTATCGTTTCAAGCATCATTTGGCTTGCACTTGAAAGGATGTTGAGCCATGCCATCAAGTACCAGCAGATGTGAAGCGGATGATGTTACATGTGTTGGTGAAAAATCTAGAAGCATCCGAGAAGAAAAGAAAGGATTCTCTGTTTTTAGAAGTGGCGAAGATGCAAACGAAGATTTTGAAATTAGCTCAATTAACAAGGAAAGAAACCAATAAGTGGAAGTGGAAGTGCTCAAATGACCATCAATCGGATGCTAAAGAAGGATATTAGAGAAGAAGCATGTCAACAAATAGCAAGGTTTTTACATTAGTGTTATTCCTTTTAATTGTGCTAGAAACCCCGATTTTGTTAAAGCGCTTGAATTAGTTGCAAAACATGGGCCAGGATTTAAGCCTCCATCTTACTATGATATTAGAGAGAAGTACTTAAAGCAAGAAGTAGATAACACAATGCGCTTGCTTGATGACTATAAGTTGGAATGAAAAAATAGGTCGCTTCAATAATGTCTGATGGATGGACTGATAGGAAAAAACGCTCTATTTGTAACTTTTTGGTTAATAGTCCTAGAGGAACTTTTTTTTTTATCATTTGTAGACACATCTCATATATCCAAAACAACTTTTAAAGTATTTGAGATGTTAGATGCTATTGTTGAAAGGATTGGAGAGGCAAATGTGGTGCAGGTCATTACTGATAATGCTGCGAACTATAAGGCAGTTGGGCATTTGTTGATGGAAAAAAGAAAACACTTGTATTGGACACCATGCGTTGCTCATTGTATTGATTTAATTTTGGAAGATTTTGAGAAGAAAATAGAGGTGCATGTTGTAACCATTGGTAAGGGGAGGAGAATCACCACTTATTTCCATGCTGAGAAAGTTCACAAAAGGACAAGATTTGATCAGGCCTGGTGCCACTCGATTTGCCACTGCATACTTGACTCTTGGATGTTTGAACAATTGTAAGATTACACTGATGTCAATGTTCACTTCCGTCCAATGGAGGTCAAGTCGGTATTCAAAAAGTGAAGAAGGGCGGCAAATTCAAAATTGTGTTTTGGACAACAAGTTTTGGCATGATGTCTCTGAATGCATCAAGGCAGCATTTCCAATTATAAAAGTTCTTCGATTTGTTGATTCAGATGAGATACCGGCCATGGGTTTTATATATAAAGCCATGAAGGAAGCGAAAGAGAAGATAAAAGTGAATTTTGGAAATGTGCAAAAAAGGTGCAAATTATCTATTATGTCAATTGTTTATTTAATATAACTATTGTTTTATCTTATGTTATTTAATGTTGATGTTAATATCCTAATTTTTATTTTCTTTTGTAGATATATACCTGTATGGGATATTATTGATGCAAGATGGGAGCTTCAACTTCACAGACCTTTGCATGCATTTGCTTATTGGTTGAATCCTCATTATCATTATATTACTGATTATAAACAAGACAAAAATATTAAATATGGAATGTATGACTGCTTGGATCGGATGGTGCCTGATGAAGTAGAGAGGGGTAAAGTTGATTTACAACTTAATATATTCTCCGAAGCAAAGGGGTTATTTGGCATTGAGGCTGCCAAAAAAGCAAGGGATAAAAAGACTCCAGCTAGATGGTGGGATTCTTATGGAGATGAATGTCCAGAGCTACAAAATCTTGCAATTCGAGTTCTAAGCTTGACTTGCAGTTCATCTGGATGTGAGCGTAACTGGAGTGCGTTTGAGATGGTAAGTTTTTTTTAAAAAAAACAAATATTGTTTTCATTTTTTATAAGAATCTTATATTTTATCAATTGTGAATTTTTTTTATAGGTTCATACTAAATGAAGAAATCGTCTACAATGAGAAAAATGAATGACTTGGTTTTTGTGATGTGTAATTTGAAAATGAATGATAAGGACAAAAGCAAGTCATTGATTTTGATGACGTTGTAGATGATCTTCCATCTGATGATGAATGGGTGATCGAAAGAGAAGAACATGGTGGTTCATCGAACATTAATTTACTTCAAACTATAATGGAACAGAAGACGATAGTGATGAAGATAATTTTAATGGTGTTGAGATGAGTATTGAAGCCACTGAAGATTATTTTGAAACTTTGCATTCAAGGAGTTTAGAGTTAAATAATGTTGGAGTTGTTACCACCGGTAGTACTAGTAATCTTTTTCATTGTGATGCTATTGATGCAATTCCTGGACATATTGAGGGGGGTGAAAGTGAAGTTGATTTTAGTTTACATTGTACGCCAGCTGAAGACTTGTTTTAAATTTGTTAGTTTTTAACTTATGAACTTTTAGGGACATAATTATTTTGTAATGTGTTTTGAAGTTATTTTACATCATGTATGAACCTAAACTAATTAAGTTTTATGTCCATAATTATGTTATTTTGTATTCAGAAATATTTTACAAACGATTTTACGATTTTTCTTCTCACACGATTTTAGCTCTGATTTTACGATTTTTGTACGGACATTTCAGGTACGATCTTTCTACGATTTTACGATCCGATTTTTCGAGCTCTTTCGATTTGTGTCAAAATCTCGATTTTGACTACCTTGATGGTATCCCACCTTGCTACTGGGGCAAATACCTTCGTATAATCGATGTCGTGCTTTTGAGCATACCCCAAAGCCACTAGCCTTGCCTTATGCTTGTCCACTTCTCCCCTCTCATTCAATTTCGTCTTATAAATCCATTTTACTCCTATGGATTTTGCTCCTGCTGGCAATGTAGTCAGTTCCCAGGTTTTATTCCTTTCTATTGCTTGGATTTCACATTCCATGGCATTCTTCCACACACTACTTCCTTTTGCCTCCTCATAGGTGCTGGGATCACCATTTTCCGAGAACATGACCATTGTCTGATCTTCTTCCTCATCAGACAAACCTTCCCCTGTGATGTGGTCTTCCATCCAAGCTGGCTGCCTTGAGATTCTCCTTTGGGTTCTGCCTGGATTTGGTGTGTTTCTGCCACTGAGATCCTCTTGAACTCCCTCACTGTTCTCAATCTCCCCTAGAATCTCTCCTCTCCTTTCATCTTCAATTATCTCAGTATTTGAAGGTCCAATAGTTGCATCATTTTTTGCCTCTCCTGTATGTATGTTTGCTGGGTTAAATTCAGGAGCTGTAGTTGTCGTCTCCAACTCTCCAGCCCCTTCAGTGGCAGTGTGGGTGTGATCTCCTTCATTATCACTATCTCCCCAGTCAAACATCTTCTCTTCAGCACTGGTTTCACCATAGTTCCAGTCCCATTTTTCATTCTCCTCAAATACAACATCCCTACTTATCACCATTTTCTTGGTGATAGGGTTGTACATTTTGTAAGCTTTTGATTCAAAGCTTATTCCCAAGTGTACACACTTAACACTCTTATCATCAAGTTTCCTTCTCCTCTGTTCTGGAGTGTGTACATGTCCAATGCACCCAAATATCTTGAAATGTTCAATTGATGGCTTTACTTCACTCCAAGCCTCTTCAGGGGTCTTGTTCATCACTGCAATGGTGAGGCTTCTATTCAACACATGCACTGCCCATGTGGCAGCCTCTGCCCAGAATTCCCTTGGAACTTTTGCCTCAATTAGCATGCTCCTTGTCATGTCCATGATGCTTCTGTTTTTCCTCTCAGCAACCCTATTTTGCTGAGGGGAAATGCAGAGGTGAGCTGCCTATGGATTCCACTGTCTCGGCAGAATTGATGGAAGTTTTCAGAGGTGAACTCCCCTCCTCTATCTGTCCTCAAGCCACAGATTTTCCCATTGATTTCTCTTTCCACCAGACTCTTGAAGGTCTTGAAAAGGTTCAATGCTTCTGATTTTTCTGATATGAAATACACTCATGTCTTCCTTGAGAAGTCATCTATGAAGGTAATTAAATACCTCTTTCCACTAATGGATTTGGGTGTCACAGGCCCGCATATGTCAGTATGTACAAGTTGCAACTTTTGTGATGCTCTCCACTGACTTCTCTTGGGAAAGGGTTCCCTGTGTTGTTTTCCTCTCAAACAACTTTCACACACTTTCTCAGGTGTTTTCAACAGTGGCAGGCCTTTCACCAAGTTCTTATAGTACATGGTCCTTAATCCCTTATAACTAAGGTGACCCATTCGACAATGCCATAATTTCATCTCATTTTTAGATTCTGCCTTAAAACATGCAGACTGCTCATTTCTTCCAGAATTCACAGATGCCAGAATAACAAACATACGATTGGCACTCATCTCACTTTTCATAATCAGCCCTCTACTATCATGAAACAACTTGCACATGTTGTTCTTAATTAGTATGGCTATCCCTTTTTCTTGTAATTGTCCCATGCTCAACAAATTATTCTTCAATTCGGGAATGTAATACACTTGAGTAATTAGTTGATTCATTCCTTGGACATGCATTCTCACGGTTCCAATTCTCATTACTGTCAGCCTAGAATTGTTCCCTAGTTTAACTGACTGCCTAAATTCTTCATCAAGCATTTCAAACCAACACTTATCTCCTATCATATGATTACTACAACCCGAATCGAGAAACCATACCTCATTTCTTTGTGCTCGGTGTAGCTCCACATGCGCCATGAGTAACATCTCCTCTTCCTCTGTGAATTCTGTGTAATTGGCTCCCTTCTCCCAATTAGGGCATTCGTATTGGAAGTGCCCTAATTTGTGGCACTTGTAACACTCAATCAGCTCCCTGTTGAGTTGTTGTCTGCCTCTTCCCCTTCCCCGACCTCTAAATCCTCTAAACCCACTCCTGCCTCTTCCTCTGAGTGTTCGATTGTCATGCACCACTGCCACTGCTTGATCCTCCTCCATATTTTCTTGCATTCTCTGCTCGTGCACCAAGAGGCTTCCATGAAGCTCATCAATGCTCAGTGTGTCTAGGTCATTAGACTCCTCAATTGAGCATGTAACATAGTTGTATTTTGGGGTCATGGACCTCAAAATCTTTCCCACCACAACATTCTGCTGCATTTGATCTCCATGGGTTTTCATTTTGTTGACTACTGTCAGTGTCCTAGACACATACGTATCAACCTTCTCTCCTTCTTTCATGCCAAGCAGTTCGAATTCCCTTCGCAGTGCTTGCAATTGTGATCTTCTAACTTTGGTTGAGCCTTGATATTTTCTCTTCATTGAGTCCCATATTGCCTTCGCCGAGTCTTTATCAAGGATTGTTTCCATGATTTCCCTATCAATTGCTTGGAAGAGGAAGTTCTTGATTCGCAGATCCTTGAGTTTGGCATCTTCAATCAATTTCTTTTGCGCTTCACTGAGGTTTGTTCCCTGGGCTGCTGTGGGGACCCCTTCTTCGACTAATTTCCACATCTCTTTACTTCGCAAGAAGTTTTCCATCATCATTGACCAGTGGTCATAATGCCCAATGAATTTGGGTATGAAGGCTTGAACAAACTGCTCTGAGTTCGCTGACATTTCTTGGCAAACAATCTCTCACTTCTTCTTGAAGATCACTCGATCTTCTCTCCAGAATCACTCGATTTCTCCTTTTTCTTGAGAAATCTTTTTTCTCTCTCTCACTCGATCTCTCGTTTCCTTGAGAAATCTTTCTCACTCACTCTGTGTTTCCCTTGGATTTTCCTCCCAATCACTCGTGTTTCCCTGAGTTTTCCCTTGCCCTTACTCTGGGTTTCACTCTCCTTCACTCCTGGTCAGGTCCCTCTCTTGGGAGCTCTGATACCAATTGTTAGTTTTCAATTGGTTACTGTATAAAACTCGTGTCCTTTATTCATGATTTGCACACCCTTTATATAGGGTCAAATATACTAACACTGGAATCAGTTGGAAGTCAACCAATTCTAACAAACTACTAATCAAATGATAACAGACTATTTAACTGACTCTAGAATATACCCAATAGTAATTGTCTATATATATATATATATATATATATATAATACCTTGATATTCTTTGTTTTATGTTTTGAAGGCAATTTTGGATAAAAGATGCAAAAATGAGTAAATTAGAGATAATTGATAGATTTGACCATCAGTCAATGTTTTATGAGCTCTAGAGGTCGAAATAAAGTGATTTCAATGGTATTAAAAAGCTAAAATTCATACATTTACGAAACTCTAAGGTAGGAAAATAAAATAAGGAATGTCGCACGTCGCCACGCAGCGTCTCGGGAGGGATCCTGGCTCTTGCAGTGGACTTGAGGAGTAGTCGTCACCTGGCTGTTGAGGGTAGCTAGGAACACCCGATTTGTACTGGTCTGATTAGAGATTCAAGGGTAAGGGACTGGTTGCGTAAAGAGAAGGTATTAACACCCCTAATCGCCTTACCTGTGGTAAGTTGCATTGTCTATTTCGATGTGATTTTAAATGCTTCAATAAGTCATATTTATTTACACAAAAAAAATATTTCGATAGAGAAAGAAATCGATCACCGCTTAGAACAATCCTATGAATTTTATTGATTATTATCATCCCCGCCGAATATTTTGGATATTAACCCCTTAGAATTTATTTATCCAAACACCAAAAAGTGAATAATAGTGTACTGTTCTCGCCGAATATTTTGGATAAGATTTATTTATCCAAACAAAGAACAGTGAATAATAGCATATTATTCCCCCGAATATTTTGGATTTTTAACCCTTTATGATTTATTTATCCGAATACCGACAGTGAATAATAAATTCCCAAAAAGTAAGATTTTTATATTTTTGAAAATAATAACCAATACCCTCTTGATTTTTACAAAGAAAACACATTTTTTATTTCATTTTATATTCAGTTCTTTTCTTTATCAAAACAAACATAAAATTGAATAAATAAAACACAACACACACACACACATTCTTTTTTCTTTCTTTTTCATCATATTTTACAAATAAAATACAACTCACACACACACATTATCTTTTTTTCATTTTCTCATTTACATTTCACAAATAATAATTAAAATACAATAAGTTCAAATAAAACAATAAACATAAAGAAAAATACAAAAAGCACTTCAGGAACTGTGCCGGAACAGTGGCAGCAGTGTAGGGAGGACTGGTGGCGCGTCAGCCCACGCGCCACTGCAGAGGGAGCAACTAGACAGGTGGGGCTAGATTTACCTCTTCTCATCAGCCTCTCACAGGTGGTGGCCTCCCGGTGACTTGTACAACAAACAATGAACAACAAACAAAACACAAACACAAAAAATCAAGAATCTCTGCAAATCGCAGATCTGCCTTTCTTTCTTTCTTCTTCTTCTTCTTCCTCTTCTTCCTCCTCCTCCTCCTCCTCCTCCTCTTCCTCTTCTTCTTCTTCTTCTTCTTCTTGAGGTCTGTGATTTTAGTGGAGAATGGGAGTCACAACCAGCGAGGAGGAGAAGGATGACTGTGAGAGGCGTGATGGAGGAGAAAAGGGGAACTTGGTTGGGTGAAGGTTGATCGGAGGAAAGAGTAAGGGTTAATCTCGGAGAGAGAAGAGAGAGTCAAGGGGAAGGGCTGCAGCTACTGCCAAGAGGTGGCCGGCGGCTGCAGCCCAAAAAGGGAGAAAAATTAGGGTTTTGTGATTTTAGGGTTTTGGGTGGAAGTGAGGGTGTATTTTTTTTTATCCTCCCTTCAATTGTGGCTGATACCTCTCTATTTATAGAGGTTTTTCGAGGAAAAAAAAAGCAGTCCTCAGCTTGCGCGCTCCTTTAAATTTGGTCCTTGATTTTCAATTTGTACGATTTGACCCTGCATTGACTATTAAATTCTCAATTTGTTCAATTGCCCTTGTAACAAGATATTTTTGTCTTTTTTCTATTTTTTTCTTTTTCTTCCGAAACATAAAAAATAAATTGGTCAAAATTTAGGTAGCAACAAGGAAGAGCATGGAAATCGCAATTTTCAAAGTAAAATCTTGCATTCAATAGTTGTTGCGACAATGTTTTTTTGCGGAGGAGGGTACAACGGCACGCGGTGAAAATGATGTGTTTTATAATTGTAAAAATTATTAATATAATTATCAGGATTTGCTACCCAGTATTAAGGTAACAAGGAAACCTATTGGTCTGCGAGAGTCTTGTAAGGGAACTTGTTGTGTAAGGGGAAGACGCATCGCCCCCAATGCACCCTACCTAAGGCAAGCTGCATTGTTGTTTGATTTTTTTTTTCCAAGTTTGATTTTTATTGGTCTTTTCTAAAGTCTGATGTAGATATCTCTTCACAAGAGAATCTCTACCTCATTGCGAGTTGAAAGACGATTCGGTGTAAAATTTTGCACTGCATTTTCAAAATCCTATTTTTAACTATTTACGAGTGTACTTTACAATGTAATTTTACACCGTGATAGTCAAAACAAAATAATTGTTAATTTGTTTTTATATTTTAGCCAAATTCCAACGAATAATCATAAACTGGTTATGATATCCAATTTTTGTTCAAAATATGTGAAAGATGAAACATATGTTTTTTTTTTATGAAAAATATGCTTAGAAAACCTTGGAATTAAGTTGTATGCGCACAAATAACATATTTTTTGTTTGTTTTTTTCATGTAAATTTTTTGTATTTTTTTAAAATAATAATTAAAAAAAGTGGGTTAAGCCTGACCCATCCACTTGGATTAGCCAAGAATAGTCCAACCTAAGACATAAAGCAAGACAAAAGAGAGAGAGAGAGAGAGAGAGAGAAGATGAACAATAAGTGAATTAGTATTGTTCACGTGTTACGTGAATAGTACAATGGAGGGTAAACACGGAACAAATTTTATAGACAAGAGCAAATGCGACTGAAAAAGCTTCCACACAAGCAAAACAAGCTAACAATCCCCCTTTTATCTTCCTCTGTGTCGTCACAGGCCTTCCCTATGTTGCAGTGTTCTCTCTCTCTCCTACAATCTTGGTCAACAATTCTATCTCTAGAAAACCAACGTCCAATTTACAACCCCTCTTGCATGATTTATTTCTTGTTATTTATAGGCGTAACTTGCATGTATCTGTGGCTCAACTCCTGCAACAGCATGCTTGCAGCGACATGTATGCGATGACAACGACATGCCTACAACGGTGTGCATTATGGCGAGACCGTAGTTTTAGGAGAAGGTAGAAATTTCAATTTGGTCCCTCAAATTGTAATTGTTCTAATTGCATTATACTTTAAACTTTTAAATTTATTCAATTGTATCCTCGCAAAAAATTCAATACTAGCCTTAATTTTGTGTTTTTTTTTTAATTTTGGTCCTTGGTTTTTTTATTGCTTGTAGGCTATGAAAAAAGATATTTATAGGCTCAAGAGATGTTTAAGGGTTTTCTTGATAAAGAATCACTTAGTGATTACTCTTAAAGCTTTTTTTGGTCCTCATAATTGATTTGTATAATGACCTCACATACCCCCCAACATTTTATTTGGGCTTTTTTCTTCATATGCCCTCGGTATTTTATTTGGGTTTTCTATCATGGATTTTTAGCAAGTGCCATCATGTTGACTTGACATGCTTTCAGTATTTTGTGTAGGCTTTTTGTCATGGGTTTTTAGCGCTATGTTGACTTGATTTGTTATTGTACACTAAAACCCTTTTTGTTAATGCTCTACAACTTTTTTAGGCATCTTTTGTCATTGAGGATTGTTTTGTAGATTGAAAGTGTTTTTTGATCTTCGCACTTGCCCCCCCTAGTGTAGGGTATGATCCTTATTAGGTTTAATTTATCAAGAAATGGGTTGGGGGACGATGTGATCACCATTATCAAGTAAACTCTCGGCTCATTGTTGGACGTTTCACGAATCTGAACCCCGACTGAAAGTCATGAGGCAGACCGTTACCCCCCACTTAACCTAGAACTTAGTATATTCATGAAATTAAAATGCATGATAACATTAATTCAAACTCGATGTTATATACGAAATGAAAGTAAAATACATGCTAAAGCAGTAACAATGCGTGAAAAAACTAAAAAAAAATAATAAAACAAAAAAATCCTGACCCAACAATTTCCTAAGTGGAGTCACTATCTGTCGCGAAGGCATTTTTTTTGAGTCTCGCGCCTCGCCATCCCTGCAGGGGGGACAATGACGCGCGATGAAAATCATGCGTTTTTTAGTCGTTTTACACTAACCTGGTACACTAGCATAAGCTCAACTTTGCTAGTCTAGGCTAAGAACAGTGTAGCCTAAGACACAAAGCACGAAGGAAAAGAGAGATAAAACATGAATAGTACATGTTATGCATGTGGGCCTTTATTCTTTTTAGTTAATAGGATACATGATCGCAAAAAAAAAAACAAGATGAAGATAACGTGTTGTCTGTAAATGCTTAAAAAACATGTTTTTTATTTATTTATTTATTAATATACCCAAAAATCTACTTCAACCTTTTTTTATACCAAAAATACCATAAAATTCTTGTTAAATCAATCTATGACTTTGAAAAACACATAAACCTCTCCAAAACTAAAAACCAACTCACAACCAAAAATCTTTCAAAACTTTTTGACACAAAAATATATCTCTTTGGTGGTAGAAAATTCTCCAAAAACAATCTTTTCTTTATAAGCTAGAATTTATCTAGTTTTTCTCTCTCCTCCATCCAAAATTTTTTTAAAAAAGGAAAATAAATTTTAGTATCAAAATGTAATGTATACAATTTATAAGGACCATTACCATATAATATTTAATATTTATAAGGATCGATTTTATGATAACTTAAAAATATATATAAGATACTAAAACAAACTTTGTAAGCAAATTATAAAGAAACTATCTATTTATTTGTAATCTTCGCTTCAGCTCTCTATTTTCTAATTCACTATAACCCTTGAAAATACACAAAACGAATTAAATTATATATATATAAAAAAACATATCTAATTTAGGAGGGGCTTAATTCGAAGCCCAATAGTAATTCCATTTATTTAAACCCAAATCTCCACATCTCAGCCCATGTCCTTCTCAATTCGACAACAACCAAAAAAAAAGAAAAAAGAAAAAAAATAAAAAGAAAATGCGCAGTTAAGTAGTTCTTCCTACTGAAAGTAGCGAAGAAAGACATCACAAAAAAAAATCACACGAATCAGATCTCTTTTATATAGCGTTTAGCACAATGGCTCCTGTTGCTCCCCGATCCGGCGACGCAATCTTCGCTAGCGTTGAACACGTGGTATGCCCTAAACTTTCTCTTCATTTTGTCATTAACCAAACACGAACTCGTGAAAACCTAGAATTCAATCTGGTTTAATTTTAGTTTCCTCCTATTTTACTAGAAAATCAGAAATTCTTGTGAAGAGGGTGTTTTTTAGATGTGTAATTCATGTTTGTTAGTGAATTTTGATGTAGAATGCGGAGTTATTTACGTTGACTTATGGAGCAATTGTGCGCCAGTTGCTTACGGATCTTGAAGAAGTCGAGGAAGTTAATAAACAGCTTGATCAGATGTATGTGTTGTGTGTTACCTCTTTGTTCAGATTTTAATCATGCTGTAGTAGTCATTGTAATTGCTTGATTATGATTTAAAAAATTAAAGTATTGATTTTCTTGACCCTTAAGTATGAAGATATATGGATTCAATGTGGAAAACTGGTGAAATAATGATGGTACTAAAATTAGATATTTACTGAAAAGAAAAATGCTTGGAATTTGAGAAGAAATTTTAAATCTTGTCTGTTGATTTAACGTGGCGATATGATTCTGTGTCGAACTCTGAATGGATCATATGATTAGTTGATTATTTTTGCAGGGGTTATAATATTGGAGTTCGACTAATTGATGAGTTTCTAGCAAAATCCAATGTTTCCAGATGTGTGGACTTCAAGGAGACAGCTGATGTAATTGCAAAGGTCTGCTTTACATTATTGAGTCATAACACAGACTGGGTTAAATCTTCCTCTTTATTTTTTTGAGGCCAGTTGTTAGACACTGATGTTTCAGCTTCTTGTTAACGATGCATGAAGTGTGAACGAAATTAATCTATTCCTTATTGCTCTCCAGCCAGTCAATGTGCTACCGTCTCTGTTATCTTTCTGTTGTTAGCTTATGTATATTGAGCAAGTTGATAATATGAATGATTATAAAGAGTTGAATCTGTAGATGAAGATAGTTAAGTTGATCTCATCTCTAGCATTGATCCAAAAATGATAATCAATGTTGAATTTAATCATTAATTAAACCTTTTTTTCAGCATGTTTGCTACACTGTTACTGTGTATTTAGTCATAGCCTTGAAGAAAAGGCAATCTGTCCATCTAAACTCGACTGATCCAATCTAATATATGTAGTGTTGAATTTGCTTTCAAAAGCATGAACAATGTCTTTGGTTGGGAAAGGAACTTTCAAACTAATCCCCACTGCCTGGTGAAGTGGTGATTGTTTCAGTTTTCGTAGGCTATTTGGTATTTGGTAGTCTTAGTTTAGATGAGATAGTTCTGGAATGCGTTCATATTTTTTGGCTTTCCTTTAAGTTGCCATTCTTTGGTATATCATTTTTCATGACATGTTCTTGCAGCTGCAATTCCAAATAACATGTCAAGTTTCTTGCAAGCAAGTAAATAATAGACTAACAAAGCTCTTATACAGATTGGATTCAAAATGTTCCTAGGAGTAGGTGCCTCTGTTACCAACTGGGATGCTGAAGGGACATGTTGCAGCATTGTTTTGGAGGACAATCCCCTGGTAGACTTTGTTGAACTTCCAGACACATGTCAAGGCCTATACTATTGCAACATCTTAAGTGGAGTCGTTAGAGGAGCACTAGAGATGGTGAGTGCTATCCTCTTTCATTACACAATTATCATTGTCCTTTTACTCAAATGCACGGGGGTTATTATTGTTATTTTATCTTATTTTTGTCCTTGTTACAAAAAAAATGGCTATAGAACAGTGGAAACTTGGTTTTGCGCTCTCTTGCATTCATAGATTTTTTGACAAGTAAATTATGAAGTTGACATTTAGTTAGTACAGTAATCACCTCCCATCTAAAGTTTTGATTGTAACACTTAGGATGAGAGAACCAGCTCTGAGTAAGTACAATCATTAAAGAACATGATTCTCCAGTGGTATGACAGAGATGATGGTAGTTACCCTTTATTTTATACCTTTGAGCAGCAGACTGTGTGCTTTAGTGATCTTGTCAGGGCAGAAAGAAAATGTGCCTGTTGCTCTGAAATTTCCTTAGCCATCAAGCCTGTATTTTGAGGGCATTAAAGCTGAGTCTGGATCAAGTTTTTCTTATTTGTTGTTGAATTGATATGTCTCATCTTTGATTTCAGGTGTCAATGAAGACTGAAGTGACATGGGTTCGTGACATGCTTCGAGGCGATGATGCATTCGAGTTGCAGGTGAAACTTCTAAAGCAAGTTCCAGAAGAGTACCCATACAAGGATGACGAGTAACATAATTGGGCTCTTAGTTTGTTCTTTATACAGTTTATGCTCTTTATTTCTTGTCCATTTCTTATGAAAAACATAGATTTTTCAACATATTGTCTTCTACTAATGCTCATTTACATGAACTTAAAATGCACTTATTTTGGTATTTATATTCTTTTAGGGAGTATGATTAGACATAACCACCGGAAACTTGATTGGTTGTTGTGATTGGCTGATTGTTTATGTTTTGGGAGTGAGTATATACATATACATATACATATACATGCATGTATGTGTATACATATACATACATATGTGTGTGTTTATCTGACAACCAGCCTTGATGGAACCATAGCTTCAATTATTACCTTAAGTTTATATATAACAGTGGGCTAGGCGCTCCAAATATCCTTCAATATTGTGATTAATATCATTATTGTTATAATTATTATAATTATTACATTAATAATCATCACGACGATAATGAGCATCGTTATTTTTATTAATATAATCAGTATTATTATAATACTGATTTTGTTATTATTGATAATTTCAATATTATTATGAGTTATTGTTATTATTATCATCAAAATCAGAATTATTAACACCATAAACTTTATAACCATTATAATAAATTACAATTGTTATTATCATTATGATTAATAATGTCATTATTATTATTTTGATTATATTATAACACCTAAAATTATCATTATTATTAATGTTAAAACAATAAAAATTATAACAATAAAAATTATTCAATTATCCTAAGAAATAAAAAAAAACTTAAAAACTTCAGCTAAAAAGAAAGCAAGAAAAAAAACTAAAATTATTATTATTATTATTATTGTGTAAATAATAATAATAAAAATTATATCAAAAAATAAAAAAAAAATCTTTTTTTTTTCATAAAAGAGCAAACAAGAAAATAAAATAAAAATATTAGTTGGAAAAAATCATTTGACTTGAAGATCAAATAAAAAAATCTCAAAGAAAGAAAAGGGTTTTTTTTCTATGGTGGGGTTGGGAAATATTGATTTTGATTGATCACAAACACAACTAAAATTTTAAGAACTAAATTTTTCAAAAATACTACCTCATCGATCAACGTCACATTCTCGTCTATCATGGAACACCATGTGCCATACCATGAGATGGAGGACATGGTGGTGAATTTGTTGAGATGCCAGATAAATGTTTTTAACCACCTTATAAGCACGTGCCATCAGAATGGAGCGTTATGAAGAAAATCATCGGTGCGTCCGAATGACGGGCAAACAGTGTCTGCAAGAAAAGGTAATAAAAAATAAGGTATATTATCTAAACACTCCTATATCCAACTTTTGAATTTTGTCCTGTATATTTCTTTTGAGAGGGTAAGAGAGTTCTTTTACTATGTACTAACAACTCTTGGTTTGTCTTATTTGAGGGTATCATTAGTATTTTATTGTGCATATAAAAATAAAAAATAAAAAATACTTCTAAGTCCAAGGCTAAAATTACTGTGCACTGAGGGGTGAAAAAATAATTTTACTATTACAATCTATAAAAATCTGTATCTAGGACTACAGTAAATGTGCATCAGTAGATCATAGATTTTCTTAGTGTATAGGATGATATGTAAAATTACCATGAAAAATTGATTACAAAATATTGAAAAAGCTAACCCCCACTGATATTATGATGAAAACATAATTTATAACATAATTTATAACCCGCATGTGATGTTTAATGGCACAATTGAATGTATATAATTGTAAAAAATAATAATTATGTGCATCAAAATAGCTTACAATTCATGGGTGCTTATACGGTTTAGCCGTAAAAGGGGGGCATTGAGTGCCAATCAATCTTTATAGAGAAATAAAGAGATGGAAGTAGAGAAAGGCATTAGTAATCAGCAGGGACATGGCGTGTGTGATGCCTGTTAGAAATCTGAGTTAAAATAACATATTGTTGGTTTTTCAGGTGTAGCTAACAAGATCCATTCAAACGTGTGAAATATAAATGCTCAGACTCTATCTAATTCAAAAACAATAAAATGCTAAAAATGCTCAAACTCTCTAATTTAAAAACAATAAAATGCGTCGATATTTCACTATGTTCCTAGACACACGCTACTATGGATTTTAATAATGTAACCATCATTTTGCCCTTTATTGTGGCCAACCATCATCGCTTTAGAAGCGCCATCATATCCTTTTTCATATGATGTCAGCTTATGAAAGACAAAGGCTTAACAATAACCTGTTTTTTAGTCCTCTCTCTTTCTCCTGCAATTGAAAATACATACATGTCCTTTTTGTTTATGATTGTTTCATTTCAATCCCTGGTTTTTATTTTGTTTTTCTTCTTGATTTCTTTTATAGAAGTTCTGGTTTTTTTAATTTTACCCTTCAATTGAAATTAATCATGTATGTTATTCTTCATTTCAACCTTTATTCTTTTGATTTTCGGTTAGTTTTTGATTCCTTTAATTTTTTTGGTCTCCAAGTTTTGATTTGTTTCAATTTTGTTCTTTAATTGAAATTGATTACATATGCTATTTTTCATCCTAGCTCTTATTCTTATGATTTTTGATTTGTTTTAAACTCCTTTGATTTTTTTGGTCTCAAGGTTTTGATTTGTTGCAGTTTTGTCATTCAATTAAAATTAATACTATATTGTTTTTTATTTCAGTACTTATCCTTTTAATTTTGATTCTTTTCATTTTTTGGACAATAATAATAATGATAATTTCCATAGATAAGAAAATAATTATTGTATTTTTTTTTAAATTCCCAAAATGATATTATTTTAAACTGACTTGGATCAACTCGCTTAACACTTTATCTAAGTTTTAGACCGAGCTGATTTTTTTTAAATAACAATTTAATTAACATAGTAATTTAAAAATCTTGTAATTTATTTAACATTATTTTTTTAACATCTCAAGTAATTTAAAAATCTTGTAGAGAGCAAAGAAAAAAAAGCATCTAGGGAGTGGTTTAACATGAATCCTTTTTAATTTCTAAACTGATCAATATTTTAGAGTAGGTATCTCAATCTAGACACATATTTAAATAACATAAATTTATAAAGATTTAAAATATCTTGCACTATCTCTTATTGCATGCAACTTTACAGAATAGAAAGATTTATTTACTTATATTAGCTATCCATTTGCTTTAAATTGAAAAATATTATCAAACAATACACACAATTTAAAAATTTAAACAAACTTTCAAACACAAATTCAATTATTTATTAAAATCAAACCACAATTAAGCTACACATACCAATTAATAATTTAATAACCCATGATTTACTTGATTTCATTTTAACTCAATTTCCCCATTTTTAAATTATATAATTCATAATCCAATAACTATCATGCACCTCATAAATCGAATCATACTTAAATCATAATTGTTATCAATTCCACAGAAATTCATTTTTCCATAAATTTTCAACTAAATTATAAAATTAACACAAAAAATTGGTACCCGTTAAATTATCCATCATTTATTCAGTTCTAACACATATAAATTACAAAAACACATTCAATTTTATCAACTAACAAATTAAATCGATTTCCTCCGAATTCTAAACAAACCTTAAAATACAAATCATACATTAATACAATAAAATTATCATTATAAAAAAGCAAACCACTTAAATACACCCTTAAATACATAAGAAAATTACAAATACTAAAAAATAATTCAATAAATCAACTTCAAATATAATTGGATAGGTTAGCTTACTTGGTGGAGTAAAGCTTGATAACAAA
The DNA here is from genome assembly GCA_032356905.1 of Salix exigua. Classification (NCBI taxonomy): domain Eukaryota; kingdom Viridiplantae; phylum Streptophyta; class Magnoliopsida; order Malpighiales; family Salicaceae; genus Salix; species Salix exigua. The sequence goes on along the minus strand of CM063603.1, from coordinate 38,094,540 downwards.
TAACACCAAGAGAGGGAAGCTTAGACTTTTATACAGATGCTTTGCTGGTTGAATTTTTGGGGTTATTAGAATTTTTAAAAGAGAGAGAGAGATGCTGTAATTTGAACTGAAAAAAGAATATAAAATGGGAAAAAAAGAGAAAAAATGAATTTTAATTCCTCTTAACAATCCACTAAAGTAAGATAACTTCTATATAACTAATCTCAATAATAACATCCAAATAAGGTTTTAATAAAATAAACTAGGATATGCTAAATATCCTAACCAAAGAGTGATTGTTTGAGCTATTTTATCACCTTTAAGTATAAATCATAGTTGTCAATTCCGTTTCGTTCTCGCCTGAACATTCAATTCCGTTGAAAAAACCAAGATGAAACGACGTCGTTTTTGTCTCGGTTATAATTCTGGCATGTTCTGGAAATTCAGGTCAAATTCTGGCCGGAATTTCTCGGTACCATTCCAGGTGTGCTGTTTTGGCCTTAAAATCCTCTTTATTTTGTTTAACTTGTGATTTTTTTTCTAATTTTGAGATTATGTTTGTTTGACTTTATGTTTATATTGTATAATTTAAAGTTAATTTATCTTGAATTTTAATTATGCTTGTTAAATTAAAATTTTATTTTTTTATTATATATAGTTAATTATATATGAACAGTATAACTCGAAACAAGCACGCCAAAACACTCGAAATCGAACGTTCTGCTCCAATAGAAAATCGACGCAATCAGCAATCGTGAACGATATTGACAACTATGGTATAAATATATGACATGAATGTGATATCCTTTTCAATTTATATAATATGACTATATATATTATAAGATATGCATGAAGTGAATATTTGGCAAGAAGATTAACAAGAAATAACTAGCATATATATATATATATATGACAACTTATGCAATTTAACCCCTATATTTCAATTTATTTCAAAAAAACCTAAATTAACTTCAAAAAATCAATTTTCTTGCAATTAAACCCTCAATTAATTAAAAAAACAGTGAAATATTATAATTGAGTCCTCAAGCATCAAATCTTAAAAGTTGCTCATTGAATTGGTTTGTTTTCAACAATCATAGATACATTGTCAGATTTTTCAATCTTATATATCTTGGTCTTCCTCCACCAGTATTTGATCATTTTCTGTGTTTTATTATATTCTTCTTATATATATATATATATATATATATATATATATATATATATATATATATTTGATTTTTTTTATGTGAGGTCTCGAAAATAAGCAACAACAGTTTGCTTCCTGGACATTACAATGTTTTTTTTTTTTTTTTTTTTTTTTTTTTTATGAAAATCGATATCATTGCATTATGGAAACAAGAAAGCCATCAAAAGAATGACAAATTACACAAAATTTAGGGCAAAGAAACCCTAACACGTAAGGGATTCGACCAGATTTTTTAAATTATGCAGAGGTGACTTGTTCCAGATGACGATGCCTGATACAAATAATGCAAATAGAAATTAGACATCTAAGAAAAACCAAAATATTGTTAATTCTCATGCTCATTTGACAATGAAATGCATGCATCTAGCAATGATGTTTACAGAAGCACCGAACACAGAGCGGTAGCTCCTCAAGAACTCGAAAGATTTTCATCGCCTGCCTCCACTGTCCCCTCTTCCGATGATGCGACAGAAATCAGAATCAGGTCAGGTAGGCATAGAAAGTTCAGTTTCAGAGAGCACCGGAGACAACATATCGGGCTGTCTAGGTTTCTCCTGCGAAAAATGAACAGCCATGTTTCCATGCTGGATAGTAATTCCAGGATGGAAACATTTCAAGTACAAGATTCCTCAAGACAGGATATTAGTGGTGGTCTCCTCAGGTTAGAAAGGGAACATGTTGCTGTTCATCCACATGTTTTGGTAATTATCCCAGCCGGTGGCGACATCGCTAGAGGGTGCAGCGACTCCTGTTCGTGTAGGGTTTTGTTTCTTGAATTTTTATGTAATTTAGATCCATAAAATATATTTTTCAAGAATAGTAAAATCCAAAATAAAAAACTTCAAAATACATTCGTGAAGAAGAAGAATAGTTTATGCGGTGGTCAGGAGACAGTGGTGGCCCTTGAAGGTGGTTGATATTTTTGTCCTCCATAGCCTCAAGCTGCTGCATGCTAACTATGCCGGCGCCAGACAACACCACCTGAATGTCAGGTGGGCAAACATGTGTATGATGCTCCGACGTCTCCACCTTCTACCAGTCAATATGTTTAACAGTACTGTATTTAAAAAATGTTTTTGAAAAAATTAATTTACTTTTATTTTAAATTAAATATTTTTGATGAATTTATATTATTTTGATAGGTTAATATGAAAAATAATTTTTAAAAATTAAAAAAATATTATTTTAATATATTTTTAAATGAAAATTAATCACGAAAACACTAAGATTGACAAAGATAAAGCACCCACTACTCCAGTCGTTGTTGCAGCCAGAAGACAAACAGGAAACAGTAGTCGTACCAAGTTGAAATCACATAAAATTAACGAAGTTCATGAACTCGGTGTCCTAATTTGACATCAACTATTAATTTCTCGACACCTCTCCTGGATTCACCTCCCTTCCAAATTCTCAGGAGACATGAATAGACTTTCAATGCATATCACGACTTTTTTTTTTTGTCGAGATTCTTCACGCTACTTCAAGTTTTTCCACCCGAGTCTCAAAATTAACTATGTCATATATTGTTGGAAAAATAATCAAACAATAGACACGATTAGCGGATTATAATCAAGTCCAAATCTTTCTCTTGTGCAATTAAATTACGAATCAATCAAACAATATAATGCAAATAATCACACATCGACACCAGATTTCGTGGAAACCGATGGAAAACCACGATCGTAGCCACTAAATCTTCCACTATCACAAATAATGGTATACAATATTCTTCAGATTCAACTAAGGACTACACATGATCATCAAGAACAACCTATTCTTGAATTCAACAAGATTAAGAGCAAAGTTTGAAAGGCTCACGACAACCCGTTTGCTGTCAAACGGACAAGTTCCAACTCAATCTTCAATCAACCGTTCAGAATGAAGATCAATGTCTAGACTTCTTCAAATCTCAGCTCCAACTGTGAACAAGCTGAAATCAGAAAGAAGAACTGTTGCAGCCACCATTATTTTCTTCTTCTCTCTCTTCTTCGCACGCTTTCTCTTTCTTCAAAAGCCCCATTTAATTTAATGGTGGGACCAACATATATATATATAGAAGGGAATATGAAATTATAGTTATTTTAAATGGTAAATGAACATTAATATATATACATAGGGAGATAATTTGAACCTATTCTTAATATCTACCGATCAATTTACTTCAACAAAATTCTTGCATTAATTTCATACATAAACAAACCAATCAATCAACATGAAATAGTTAAATTACTGTATTTTTTAAAAAGTTTCTATCAATTATGGCATGTTAAAATAGCCATGATCCAAGAAAAAAGCTGCTGTTAAACTGGAATTTTTAGCTAGTCGTTAATTTTGAATCTATAATAATAATTGAGATACACGTAAACTGACCTAAATATTCACGTTTCAAAAAACATTATATGTTAAGATAGCCATGCTTGTAGGGAACTTGAATATTAACCAATCATATTGAGTCTCACTTAAAAAAAAAGATGGGTCTCTCGTGTCATTTGAGTTAATATGAAAAAATATTGAAATATCAATGAAGTTATTAAGTGTTTAACAATATCGATTGCTTAGTTCTTAGGTTGCTTAGGTCTTAGGTTGTATCCATATAAGGGTGGAGTAAAGTTTCAAGATTGTATTACAAAAATGCATTGTATTGATTTCTCCTTTCGATGAATTTTCTTTCCTTTTAAATAAATACAGATGAATGATCTCACTTGAGGTTGTCAAAATTGCTTTTTTGTCACGACACACGAAAAATACAACAAAAACTCAGATCGTAAAATCGTAAAATTACAAGTAAATATTTTCAACTAATTATATATTGATATTTTTAGACAATACATTAAATTACATTAAAACCCGATAAAGAGAGTCAACAATATTATAATCAATTAATAAAATATGCTAAAATTTCTCCATGTAGTCAAAATCTCCAATTTTCATAAATTTCTGGTGGATTTCAGTTGATCAAACACATCGTTCTCTCTCGTTGAATCACTGAACTTACCATTTATTTTTGAAAATAATGAGATGTCTAGTTTTTCTCCCAACTAGAATCACAACAAAATTTCCACCTGTAACTCTGAATGTGTCCAAGATAATACATTGAGGTCTACTTTGACAGATTTAATAAGATTTGTCTAGTAACTTTGACTCTCTGAAATAATATATTTTTCAATTCTATTTAACTTGAAAATTTACCACAATATATTTTCATGTGTTTAATATCATCTTATAAAATTTAAGCTAGATCCAATACAGAGTTTGAAAGATATGACCAATCTCACAAAGCTCATCAATAAATATTTTAAGATCAAATTCAATTTGGTATATCAAAAATCTAGTAAACTCATAAAATCAGACTGGTTTTACAGAATTTTCTCGAGTTATATTCGATTTTATTGATTTCGATTTCTTAGTTCAATTTTACATGTTAATACATGTTGAATCCAAAATTGAATTCAAAATAAGCACTAGACTTGAATCCAAATTAGCTCGTGACAACTAACATCTATGAAACGGGTGGTTTCCCCCCCTCTTTATCATAGATAAGATCCTGCAGCTCAAGAGAGGTGATCATATTCACAAATATTGTTTCCACATACCCGATAAACTATTTCCTAAAACATCTTAATTGATCGGTGTAAATATCGAAGGACATCGATTCTAGATATGAACATGTCTGGTTCCAAAAAAAAAAGTCTGGTTACGCAACAGGACAGCCACTGTGTAAGCAGTCCCAGGATGCAAGAAGCTGCTGCATGCCATTACCAAGTTTGTAAAACACTGCTGCACTCCCAAGTTTCCTTGCTCTATATATACTGATGGGTTCCTCATCTTATATCTTCAATTTTGACAAAGTTCACATTTTGACAAAAATGGACCCTCCATTTCAAGAGAAATACAAATCCCTCTTCAACGATTATACTATGGTGTCAAACGACAAGGATGATAATCTGATGAATTCTAGTGATGGCTGGGAGCTGCCTCTCATAGATCTTCAGCGTTTGACTCTTAAGGACCCGGAGATCAGAGAGAAATGTGTAGAAGAGATACGGCGGGCGGCGAGTGAATGGGGGTTCTTCCAAGTTATCAATCATGGGATTCCGCAAGAGATGCTGAAGAGCCTTCAAAACGAGCAAAGGAAGGCTTTCCAGCACCCGTTCAGCAAAAAGGATGAAGACAACGTTCTGAATTTGTCTGCAAATAGTTACAGATGGGGAAACCCTAGAGCCACTTGCTTGAGGCAGCTCGCATGGTCTGAAGCCTTCCACGTGCCTCTCACTGATATTTCAAGAATCTGTGCTGAACACAAGACTCTCAGGTAATTTCCTATTGTATATATATATATATATATATATGCTAATTAAGAACTAATTATGAAAACAATGATTGAATGCTTCTGGGATTCTTCTGTATATTTTTGGATGGGACATTAGAACCTTTTTTTTTTTTTTTTTTTTTAATTCTCAATGACATTCGAGCATATATATGCATCCTTGAAATGTCTAAGAACTTACCATACCAAACGGTGATATACAGATTCAGACCAAATCGTTTGAAAATCAAACTCTCAACTATGAAATATAAGTTGAATCGAGTTTATCAGAATGAATCTCATGTGTCTACAAAGGTAGTGTTCTAGCTAGATATTTGTAAAGTTACATCATTAATTAATATTGCTTTATGAAATTAAAGAAACAATTAAATAGAGCTCTTATCAATCATTGTTTCTGCACCCTTGATCTCTTCAATCTGGTCTCCAAAATTGGTGTTTCTTTAGTCTACTGACTTGTGCGGAAGAGAACAACAAACCCTACAGCTAAAATATAGTGAATCACGGAGGCCTGACCTAACTAAAACCAATTAATTCTTTAATCTTGAGGTTATTTAAATGCACTCACAAATTCAAGGTTCATCCTGTGGCTTGCTAATTACCTTAGCCAGCGAGATTAACTGAAAATGAACTATCAAATTGCCTCCTATAATGATGATCATGTGCATCCAGAACTGAAAGAATTGGTTTAACATAAAAAAAAATCTTCTCAAATGCTGGAGATTATGCATAATTTAGACAAATAGAGATATAAATAACCATACATTTCCTTTCCAAAGCTTTTCTAGGTCAAATCAAGCTCCTATGTTTTTATCCATATGCATGGTCGATGTTTCCTTACCACCTAACTGCCAAACATTTGCTTGCCCCATTTGTTCAATCATTTCTTCTATGCACCTGCTGTTTTCTATCGAGGACAAGCTTTGCTTTTTACTTGGATTTCTCTTCTTTTCTCTGTATCCCTTTATGTTTTCATGGTGTTCTAATGATTTGATATCCTTATGTTCGATAAGTTCATCTATTATACTCACCGTGAGTTGAAACAGTAAAATGATAATTTGTTTATTAAGAGTAATTAATTGGAGGTAAAATCGTATTTATTTATTTATTTATTTCTTAATCACTTGGTAGTATCTCTATGGAATTATCCATTTTTATAGCAGAAAGAAAGAAGCTAGAGTTTTTCAAACTCTAACATTTCAAGCCTAAATTATAAAAAATAACTTCGACATGATGAATTATGAGCATAAATAATTCTTAACTTCTTAATCTTATGAAAAATAACACACAAACTACTTAAATAGGAGTTAAAACTAATATAGTTAATAGAACCTAAACCAAATAAAAATTTGAAACCTGATTATAAAATGAGTTTGAAAATTATAACAATAGCTTTTGGATTCAATCTGAATAAGAAAATTGCCTAAGTTGGTTAAAAGTGAGTTGGACTATTATAGATATATTATTGTAGAACATAGCAATAAAATCTTAACTTGATCTTGTTAAGTAACCATCTCACCTAAAAACTTATGCTTGTAAGTGAAGCCCCATAATATGATTTATATTATTCTCTAACATACTCTCAAGCAAGTTCTTGAGCTTAAACTTGTAGACACATCATCTTATGCTTAATTTTATCAAGTAAAATAAGATGGTGAGATTTAACTGTGACTTGAGTAACAAGGCTCTGATATCATGTTAAGAAACCATCTCATCTAAAAGCTTAAGCTTGTAAGTGAGACCCCATAATATGATTTATATTATTCTCTAACAGATCTAACAATCTAATTTAAAATTTTAATTAATTTTGAAAGTAATTTCGGATTTATACTTGAGAAAGTATTTTTACTTTTCTTCTCTTGCTATACTGCGCTTTTATTTTTTTGGGACAGCAATCACCATTAAACATTCTTGTTGCAAACATAGCCCTAGAACTTATCACCAAAACGTGTTCCAATTTTCATCTATCCATTTCAAGGAAACCTTAAGTACATTGATATGGAGAGTAGAGCCTCTGAACTTGTATCTAGTCTTTTTAAAACTAGCTATACTCCATCTTTCCAGTGCAAGCATTGAAGATTTCGCAGCAACAGCAAACACATTAGCTCAAGGCTTGGCAGAAATTCTGGCTGAGAATCTGGGAGTTTCATCCACTTTCTTTCAAGAGAATTGTCCGGAAGAAACTAGTTATCTTCGAATGAACAGATACCCTCCATGTCCATTCTCTTCTGAGGTCTTTGGCTTGGTGCCTCATACCGATAGTAGTTTCCTCACTGTGGTAAATCAAGATCAGATTGGAGGATTGCAACTTTGGAAAAACGGAAGATGGATCAACGTTAAACCTAATCCAGAAGCTCTAGTGATTAATATTGGTGACTTATTCCAGGTATGTTTCTGTATAAACCTATACGTACGAGCTGTAAATATCTATATACATAATTTTTTTATATTTTTAATTCGATGATAAGTGATATTTTTAAACTTTTAAGTTAATCGAGACTCATTTTATTTTCTTAGATGATGTCAAGGATTTCTCTATATCGACTTATTAGAGAATAATATAAATCATATTCTAATAACTCACTTAACAATTTAAATTTTTAGGTGAAATAATTCTTTAATATAATATCAAATCTTTGTTGATCTAACGGTTACGAGTTTAAATCTCATCACTTTCATTTTATTTGACGAAAAATCAAGCTCAAGGTAATGTGAATCTGTGCAAGTTTCAAGATTTTTTTTTTTCACTTGAGAGGGTATATTAGAGAATAATATATATCATATTTTAGAGTTTCGCCTAATAGGTTAAGCAAGTTTTAGGTAATAAAATTTAAACCTTAAAAATCAAAGAATGGAGCAAAATATACTATATTTAGCCTCTCAGGAATTGAAGCTATTAGCTTTTCCTTCATGCCTCCTTGGTATTTCCTTTTAATTTGGTTGAATATTTAATTCATGTTTGTGTGTACTAAAATCCAGGCACTGAGCAATGATGTTTACAAAAGCATCAAGCATCGGGTGCTTGCTCCCCAACAAGTCGAAAGGCTTTCCTTGGCATTTTTCTATTGCCCCACTTACGAGACTGTGATCAAGAGTTGCATCAAGCCATCGATGTATAGGGAGTTTACATTCAGAGAGTTTTTGATGCAAATTCAAAGGGATCTTAAGGCTACTGGTGACAAAGTTGGGGTCTCAAGGTTTCTTCTATGAACGAGCCCATATGTGTGCTGGAAAATCTCAAGATAGAACTAGTTAATTTCGATTATTTAAATTGCAACTTAATCAGTAATTTGAATTTCTAAACTATATCGATAAAAAAATTTCTTTCTTTTGTATGAAATAGGAAGGGTTTTCCTAAGCTTTGGATTTAAATCTTTTGAAATAGTATTAGAGAATAATATAAATTATATTTTAAGATCTCATCTAATAGTTTAAATTTTTAGATGAGATAATTCCTTGATATGATCATAAGTTTTAATCTCATCACCCTTATTCTATTTAATTAAAATAAAATACAAAGTAGTGTAAGCATGTGTATTATAGAATAATATAAATTATATTATTAAATTTTATCTAATAATTTAAATTTTTAGATAAAATGTAAGCTAAACATGCTAAAACATGTCAAATTTCGGTAAAAAATATACGAGATTATTAAGCTCTAGTAAATATTTCCTAAACACCAATCAAGCTCAAGCTTGGTGTAACAAGATATTAACTATGATTTACGACAAGACCACTCATCTCACTTATCGTTAAACCACTCGCTGGTGGCATTATAAAACAAATCTACTTGTAAAATCTGAAAGCACCAGACACTTCGGTTGAGTTCATTCTAATAAATTTACCTGTTGATTTTAATGTTTAACCATTAGAAATTAGTAATTTCCAAGGTTAAAGAAAAGTAATTAAGGCAGCCAGAGATTTATAGAAGGATACAAACCTGCAACTTAGATGCGTCAAACCTCTTACTATGATTTGTATAAATTAATCCCGCAAATGATTTTCCAAGAAATAATTACTCTGGAAGACACCACCAGACAATGGCTTTCACCCCCATATTCAAGGACAGTTCCTTATCTTGAAGAGAGCTTCAAAAGTGAGAAGTCATTCGATTAAAGATGGTTTCCTGTGAATTTTGTCCACAAGCTGTACCATCATCGATTGAAAGGCAACTCTCATGTTCCACGTATGGTTTGATTTCTTCTTTGCACAGAAGAGCAGAAATGCCCTACCATTTTGGCCTAACTCCAGCACAAGAGCCAGCGTGATTTCAAGTGTGTCACTTACCTGGGGTCTGGTGGGTTATCTACTTATGTTTTCACTCTCAACTCGCAAGTCCTTCTAGTCTCTAGCCCGACAGGCTACTAGGCTCTAGCCCGACAGGCTAATAAAACCTCGCAGATCACCTGCATTTAACCTCAGAAGAGACATGTCAATCAATTTGCTATTATTTACAAGAATAATAGCCTTATGTCAAGCATTTGAATAGGTTATGGAGAAACTAGATAGATGTTACCTGTTGCGCTGTATCCCAGGTTATATTGATATTGCCCCACATGGTCGGATAATAAAAGACGCCAAGGTTTGTGAAATATCATTAGAAATCATACCCCTTTACTAATTCTTGAAATCAGTTGTACCCTAACGTATGCTAAATTAACGATTCTATCGGGTAAAGTTTGGGGTATGTACTTAATGACTTGATCTTGCGGATTTTTTTTGTTTTTTTACGAGGAAACTCTATTTTCTGGAAACATATTTTGTAGGTTTAGATGAGCGAGTGTAATTCTTGTTGTCCCAGATTTTTATAAGGGATACATATTCTAATTCGAACTCGAAATTTATTATGTAGATTACAAGTTCTTTACCATCACGTCACGACTGTTGAACATCTTGCCGATTGATAAAGGGTAAATATGAAAGCACTGTCACAGGTGGAAAGAGTCATATATAGTGAACCGCCATCGTGTGAGGTCCATAGATCCTCAGTGTTTACTTCATCATTTTGGTTGGATAATAATAAACTTTCTTTGTCGAACTCTATGTCCTGCAAGAATTATTAGAGATATACCGCTGCAAGATTAGGTTAGGTTCGTCTGCACCAATGAGACAACCTCGACCCCAGAGTTAGTTGACATTTGTCCATAACCTGCAGATTGCAACCCTAGAAAGCTCCCCTCTGTTGGGGAGAAAATGAAACTTGTAGCATCCAGGAAACCTGAAAAGAAAAAACACCAACCTCACTGAGCCCTGCCAAAGGAAAACTACACATCGTGTGAGGTCCATAGATCCTCAGACATGACAAGACCCAACATTGGCTCTTTTCCCTTCCCTTTTTTTTTTTCCTTTTTGTCTTTTTGAGATCCCTCTCCCTCTCATCTCAACAGCGATATCATTTCCCTTAATTGCTGATGTTCTTTTTTGAGGAGTTCTTAGCGTGTGTGCGTTCAATGCTGATCGTTTTAAGTTTTGAGGAGAACTTAAAATGAGTGCTACTAACCAGTGTTGTTGATCTAGTTTTGTTTGGGCTGAAATATTTGTATAAATTAAAAAAACAAGATAAAACGATGTAATTTTTATTCCGTTTAAAATTTTTGCCCGTTCTGGAAATTTCGCCCAAATTTCAGCACGAACGTTCTAGTTTTGTTCCGTCTGTTTTCCGTTTTGGCCAATTAGTGTTTTTTTTTAAATAATGAATATCATAATATCAGTCATATCTCTTAATCTGACTATTTGATTAAGATGAAATTTTATGAGAAGTCTCTTGATATATTTATATATATATTTTGTTAAAATTTCAGAGTAATCAGAGAATGTAATGACCTTGCAAGATTGATGATGACATTCTAGTAATATTATACATGTTCATAATTTTGTTAAGAAAAATCATTTTATTGAGTTTTTTAGATTAAATTACACAACTTTAAATAATTTTGTTTTTGGATTTGAACTAATTATATATATATATATATATATATATATAGACACACATGTAAACACTACAACTCCGAAACGGAGTGCCGAAACGCTTCAAAATCTAAACATTTTATTGTAATTGAAAAAACAAAGTACAAACCAAAATATAATTGATAATCTTGCTACTAACACGAAGCTCAACTATATATTATTTCTACAAAATGGAAAGACATACAAGGGACATGAATCTATCTCTGAAACGTTTTTAAAGTAAAATTTAATCCTTTTAAACCAGGAACATATCCCTTTTCTACCCTTCTTTTTTTAATTCGAAAAATTAATTAATTTATTGTAACTAGCTAGTATTAATATTTTTCAAGATGTCTGAACTAAGATCCTAGGCTTCAGGAACTGAAATTAAGTGGACAATTGACAAGGCAAAAGAAAACAAAAAACAAACACCGAGGCTTGGTTGAAGCTCGTGAAGCTCGTTTCAGATTCCTGATGACTTTAAACCACATATATTTTCCTCACTGTGCTGATTTCGGTCCAGTCTGATTCTGATATTCTATTTTCTTACAGAGGCGAAGGGACAAGCAATGGAGTCCAAGGATGAACAATCAAGCTAGAGTCTATGTTTTTTTCCAGGTATCTACAGAGGATGACAGCCAAGCTAGAGGACTTCACCTCCTGTAAAATGTCGTAGAAACAAAATCAGTGAAAGTGGGCTACTTCTATCCCATTCCTTCTGGAGATCTGAAGACCCATTACTTCTTATATTACGTTATAAGCTTGTAAGACACAAGACATTTTTAATTTGTGTGGCCTTGTGGACTTCGTTTCTTGTTTTTATTTTAAAACCAAATAGTATTCTCCAATTAATTTTCATTTATCAAAATACTAGCTAATTGTGCCCGCGTATTGCCGCGGGTATTCTTGTGTATATAATTTAACATAATTAAATCAACAACGATAAATTTATATTATATAAGTAAACAAAAGTTATAGATTAAGAGATAAAATGTATAAAATTTTGCATAGAGTTTGTTACGCAAGCATATATTAAATTTTTTAGAATATAGGTATTGCATCATAAACGATCACAAAAGAGTGCGAACTAACATTAGAAAAAAAAACAAAATATTTTTATAAGAAAAAAACATAATTACTGAAATTATAATTGTGCAGATAGTGAAATCATAAAAATCATTTAATAGAAAGAGCAAATAAATATAAAAAAAATAAAGGGGAAAAGGAAGCAATATTAATTGAAAATATTATAACAATAGCAAAATCGGAGTTTTAACATCTAAAATTATTATTGTCGTTAGTATAAAAACAATAAAAATTATCAAATTATATTGAGGGAAAAGAATAAAAAGTATGAACAAAATAGCAAGTCAATAAAACAATTAAAAGATAATTATTATTGATATTGTTGTTGTTGTTATTATTATTATTATTAGCATTTGTTTATTTTATTTTTGTGTTAATAATGAAAGAGAGAAAATGGAAGAAAATAAAAAGTTAAACAAAAGAATTAAAAAAAACAAAAACTATCGTTGCTATCACAGCCAAAACAATAAGAACTCATTAAATTATCCCGAGAAAAAAAACTCTCAAAAACATTAATAAAAGAGTAAGAAAGAAAGAAAGAATTAATTATTATTATTATTATTATTATTATTATTATCATAATTATTATTATTACAACTATTATCATGTATTTATTTTATTTTCATGTTAATAATAACAGGGAAAAAATGGAAGGAAAAGAAATTCAAAAAACTTTAACAAAAGATCAAACAAAAGAATAAAATAAAAACAAAAACAATTGTTGCTATCACTTAAAAAACAATTAAAAATATAAAATTATACCGAGAAGAAAAAACACAAAGCATGAACAAAATAGCAAGCAAGAAAAACAATCAAATTATTATTATTATTATTATCATGAAATAAATGAATGAAAGGAAAAAAAATATTCGGAAAAAAAGGGGGAAAAAATGACAACAAAAACTAAAAATTATCATTGTTATCACTGTCAACACAATAAAAACTATAAAATTGTTTTAGGCGAAAAAAACCCACAAAAACATTAACAAAACAGTAATCAAGAAAAATAATTAAATTATTATTATTATTATTATTATCCTAATTCTAATTATTTTTATTTTTATTATTATTATTATTATTATTGTGTCAATTATGAAAAAAATAACATAAATGAAAGGAAAAAAAACCATAAAAACTTTAAGAAAATTTAAATCATAAAAAGAACTCAAGGGATAAAAAATCATAAATTAAAAGTATAAGATCCAAAAAGAAAAGAAAATACTAAGGGATTGAAATCGAAAATTAAAAGTATAAGGACCGAAATGAAAATCACATTTATTATCAATTTCAATCAAAGGATGAATTTGTAAAAATTGAAACTCTTGTACCGAATGGATTGAGTTATTTCAACTCAATCAAGAAATTCAAAGAAGGAGGATCCAATTGAAATTTACACATTAACTTAATTTCAATCCAAGGACCCAATTGAACGAAATCAAAACTTAAATAATCAAAATAAGGAGCATAAACGAAATTCAAAGAACAGGGACCTAAATGAAACATCATACAAACCGGGGGACTCTCCTGCACTTTGACGTGCAGGATAGAGAGAAAGGCCTGCAGTCGGTTTAACCGACCGACGACGCTTCCACGGACGTCAGAGTGAGAAACGCGCCGTACCGGGAGGACGACCAAGCGGCGACGTATCGAGTAAGACGCCGGACGCTCATCTTCGGCGACTCCAGCACCACGCAAGCGCCACTTGAAGCGGGCGTGGGGCTGAATATTGTTCTTATGAGTGGCTGCCGAACGGGAGAGAGAGACATCGGGGTTGCTGGGTTCTTATGAGGTAGAGAGAAGGGGCCGAGAGTGAAGGAAATAAGAGCCGAGAGATAAAGGAGGAGACGGTGGAGCTGAGGTGATGAGTGGAGTTTGAGGGCCTGGTTGGTGTTGTCGTGGTTGGCCGAGCAAGAGAGAAGGGACTCGACGGTGGGCTTGCTTCAACCGAGAGGGAGACGCCCGAGTGGCAGAGGAGATGAAGCCAAGGAAAAAAAAGAAAATCCCAGTGCCAGAAGAACGGGGGAAAACAGAAAGCGAACTTTCAATCTTTTTTACGTAAAATTTTCCCTCCTTTTTTTTCCCTCTCCCCTCTTTTTCATTATATAGCGACAGGTTACAGCAAACCGGGGCATGGCTCAAGGTATTTTGAAAAATGGAGTTTCGGGTGGCTCAATGTGCATGCTGTGTCTAAAAAAATGGGGGGTTTCGGGTAGCTCAATTTTTTATTATTATTATTATTATTATTTTATTATTATTTTATTGTTTTATTATTTTATTATTTTATTATTATTATTATTATTTTGGTATAAAATACAGTTTGGTCCCTCCATTTGTTACTCCTCCAATTGCACCCTCAATTGAACTTAAATTTATGATCTTGTGCAATTATGTTCTTGTGCAAAATTCAAAGTTAACTTTAAATTTTGCGCCCCTTTTTTACCTTGGTTTTTATCTGTACAATATAGTTCCCCACTCGACCATAAAACTCTTAATTTGTTCAATTAGGTCCCCGATTTCGCTTAATTGGCTTGAAAAAATTCAAATTGATCACCGAAAATTCAAATATCACCAATTTAGCCCGAATTAATTTTAAGAACTTGATTTCGTACTGACTAAGCCTTTAATAGAAACTAATTTGATAAATTTAAAGTATAATTAAGTCGTCAAACTTAATTAAAGCTCTTCAATTGGACCTAAATTAATTCCTGAATATAATTACGCTTCTATATCAAACCAAAATGACTATATCAAATTGGTCCATAAAAATATAATTATATTTTAATGACTTAGTTTATGCGCGAATTTATATTATAATAAATTACTTTAGCTTTGGATCCGCGTTTTTTATTTTTGGGCACAAAAAGGGTACAATCGAACTTTCAAAGGTGTCCAAAATTGTAACTTGATTTTCTCCTCGACACCGCCCCCCATTTATTTATTTATTATATATATATATATTATTATTATTATTTTATTTTTATATTTTTTATTATTATTATTATTTTTGCTTTAGGGCATGACCCAAAATTGGGTTACAACAGCTGCCCCCTTCTTTACAACGCTTACGACTAAAGTCTTTGTAAAAGACTTTAGCTTAGTAAGTGTTGTAAAGAAAAAGTGGAGCTTGTCTCATTGTGATGCATGACTTACCTGGGTCTTATTATGACGGGTGACCTGCCTGAGTTAACAGTGTTAGAAGGGTCTCATTTTTCTGGGTGACCTACCCGTGTTAGAAGTTAGAAGGGTCTCATTTTTCTGGGTGACCTACCCGGTTAGAAGTTAGAAGGGTCTCATTTTTCTGGGTGACCTACCCGTGTTAGAAGTTAGAAGGGTCTCATTTTTCTGGGTGACCTACCCGTGTTAGAAGTTAGAAGGGTCTCATTTTTCTGGGTGACCTACCCGGTTAGAAGTTAGAAGGGTCTCATTTTTCTGGGTGACCGACCCGGCTATCATGGTCTCATTTTTATGGGTGACCGGCCCGGATATCATGGTCTTATTTTTATGGGTGACCGGCCCGGATATCATGGTCTTATTTTTATGGGTGACCGGCCCGGCTAGCATGGTCTCATTTTTATGGGTGACCGGCCCGGCTATCATGGTCTCATTTTATGGGTGACCGGCCCGGCTATCATGGTCTCATTTTATGGGTGACCGACCCGGATATCATGGTCTCATTTTTATGGGTGACCGACCCGGCTAGCATGGTCTCATTTTTATGGGTGACCGACCCGGATATCATGGTCTCATTTTTATGGGTGACCGACCAGGCTATCATGGTCTCATTTTATGGGTGACCGACCTGGATATCATGGTCTCATTTTTATGGGTGACCGACCCGGATATCATGGTCTCATTTTTATGGGTGACCGACCCGACTCGAGGAACGAAACAACACTGATTCTCAATTCATGTACCGCGGTTTGTCGACCTGAGATTTTGTTTCTTCATATCTTTCATGACTCGAAATTACATCAGCTTTCACCACACCTTTCCTGTCAGGTTAGTGTTATGACAATAATATGCATGCTTTGTTACCTCTTTTGGAAACATAGGTCCCCCCTCTCTTCGTGGTGGTCTTCCTTCCTAGGATGTGTTCCCCATGCCATATTTTTACGCTTGGCGACGAGACTTTTTGTTCCTCATAGGACCCTTTTTGTTACTCATGTCTAAAAACTCAAAACGATATATACTTGAAAGAATTTCAAAACATGGTTTTATTTGCAAATGGACACTTTTAAAGCAAATCACTATTTTATAATTTTACCCCCAGCGTGGTGCACAAAATAAATCAAAAATAAATGATAGAACGTAAATAAATATTATAAGATCATGTGCTTTGGAAAAGATTTTTTGCAACAAGAATTCATGGCCGAATTTTATCTATTGAGGAAGGTTACAACATATTAGGCATAATATTTCTTTACAGAGTCAGAATTCACAGGCCTAGCTAGATCTTCTCCATCCATTCTAGATAATATCAAAGCTCCTCCTGAGAATGACTTCTTCACCACATACGGGCCTTCATAGTTTGGGGCCCATTTACTCTGATCTTGCCCTGGTACAAACAATATCTTCTTTAATACCAAATCGCCTTCTTGGAATTTTCGAGGTCGGACTTTCTTATCATATGCTTTGGCCATCCTTCTTTGATATAATTGATGATGACAGATTGCGGCTAACCTCTTTTCACTGATCAAATTTAATTGCTCATATCTGACCTTTGCCCATTCTGCTTCATCTAGTTCGGAGTCTATCAATACTCTTAGTGATGGGATTTCTATCTCTAAAGGCATTACCGCCTCCATCCCATATACCAACATGTACGGGGTGACTCCTATTGAGGTCCGAACTGCGGTACGGTATGCATGAAGAGCAAATGGCAACATTTCATGCCAATCCTTATAGGTGACTACCATCTTCTGAACAATCTTCTTGAAGTTCTTGTTAGCAGCTTCTACAACACCATTCATCTTGGGCCTATAAGGAGAGGAATTTGAATGTTTGATCTTCCATTTAGCAAAGAGTTCTGTTATCAACTTCCCATTGAAGTTTTGGGCATTATCAGTTATAATCTTTTCTGGTGGCCCATACCGACATATCAAATCCCTCTCAATGAACTTCTTTACCACCTTTTATGTTACATGAGCAAATGACCCGGCCTCTACCCATTTTGTGAAGTAGTCAATTACCACGAGAATGAACCTGTGACCATTGCTGACTTTTGGGTTGATAGGTCCAATTACATCGATCCCCCACATCGCAAAAGGCCATGGAGATAACAAATTAAATAAAGGGATCGGAGGGGCACTCATTTTGTCCCCGTAGATCTGACACTTGTGACATTTGCGGAAATAGTCAATGCAATCCTTCTCTAATGTCATCCAAAAGTAACCAGCTCTTTGTATTTTCCTTGCCATCATATGTCCACTAGCATGGGTCGAGCAGATTCCTTCATGAACTTCTCGCAATGCGTTTCTAGCTTCAACCCCATCTAGGCATCTCAGCAAAGTCCCATCAGATGACCTCTTATACAAAACTTCTCCATCAAGGTAAAAATCCATTGTCAGCCTTCTCAAGGTCTTCTTTTCGATGTTGGATGCCCCCATGGGATATGTCTGATTTTGGAAGTTCTTGATATCGTAGTACCAAGGGTTTCCATCTATTTCTTCTTCAATTGAGCAACAATGAGACGGGTTATTTCTGATGTCGATGTGTATCGGTTGTAAGTTTTGCCCGAAGTCTATTCTAGCCATAGAAGCTAGAGTAGCCAAAGCATCTGCAAACTGATTTCCTTCCCTTCCTAGATGTGTGAACTCAATTTCCTCAAACTCTTTAGCCAGCTTAGATAGGTACTCTTGGTAGGGTATTAGCTTTTCTTCTTTGATTTGCCATTCCCCTTTTACCTGACAAATAATTAGCATCAAATCTCCATATACATCTATCTTCCTTACGTTCAACTCCAATGCAGTCTCTAAACCAAGAATACAGGCCTCATACTCGGCTGTGTTATTAGTGCACCCGAATTGCAATTTAGTTGAAACTGGGTATTGTTTCTTGTCCGGAGATATTATCACTGCCCCGACTCCGTTACCGCATATGTTCACAGCACCATCAAAGTACATAGTCCACCATCCGGGTTTTCCTTCCTCTACTGAAAACACATCCTCATCAGGAAAATCAAAGTCTAACGGCTCATAATCCTCCATAGCATGGTCTGCCAGGTGATCAACAATGACACTCCCTTTCACCGCTTTCCTTGTCATATACACTATATCATACTCAGATAGCAGAACTTGCCACCTAACGATTCAGCTGGATAAGTAGGGCTTTTCACAGATGTACTTCAACGGGTCTAATTTAGAAATTAGCCATGTGGTATGATACAACATTTACTATCGCAACCTTTTTGAAGCCCATGCTAATGCACAACACAACTTCTCAATCATAGTATACCTAGACTCACACTCCATGAATTTCTTGCTTAAATAATAAATGGCCTTTTCCCTCCTTCCTGATTCATCCTGTTGCCCAAGCACACATCCCATCGCTGTTTCAGTCACTGTTAAGTATAAAATCAATGGCCTTTTTGGTACAGGGGGAACCAATAGAGGTGGTTTCAGCAAGTACTGCTTGATTTTCTCAAAAGTTTCTTTACATTCTGCATTTCAAATGCCAGGATTCTTCTTTCTTAACAAACGGAAAATAGGATCGCAGGTTGTGGTTAATTGGGATATGAATCGAGCAATGTAATTTAACCTTCCCAAAAATCCCCTTACTTCCTTCTTAGTCTTCGGCGCGGGCATATCCTGAATAGCCTTTACTTTTTCAAGATCTACTTCTATTCCTTTGTCACTCACCACAAATCCTAGCAACTTCCCAGACTTCACCCCAAATGAACACTTTGCAGGGTTAAGCCTCAATTTATATTTCCTTAACCTTTCAAATAATTTCTTCAATATTTGGACATGATTCTCTCCTTTTCCCGATTTAGCGATCATGTCATCCACGTATACTTCAATCTCCTTGTGCATCATGTCGTGAAATAAAGTCACCATAGCCCTTTGATAAGTGGCACCAACATTCTTTAACCCAAATGGCATGACTTTATAGCAGAAAGTTCCTCATGGTGTAACAAATGTCGTCTTCTCCTTATCTTCCTGCGCCATTTTTATTTGATTATAACCTGAGAAACCATCCATAAAGGAATACACGGAGCTACGAGCTGCATTATCAACTAACATGTCTATATGTGGTAAAGGAAAATTATCTTTAGGGCTAGCCCGATTTAAATCCCTAAAGTCCACACAGACTCGAATCTTGCCCTCCTTTTTGGGTACCACTACTATGTTGGACACCCATTGTGGATATTTGACCACCTCTAAGAAACCAGCGTTCCATTGTTTTTCAATCTCCGCCTTTACTTTGATCAAAACTTTTGGGTGCGTTCTTCTTAGCTTTTGCTTAATCGGTCTGCATCCCTCCTCCAATGGTAACCTATGGACCACGATATTTGTATCTAGACCGGGCATATCCTCACAAGACCAAGCAAAAACATCTGTATAATCTCGAAGCAGTGCAATCAAGTCTTCTCTTTCCTTTTGCGTGATCAAAGTTCCTACCTTGAGTTCTCTTTGGCTTTCTTCAGTACCCACATTTATGGTTTCAAGTTCCTCTTTAGCGGGTTTCCAAACTTGTTCGTGTTGCTCTAATAATTTTGTGAATTCTTTAATGCTATTTTCATCCTCGTCTTCCTCTTCTACAACTATTATGTGTTCTTTATAATTCGGCCATTCATTCTCAGTGTAAAGTGCAAGTGGTGTTGTGGAAGTTCCGCTTTCAGGGCTCCTGAAAGCGGAAAATGAGTGTAAATGCACCAAATAAAAAATAAGAAAAGAGATGAACAAAAATGCATGATCTTCATAAAAAATCAGTTCACAACAAACCAAGATAAAATCCGATTGGCCTGTTAGGCCTTCAAACAAAACAAACCAAAACAAATATAGAAAACATTGTTCATTACATTCTGAAAACCAATGGAGCTTCTTGGGTTTCCCAATTCTGGAACTTCTCTCCCTTGGCCAACTTTCGAATGCATGCATGGGCAGTGACTTCCTCCACGGCATAGATGGTCAACTGTGGTAGCTCTTCATCCCTTTTCCCTGACCGAGTCTTCTTAACGATGCTCTGAAGTTCCTCATTTTCCACAACATTTATGCTCATAGATGACATCTTCTGAAGAAAGCTCTCGTGTCCTAGATCAGGTTGTATGACATACGCTGCCTTTGGGAATGAGACTCTGATTGAAGGAATGACTAAATTCTCTTCTTCAGGCTTCCTTCCCTCGATCCTCGCCATTCTTTTCTATCTCCTTGTCATGGCAGCCCGCTGGTAATCTTCTTTTTTAGGTTTATACCCCAGCCTAAATCTTTGTTCTGCAACCTTCAGCTTTGTTACTCCAACCCATTCGAGTTTCTTTTTTGCTGCTCCAAATCGGGCAGGAACCTTGTTCTTTAAGAGGCTTTTAGCGGCCATTTTAGTGGCCCCTGAGATCCTGGGTTTCCTTATTACGGTATTCTCCGGCACCTACTCGGTATTCACAACTTCAAATGCATGCAGGTTTCCATCCGTACAATCTTCAGCTTCAATAAATGGGACCGCTACATTTTTCATCACGGATATGGCTTCTTCAGCCTTGACAGTAACGAGAACACCATTGGCAATGTACTTCAAACGTTGATGCAGTGAAGAAGTAACAGCTCCGGCAGCATGTATCCATGGTCTTCCCAACAACATGCTATAGGAAGGGTGGATGTCCATCACCTAAAGGGTTACCAAGAAAGCTTGGGGACCTATGGCTAGCTCAACTTCGATTGCCCCCAACACTTGCCTCGGCGCACCATCATATGCTCTCGCCGTAATCCCACTTGGATGCATGTGAGAAGGATCTACTGGCATCTCTTCCAGCATGCGTCTTGGCAATACATTTAGGGCCGAGCCATTATCAATGAGAACTTTCCCGATGAGACAATCCTTGCATCTGACTGTGATATACAAAGGCTTATTATGGCCAGTTCCTTCGGCTCCGAGTTCATCTTCAGTGAAATACAAATAGTTTGATGCGTGGATCCTCCCTACCAGGTGCTCCATAGTCGTTTGCTCAATATTATGAGACACATAGGCCTCGTTCAATACCTTTTGCAAGGCATTTCGATGAGGCTCAGAACTTAGTATTAATGACATGATGGAGATTTTGGCAGGGGTTTTCTTCAACTGATCCACCACACAGTACTCACTATACTTCATCAATTTCAGGAACTCATTCGTCTCTTCCTCCGTCACCGGTTTATTTACCTCTAACTCGTTTTCAAGACCCACTACCTCTTTACTCTTGATTTTCCTTTGTTTTTCCAGCTCCGCGGGCGTGAAACAACGACCGCTCCGGGTCAAGCCACCTATCTCGGTTTGGACAAAAGGAAATTCGACGTTTGGAGTAGCAGCATAATTTCCCGGCATTGTTTTATAGTCCACCTCCTTTACACATGAAGGCTTATATAGCACCAATCTCGAGAGTCCATTAGGTGTTGATTGGACCCTACATTTCTCTATCCCTGCTATCTCCTCAGGGTTTTCCCTATCCTCAATCCTTAACTCCCCTAAAGTCAACATCCTGGTGACATTTTGATGAAACTCAATACATTCGTCAATGTGATGCCCTTTTTGGTCATGGAATGGGCAAAAGTCAGTTTTGCCACTGTCACAGTTAGTTGATTTCTTCAAATGGTCGGCTTGCACCAACATGTCGTAGAGTTTGGTCATGGTCACTTTTAGAGCCATTTCCTTGATATCCATTTCCACTGCATTTACCCCACTAGTTCCTGCTGCATGCTTGGGCAAGGGGTTCAAACTTACGTTGGGTGGATCCTCAATTGTGATCCATCCGATCTTGATCAATTGCAATACCTTTCTCTTAAAAGCTGCACAAGTCTCGATACTATGACCTGCATTACCAGCATGGTATTCGCAAGTCAGATTAGGGTTGTGCCAGGCAGGGAAAGGTGGCTTCAAAGGGGGTAGTGGTAGGGGAGCAATATGTCCAATGTTTAGTAATTGGGCATATAATTCTTTTAGGGTCATGGGCAAAGGTGGTAGTTGTTCTTCAGTTTGTGGATAGTCTCTTCTTTGATAGTTATTTTGGCTATTTGCTGGGAATCTTGGGTAAAAAGGTTGATTTGGAGTGGTGGGTTTGGAAAAGTTGATGTTGGTGGTTTGGGGGGTAGGTGTTTGGTAGCTCTTGTAATTCTTCTCTTTCCCCTTGTACCTTTCTTCCACATTATTCACCTCAACTTCTTTTCTCTTCCCGATGAAACCCCTCTTCTCTACGGGTTCCACAATTCTTCCACTCCGGATTCCCTGCTCAATCCTTTCAGCAATCCGTACTGCATCAAAAAAATGTTGGGCGGAGCTTCCCATCAGGTGCTCATAGTACGAAGCCTTGAACGTGTTGGCAAACAGGGTCACCATTTCAGACTCTATCAATGGAGGTTGCACATTGACAGCTTGGTCCCTCCATCTTTGAGCATAAGTCCTTACAGACTCTTGAGCTCCTTTCTCCATTGTTATCAAGCTTGTCCTATCAGGAGCAATCTTGAGGTTAAACTTATACTGCTTCAAAAAAGCATCTACCAAATCAGCCCACTTTCGAATCCTGATGTTGTCTAACCTCATGTACCAGCTAAGGGCTGACCCTGGAAAAAGTAGATTAACAATTTATCATCGTGTATGACTTCCGCCATCTTGTTATAGTAAGAACGAAGATGGGTTTTCGGGCATTCTATCCCACTATACTTGATGAATTTCGGAACCCTGAACTTCCGTGGTATCACAATGTTTGGCACCAAGCACGCTTCAGCTGCCCTGATTGGGTCGGATAGGTCGTTCCCTTCAATTGCTCTTAATCTTTCCTCTAACGCGGACCATTTGTCATATCCCTGATGGCTGAACAATCTGGAATCTTGTGGCTCCTCATCCGTTAAGTCCAATGTAATAGGGATGGGAATGGGCCGAGTGGGTTCGGGTTGTTTCTTTGGTGATCTCGACCCTAGAATATGAGGTGCCTCGGGGCATTGGACTGCCGGTGGTGCTTCCTCCGTCTGAGCTGACGTTCCCTCTCCATCTCTTGTTTTTAATACCCTTTCAAGCATGCTGGTTAAACGCACCACATCATTTCGGACAGCCTCGAGGTCCTTCTGGTACGGAGATTCCGGCTCGATTCTTCCTTCATTTTCCATTCTCCTTCTTAACCGGGTGTTGTAGACCTTCGCAGGGGGACCTATGTTTCGTATTTGATCTGGGTACATGAATGCATAAGCGAAAGGAAGATGTATGTAGTACGATGCAAATGCTTGTATGAATGTATATGAAATGCAATGGGTTTGTCTTGTGAACAATTAATGGCCAAACACTTCATAGAACAGGGGTTTCTCATCACATTGACGTTAGGAGTACTGCATTGCGAGTTATTTACTTAAGTTATATTCACCAAAAGACAGAATTTGCATCAGAGACAAGTAACACCCTTTTTCATTGAATAGATAAGCTTGATACATTTGTTTGTAAAATACAAAAAGGACAAGCAAATTAAAATCTTTCTTCCGTCGCATCTTCCCCCAAAGGTAGGAAAGCAAATCCCCGGTTCTCAATTGACTCCAAGAAAGCATCGGTTTCAGCTAGATTTTGCCGATAACGGATGATGTCTCTCCCCACATTTCTGGCATTGTTCCTGATGACCCGAGCGTGCGCGACAGCTTCATCCATTTGTTTGTCCATCTTGGACAGTTTTTCAGTAAGCAACAAATTGGTTGTGTTCAAAGAAGTATTATTAGCATCAATCTGATCCTTGTGCTTTTCTATCAATGCTAATTTTTCGCCTAGATGCTTTATCTTTACCCTCTCCTTGTCGAGCTTTATCTTTAGAGTTTTTATCTCATCCTCTTTGATTATCAACTCTTCTTCACCAACTTCATTCTTCATAAGCTCCGCCGAACGACTCTCCAACATCACATATTTCTTATACAATTCTTCATACTTTTCAATTCTGACCATCAACTCGCACTGAATCTCTGCAAACTTCTCTTGGTAATATTCTATACTGTCTTGGCATTCATTATGTTCAGTCTTCAATGCGCTGAGCTCATAGCAACTTTGCACCCATTTTTGATTCATCTCCGCTAATTCTTTTTCAATTCCCAATCTAGCATTTTCTTCCTCGACTATCTTCAACTCGAGCTTGGCTAATCTCGCATCCCTAGATTGTAGTTGTTCATCTAGAAATGCTCTCCTTTTGTCACCTTCCCACACCATTTCTTCCATCATCATCTTGTCCCTTCTGGTCTTGTTCAGTTTCATCTAAAATTTTTCAATTTGTCTCCTCAATTCTTCTTCGTTGTCAACCCTTTTTCTTTTAACAGACTCTTCAGTTTGTGGCGACTTCACTTCTCCATTAGTCGGGGCTGAGGCAACTGAATCTCTCCATTTTGTATACCCTTCGCTTGTACTAGGATTCTCCAAACCTTTTATTTCTACCAAAACCAGATGCTTCCAGTCTTGCTTGATGGCTCTCATGACTTCTTGCGCAACGGAATCTTTAAACAAACCAAAAAACTGAGCAACCCCTTTTGTCCTTGGAACGAACTGCTTGCCCCATGTTGCCTTACCACAAGAGCAGGAGCATAACTTACATAACCGGTGATCCCTACCAATGGAACCCAACATTGCTGCCTACAGCTCATTAGAACATCCATTGCCTTGATCCATGGAGCCCTCCATTTGAAACCACCCCTTGGTAAGATTTCTAGTTTTTCTAACCAACCTTGGTTATCTAGATTTCCCCATTCGTCTTTTACAACTATTTCCAAAGGTTTTTGGCTAAACCACCAAAAATTATTTAAAAATGGTCTTTTTGTCTCAATATGGCTGACCATCCAGATATACAACAGCTGTGTGCAACACCTCATTGCCCCTTTTCAGGCTTTTCGACAATGATTAAGCGTGATGATGGTCTCGGCTAGAATAACGGCTACTGGATTGATCCGAGTATTCTCGTATTCCACATAAGCAGCAGCAGCTTCCAAACTTATTATGCCTATTTGGCTTGGAAATAGTACAAGGCCAAATATGCCCAAGGCAATCAGTCTCTCTCTTGCTAGACCGGACTTCCCTTCTAGTTCACACTCTAGCATCCTCCATTTCAAACCCGCAGCATTTCTCTCAAAAAAACCTTTCCAAACCAGAGATTCTAAGTAGTTTTGACAATTCAGGTACAATATTGTCACATCTCAAAGGAAAATAAACTCTATACAAGTTATTTGGAAATTCAGTTAGCAACCCATACTCCTCCATTGTAGGACATAAATCTATATTCTCAAAAGAAAATCGGCGATAATCTGGATCCCAGAAATGAACTAAAGCTCGTATTGCTGGGCTTAGAACCTCTACTTTTGCAATCTCCATTAAACGTCCGTACTTTCCAAAGAACGCCTCTTTGTCCACGTTCTGAAAATGGGTCATCAGCTTGCTCACCTCATTCAGGGTACAATTCAGGTTCGTGATTGGTGATAGAACCTCAGCACTACTCTTAATACAGTCTCCTTCGGTCAATTGTGATGACTCTGAAATTTTCCCATATTCCATGATAGACAGTCTAGTGGTGATGGCCATTTTGTTCACAAGACCTGTAAAGCGAAAATGTTTTTTAGGTTTATGCCATATGAAATATATTACGGAGCATACAACCTCACGATAGGTTCTAGGTCTTTTATGTGAGACATGGGGTAGGCTTACTATTTGGGGGAAAAAATGACAACAAAAACTAAAAATTATCATTGTTATCACTGTCAACACAATAAAAACTATAAAATTGTTTTAGGCGAAAAAAACCCACAAAAACATTAACAAAACAGTAATCAAGAAAAATAATTAAATTATTATTATTATTATCCTAATTCTAATTATTTTTATTATTATTATTATTATTATTATTATTATTATTATTATTGTGTCAATTATGAAAAAAATAACATAAATGAAAGGAAAAAAAACCATAAAAACTTTAAGAAAATTTAAATCATAAAAAGAACTCAAGGGATAAAAAATCATAAATTAAAAGTATAAGATCCAAAAAGAAAAGAAAATACTAAGGGATTGAAATCGAAAATTAAAAGTATAAGGACCGAAATGAAAATCACATTTATTATCAATTTCAATCAAAGGATGAATTTGTAAAAATTGAAACTCTTGTACCGAATGGATTGAGTTATTTCAACTCAATCAAGAAATTCAAAGAAGGAGGATCCAATTGAAATTTACACATTAACTTAATTTCAATCCAAGGACCCAATTGAACGAAATCAAAACTTAAATAATCAAAATAAGGAGCATAAACGAAATTCAAAGAACAGGGACCTAAATGAAACATCATACAAACCGGGGGACTCTCCTGCACTTTGACGTGCAGGATAGAGAGAAAGGCCTGCAGTCGGTTTAACCGACCGACGACGCTTCCACGGACGTCAGAGTGAGAAACGCGCCGTACCGGGAGGACGACCAAGCGGCGACGTATCGAGTAAGACGCCGGACGCTCATCTCCGGCGACTCCAGCACCACGCAAGCGCCACTTGAAGCGGGCGTGGGGCTGAATATTGTTCTTATGAGTGGCTGCCGAACGGGAGAGAGAGACATCGGGGCTGCTGGGTTCTTATGAGGTAGAGAGAAGGGGCCGAGAGTGAAGGAAATAAGAGCCGAGAGATAAAGGAGGAGACGGTGGAGCTGAGGTGATGAGTGGAGTTTGAGGGCCTGGTTGGTGTTGTCGTGGCTGGCCGAGCAAGAGAGAAGGGACTCGACGGTGGGCTTGCTTCAACCGAGAGGGAGATGCCCGAGTGGCAGAGGAGATGAAGCCAAGGAAAAAAAAAGAAAATCCCAGTGCCAGAAGAACGGGGGAAAACAGAAAGCGAACTTTCAATCTTTTTTACGTAAAATTTTAAGTCCCTCCTTTTTTTTTCCCTCTCCCCTCTTTTTCATTATATAGCGACAGGTTACAGCAAACCGGGGCATGGCTCAAGGTATTTTGAAAAATGGAGTTTCGGGTGGCTCAATGTGCATGCTGTGTCTAAAAAAATGGGGGGTTTCGGGTAGCTCAATTTTTTTTTTTATTATTATTATTTTTTTTATTATTATTTTATTGTTTTATTATTTTATTATTTTATTATTATTATTATTTTGGTCTAAAATACAGTTTGGTCCCTCCATTTGTTACTCCTCCAATTGCACCCTCAATTGAACTTAAATTTATGATCTTGTGCAATTATGTTCTTGTGCAAAATTCAAAGTTAACTTTAAATTTTGCGCCCCTTTTTTACCTTGGTTTTTATCTGTACAATATAGTTCTCCACTCGACCATAAAACTCTTAATTTGTTCAATTAGGTCCCCGATTTCGCTTAATTGGCTTGAAAAATTCAAATTTATCACCGAAAATTCAAATATCACCAATTTAGCCCGAATTAATTTTAAGAACTTGATTTCGTACTGACTAAGCCTTTAATAGAAACTAATTTGATAAATTTAAAGTATAACTAAGTCGTCAAACTTAATTAAAACTCTTCAATTGTACCTAAATTAATTCCTGAATATAATTACGCTTCTATATCAAACCAAAATGACTATATCAAATTGGTCCATAAAAATATAATTATATTTTAATGACTTAGTTTATGCGCGGATTTATATTATAATAAATTACTTTAGCTTTGGATCCACGTTTTTTTATTTTTGGGCACAAAAAGGGTACAATCGAACTTTCAAAGATGTCCAAAATTGTAACTTGATTTTCTCCTCGACACCGCCCCCCATTTATTTATTTATTTATTATATATATTATTATTATTATTTTATTTTTATATTTTTTATTATTATTATTATTATTGCTTTAGGGCATGACCCAAAATTGGGTTACAACACTCTTATATAGTAAAGAAAACATTCTCATAAGGAGAATTGATTTTAACCACCATGTATAAAGGAAATATAATTAAGCTTGTGAATTCAAGAAATATTTTGTGTAAAATTATTATTATTAATAGAATAAAATTTTACTAATAGTTCTCTTTGTATATACCTTTTCCTAATGTCATGATCTCATCATCTCTCAAAGTTTCAAGAATTTCCTTTTTGATGTTCTTCAAACATTTGACTAACTTTGAATTCCTAAAAAAATGACCTTATGCTTGTTTAAAATGATATTTTAATTATAAAATAAATTCTCACTTTAAATTAATAACAATTTACTCATAAATAGAGTCACACTTTTACTATATGCATAATTTTAGGTAGTAAGGTTCACCTATTGTCAAATCAAAATCTTATTCCAAACCATTACATTGGAAAAAAGGATAAATTTATCAATTTTAATCGTTTGTGCTTGAAATTATAAAAGACCAACTTCGCATTCTCCAAATAAAAAAGATAAATTGACCATATTCAAGTCAAAACAAGAACTTTTATTACATTAATTATGTTAGACAACAAATTTGACAACTCTGTTTCTAGTCCATAAAACTTAGATTGCTTTATGAGCTCATGTTTTTTTCATAACAATAAACATAATCTATTTTTTGTTCCTTTATAAGTCTTTTTTGATTGATGAAACAAATGAACAAATTGACTAAATATATTTTCAAAAGATTTTAGTACATCAAAACTATTTGTCATTATTTGTAAGGATAAAATGTGTATGCAAGAAATTCTCTACCATATTTTTGGTTGCATAATTTCACTGAATATTCATAAGATAAACCTTTTGATTTTCTTAAATAAAAATTCTTTAAACAATGATCAAAGTCATTTAAGATCTCAAAGATCATAAAATTTAAAAGTTTGACTACTGCCACTGCCACAGATAAGAAATTTTTCTTTCTTTCCACCAAAAATAAAATTTATATAAAAGATCTCTTAAAAAGTATCATTTACCTAATTAATAAATCAAAAAATATCATTTTGCCCTTAATAACAAGGCTTATATTTTTTTTAAGAGTGAAAATATCATTTTACTATTTTAATTCACAGTAAACCATGTCTTGGTTCAAATTGAAAGACTAATGTCTTTTAGTTTTTTTTATCCAATTCAATTAAAAAACTAATCCAATGTAAGTTTTAGATCCTATATCAATCTATTAAGTCAAACCATTATTTTATTTTATAGATCAAATCACCATGATCCATTTTAAATAATTAAAAAAAATATCTTATACATTGTTTTATTTTTCATTTTTCTTCTAAGATTTTACAAATTATTATTAAAATCTTCTAAAATATAGTAAGTTCATTATACTTTATGTCCACATTTTATCATCAAAATAAATATCAATTATTATTTATAGGTTTAAATCTATCCACATACTATTTGTAGTTGAGTTTCCTTGATAGTTTATGTACACAACGAAAAAATTGAGATAACAAGAATGATAATGCAAGCAACCAATTGGCATACAAAAAAAGCATTTAAATTTTGATGAAAAATAAGTTTAATTTTAATTCTAAACATTTCCCTAGTGTTTTTATATGAGTGTATCGTGTTTTATAGAAGGAGACTAAAGAGATAAATAACATGGGGGAGAAAAACGAATTTTACAAAATATTTTGATCTATAATTATATTTATTATAGATGAGAGGAAAACTATCTTTTCATCTAATTTGATTGTATCATTAACTTTAAAAATAATTTGTCAATCATAACCATAACTGAAATCAATATTATGATTTCTAGGATCCTAAATTTAATTATCTAATGTATCTTTTGAACTAATAAATAGTTAATTCTAATTAATATAACACCTTTGAAATATATTAATAATCAATAAATACTATGAGCTATGGTTTTTAAAATTGAGATTAAATGAGTTTTTTTAAAAAAAAAAAATTAGAGTTTTTAAATTATAATGATATACTAATGTTAAAGAATATTTTTGTTAAAACAAATAATTAATATATATTATTTTTTAAAAAATCTATTTAACCTCCGAGCACTTGTTTAAGATGCCAAGTAGGGCCTGAGCCTGAGGTGTCATTTGCAAGGTTATCAATTTTGTTTTGTTTCGGCTGAAATGGCCGAAACATTTTATACCATTAAAAAAAGATAAAACGAGGTCAATTTCATCTCATTTTATTTTGGAAATTTCAGTCAAATACCGGCCGAAACATGCTAGTATTTCTTCATTTGTGCCATTTCAGCTATATAAATAAATAAATAAAATTCACTTTTCAAAACTTAAACCATCCCATATCCAAATTCAATGGATATCACTGACCTTAACCATTCACTCTATCCAAATATTTATATTTATATACAAAATTCTTTGTCTTCTCAGTTATTTATCTGATGTGGGATAAATTGAGTAAGCAAAATTTAAGTCTTGCTTAGGCTGATTGACATTGAAAGAGAACATTGAAGAATATTTAAAATGAACAAATCTTGGCGTAAAGGCTATTTGTCCGATAGGACAATTGCTTTGTCCCGCATTTCCGCTGGACAAATTATGTGTAATATATATATATATATAATTCTTGTGTTGATTTTATAAAAAAAAATATTATTTTTTTAATTTTTTTTCCATATATATAATTAATTATAAACAGTACAATATCAAAAAGTCACGTCGAAACATGCCAATACTAAAATATTACATACCAATAATAAAAAAAAAAAACACATCAAAATAGTATTTGCAAGCTTACTCATTTGATGATCAATCAGATTGTAGCTGAGATCTTTTACAGGAAAAGAGCAATAATCCACTCACATGCCACGAACGTACTCCTCTCACTGCACTGCAGCTTCATTGGCTAATATAGTCAAACTTCTTCATTTCTTTCACCAATCTGAGACTCCATTGGCAAAGATATATAACCGAAACGACCTGCATGTACCTCTATCATATCTCAAAACCAACAGAGAGCTACAACGTGGCACCGTGTCCCCTCAACTCCTTCTCCTTAATAAAAAAAATAGAGAAAAAAGGACCCCAGCTACAGCTACAATTATTCTCTCTACGCAAATAAAGCAATCTCTCTCTCTCTTCTTGATTCCTCCACCGTTCCTTCAAACCCTTTTCAGCCTCGCCGGAAAACCACCTCATCATGCCGGATACCGGTGGTGGTGGTGGCGGCTGTTGTAGGTGCTGTTGTAGATTCATATTCACTTTAGGGCTAACGTCACTTTTTATGTGGCTCAGCTTACGTACTTCATCACCTGATTGTCTACTTAGCAAATTTTATATCCCCCTTAACCAAACCTTCAACTCTCCAAACCTTACGACCCTTGAGTTTGAGCTTAGGCTTAAGAACACCAACAAAGACAAGGGTGTGTACTACGATCCTATAAACGTTACATTTTTCGACAGTTCAAATAGATCCCATTTTATTGGGAATTTCACTGTACCAAAGTTTTATCAGGGGCATAAAAAGAAGGCTAGAAAGAATTTTACCATTCCAAATATCAACCGGGAGGTGGTCATCCAGGCGATTCCGGTAAATGGGTCGACGGCGTTTTTCAGGGTGGATTTGGCTACTTCAGTGAGGTACAAGATTCTTATGTTCAAAACTAAGAGGGATAAGATCAAGGTAGGGGTTAATATTGAAGTCAATCGTACCGCTATTAAAGTCAGCCCCAAAGATTTAAAGCTCAAGTCTAATGCAAATAAGATTAGGAGCTATCATGGCGTATTTCTAGTTGAGTTCTTGGTTTCAGGTTTGCTTAGTTTTTGGTGATTTTAGATGCCATTGCTTCTACTTTCTTGGAATTTTGTTCTTGTTCTTGTTCTTGTCACTAACAGATTGTATCTGCAATTCATACATGGAATTTGTGATTTACTTCTTAGTATTGAAATCGATTTGACCATCTCGTGATTGGTTTGCTAGTGGTGTATTGAAGCACACAACTTTCATTTCTGGTGAATGAATTGCTGGTTTGTTC
Source organism: Salix exigua (assembly GCA_032356905.1). Taxonomy (NCBI): domain Eukaryota; kingdom Viridiplantae; phylum Streptophyta; class Magnoliopsida; order Malpighiales; family Salicaceae; genus Salix; species Salix exigua. Next base: position 38,061,970 of record CM063603.1, on the reverse strand, counting down.
TGCTACCAGATGCCAAAACATGCAGCTTATAAATATCTCCACCTGTTTTCTCTTAGAATAGTCAAACTTCACGAGCTAATCAATTATTGGAGTGAGTGTATGCTTTAACTTGTGGACTACAGTCTCCTTATTTATTTCTGAGGTGATGATTACATCAGATGAGAGGGATTTTTCACAGAGCAGAATGAGGGTCTGAATTGCTAAGCTTGCTTGATATTTTTATTATTTTCTATTTCAGACAGTATGGTTTGTTTGATGAATGGTTCACATAACTGGAAATCATGATAAAACTTCACGATGGGTCAACTTAGCAACCCATTGAATTGGTCCACGCCAGATTTTATTAGGAACTTTTTCCTACCAAAATGACTTCATATCGTGGGTTGACTCGAGCATTTAAGAGTCAACTCTTGACTCGAGTCCTGGGCTTGTTTGACCCCCGGTTGCGTCTCATAGCCATGATTGCTGGATACTCATTTTGGGGGAAAAACTCATTTTCTTACTCTTTTAAGCAATGGAATGGTGATTTCATATCGTGGGTTGACTCGCCCATGTAAGAGTCAACTCGTGACTCGAGTCATGGGCTTGTTTGACCACGGGTTGGGTCCTATAACCATGATTGTTGGATGCTCATTTTGGGGCAAAAAACTCATTTTCTTAGTTGCCATTTGATGCGTTTTAACCGATAATCAGTTTTGCGTTGTTTGGTAAAGGAAAAAAAATGGTATGGGTCCCACAACAAAAATCGAGTTTTTTGCTTTTCTTAATAAGCGGAAGTTTTATGCTTTTCTTGCGTCTGCGTTTGATGAAACGGGTATCAAGACAGTGGCGTGAATGAATTCTTATAAAAAATATCAAAAAAGGCAGAGATGAAAACAACAACTACAATTCCCTTCTTGTATCAGTTCCTTGCTATGGTGATATACAAACAGAAATCACGTAAGAATATTCACGCAATAAAAACCATGGAAACAATGTTATAGACCACAACAGCAGCAAAACTCCATATAAATGTGACGAGAGCTTCTCTCTCTCTCTCAATGGCGAAGCTTTCTATCTATAGACAGTGGCGTCTCTCTATGTCATCAGTAGGCTTCCGATGCTCGTTTCGGCCACCACATGCCACCATTTACGACGTCACCACCACAGGAAAAACCACCTCATTCTCCTCTACCCATCGGCACTGACCATTGAAGCTCTCGTCGTGGTCAGTAATTCACGTGAACAATAGTGTTGCACTATCCACGTGAACAGTGCAGCGCACCATTTCACGTCCTTCTGTTTTAAACTGGACCTGGGTTGGGCCTACACTCGGCACCCCAAGTCTAACAAAATTGGGCTTTGGCCCAATTCGGTTGGGCTACTCTCGGCCCAACCCTTTTTTTAAAATATATTTTGAAAAAAAATGTGTAGATACAGATCAGTCATGATGGAAGGGAAATATTTGTTCGTGATGAAATTGCAAGTAGTTTGATGGGAGAATAAAAAAATGTATGTTTTCTTGATTAATTGGCATTAAAAATTGAAAATTAAAGGAATATGACTTGTAATGTTGAATAATTGATAAAAACAAAAAAAAGATTGACATGTAGTGTTGAATAATTTGAAGTGAAAAAAAATGATAATTGGAATCTTGAATAATTGATAAAAAAACCAAAAAAGATTTGACATGAAGTTTCATTATATTGATAAAAATAATTGGGTGAGAGAATAAAAAAAGTCCAATTTACTTTATTATTAATTACATTGTATTATTATAATTATTAAATCTACAATATTTAAAAAATTATATATATATATATATATGCTTTTTAAAGTAATTTCACAAGTTAAAAGCAATATGAAAAAGCTTGGTAACCAAACACATGAAATTGTTTTTCAGTAATCTCAAACTCAAAAGTAGTTTTTATCAAACACTTCAAAACTTATTTTAAACCGCAACTAAGATGCTTTTTATAAAACTGATTTTTTAAAACCTCAACTACAAAAACAAAAGTTGTGCCAAATAGACCCTTAATCTTTGAAGCAGATAGGTGATTAGTTGCACCCTTAATCTTTGAAGTAGATATGGTGATTTGTTGCATTAGATTCCCATTTCTTCGTTGAAGATATGATATGGACTTTTGGAGTACAATATGCCGATGATAATGGGAAATGTTTTTAAACCAGCAGTTACCAGAGAATTTATGAGCACGCTTTAGATAGCTCTGCTTGGGATCAGAAAGTGCTATCTAAAGTGGAAGCATGATATTCCTCGCTGACGCTAAAATATTTTTGGTGATTTTAAAAGTATTTTTTTTCAAAAATATATTAAAAATATTTTATTTTCATTTTAAAAAAAATATTATTAATATTAATACATCAAAATAATATAAAAAATTAATATAAAATAAAAATAATAATTTTTAAATTTTTTGCAATAATCTTTATAAAGAGCAGGATAATGAGATAGTGCTCTGCGTTTAATCTAGTCTTGTCCACATCTCCAAGCCAAAGAAGAAAAAAAAGTGTCTTCGGTTCTTAAAAGGGCAGAGGCAGAGAATAGTAGTTAAGCTGCTACTGGGTTTCAAATTTACGTAAACTAGATTTCATTTTCAACTAAGTAGAATAATGGGGCACAGAAGGGTTTTGTTTTTTTTGTTTTTTTCCTTTTTTGGTAGCATGAATTAATTTGAACAAGGTTGGACTGATATTTCATCTAAAAATTTAAATTATTAGGTAAGATTTCAAAATATAATTTATATTATTCTTTAATATATCTTCTTAAATGAAAGTTCTTTAGGCTTAAACTTGCACACAAACTCACACTATCTTATACTTGATTTTTATTAAATAGAATAATGATGGTAAAATTTGAACTTGTAACTGTTGGGTCAACAAGAATTTGATATCATGTTACAGAGTTATTATACCTTAAAATCTTAAGTTGTTATGTAACCTCTAGAATATAATTTATATTATTTTTTTATTAAGAGATCTAGTTTTATGAAAATCTAGACTTCAAGTATCCAGTGTAATATCAGAAAGTTAAAGAAAAAATAAAAATTGTGATCACTAAAACCTTTTATGTGTCGCAAGAAGCTTGGCTTAAAAAAATGATTGGACGAAGACAAGAAAAGAAAAAAGAAAAAAGAATATTTTCTCACTGGTGCTAATAACACTAAGAGTTTGTTTGGCATAGCTATTGTTGTTGTGGTTGAAGTTGAAAAAAACAGGTTTATAAAAAACGTTTTTAGTTGCGGTTCGTAACTGAAATTTGTATTTGATTAAAACTATGGTTGAGATTGAGTTTAATGAAAAACAGTTTTGTGTGTTTGGTTACCATGTTTTTTATATTGTTGTCAACTTGTGAAATTAATTAAAAATACATATGTATACACCTACACACACACACACACATTTATATAAATATTTTTTTTGGAATAATTTTGTATATTTATTAATAATTATAATAACAAAATGTTTGAAATAATTGAGGTAAATTAAACACTTGTTTTTATTCTCTCATTAAACTACTTGCAAATCCATCAGGAACTAAATCCATACGTGAACGCGTCTGTGACCCCTAACTATTTGATCAAAGAACAACATTTGGTAAAATATTTTCAGGAATAAAATGAATTTTCTATGAAATTATCTTGATCATTTCACTTGGTTTTGAAGGATTAATCAAAGGTCAAATTAATAATTATCGGACGAATCATAAATAAAAATTAAGTTTAATAACTTAATTAGATTTTTAATAAATCAATTTATATTAACTAAGTTCCAGCCCATTAAAACCAAAAGCACTATCATATTCAAAGCTCGCATATTTTCTATCTCTGACACGAGACATCCAATTAAATTAATATTAGTTTAACTAAAATTCCAGCCCCAAATTATTGCATTTACAATTTTGTTTTCCAATCGAGAACTTTCTCTATACACCAACTCCGGACTGAGAGCAACAATATCCATCAACTACTGCATCTCCTTTCCACTACTCTAGAAATTTCTCAACAACGTAAACATCCATAAACGAAAATCATTTCAGTAGCTCCATCTCACTAGTAGCAGCAACGTTTCACTCCAGCAGTTCTTCTAAACTTTAAGTAGCAATTGAAGCAGTAGCGATGACAACACTAGTTTAAGCCGAGAAGCCATAACAACTCTGATTCAGCAGGAACACTCTTGGAAACTCAGTGGAGATGAGGGTGAGGAGAGACGAATTTGAGGGTAAGTGGCTGAGGGAGAAGGGTTGTGGTGTGGCTGCCTCGTGCAAGGAAGGCTGAGGGAGAGTGTTGGTTTTGTGTGGGAGGTGAGGGACAAGAGATGCAGAGGGGATATGCATTTTTATGTAATCACTGTTGGGGAAATGCCACTGGTTGTGGTTTCGAAACACTTAGAGGGGATAAAATACATTGTTCTATTTCAACAATAATCTCAAGTTTAATCCCACTACCTTCTTCTCCTTTAATTCACCTTAACTAAGCTTCTTATTTATACATAAAATGAAAGTTTTATAACATGGTTTTGACACGACATGGAAGGGGTTTTGGAAACTCGGATTGTAAAATCATAAAATCATACCTGAATTTTTCAATACAAAAGTCGTAAAATCACACCTAAAATCGTGTAGGTAGAAAAATCATAAAATCGTAAGTAAAATATTTCCGAATATAATATAACATAATTATGGCCATAAAACTTCATTAGTTAAAAATAACTTAAAAATACATTACAAAACAATTATGTCCATAGAATTTCATTAGGTAAAAACTAACAAATTTAAAATAAATATTTCAGTTTCGGTTGGCGTTTTGTTTTTTATATTGGTACAGAACATTTTGGTTTTGGAGCGTTTTGGCGTGCCGTTTCGGGTTGTACTATTCATATATAATTAATTAATTGTTTAAGAAAAAAATTAAAAAAAAACTAAATATAATTTTTATTTTTTATAAAATCAAAGTTGACACAACAATTTTATTTTCTTATAATATATATATATTCTATCCCACATCGGTGGATTGTGAAATAACCTAAGAATTTGTGGCTTTAAATGTTGAAAATTATCCCACATCGGCTAAATAGATATCCAAACAAGGAGTTGTGTTTATAAATATAAATCAGGATTTCTATTAAACCTGCTTATCTAAATGGGGTTTGTTCTTAGGTCAATGAACTTGGATTTGTGCTGGCTTAAGGGTTTAAAAGTAATATAAAATTTTGACTGATCGTAATTAATAACCTTGAGCAGGATTGTAAAATAGGACCGATCCGGTTCGATTTTATGATTTTGTATGATTTTAACCGAGTTTGACCAAAATCAATTTTTCTACCAGAGTTGACAAGGTTTGATGAGTTCACTCACAAAATCGTATAATTTTATAAGTCAACTCGCGATTTTATCAACCATGCTTGATAAAATAGTCTTGTAAATATGAATATAAATAATAGGTGCGAGTGAAAACTGTTGGCAATTGCAGTCGATGGTCGTAGTCAATGATTTCCGATGGTTGTCTTTTTTACCTTTGCAGATTGTGTTTACACCAACAATCACACTTTGTTGGCAAGGACAATATAACTCGATTTGAGCAGTTAAGGGCTTTTATTTAAAGGTCAAGCTGTAGCTGTAAAATTTGGTACGGCTTGGCGGGTTGATTCAAGAATTCGAAATCAGGTTGCTATATATATGTCGTGCAGTTCTTCTTTGGCAAGGTCTCCCTGTCTAGTCTCGAACCATGTAAATGTCACATTTGATGATCATCCAGTCTTGATAGGTGATGGGTCATTAATTCAGCCTTACATATGCTATTTATTTTGTCCTTCAACTTCAAAATGAAAATCAGTACTGCCTACTTGCTAAACTTACTCCACAAGAGAAGAGTACAACTCTCCTTATTGTAGTGCAATTTAGACATAAGGACTTTCTCATGAAAGAGTTTTATATATCTGTACAAGGAATTGGCACTGAAAATGGAAAAACTAGCAAGTTTGACAAGACTAGGAAATAAAGAGAGTGGTGATGCAAGAGGCTATTGATTAGGAATGGTAATGCGAGTGTTGTGCAACTGTTGATGAAGTTTGATCCTAAGTTGGCTTGTTTTGAAAACCATGCCGGCGATTCTCCGTTATCTCTTACTGCTAGAGAAGGGAAGAATGATGTTTAGAATCAGATTCTGATTCAACTCCATCTTCAGCTCATGGGGGATCAGAATTGCTTTGCATCTCCATTATAGTGTCTTGTGCTTGTAAAATTCTTTCTTTTAATTCATCCACATTCAGCTCTTTATCTTTTAACCCATTAGTTGTGATCAAAGCTTCAAATGACTCATACTAAGTAGAATTTCAACCTTTTGTGTAGTTGTTTTCATAACTCATTTTCCATGTGATGTCAGGTATCATGGAAATCCTCCTGAGATGACTCCATCAGGTCGCATCCCTTGGAGACCACAGGTCGGTTGAAAGGCTACTGGAATTTGATACCTGTATTGAATAAAAAAGTTGAATCACCCCTTCATTTTTTTATGCTAGAAAACTCATCCTGTAAAGCATACTTTGTGGGTTCAGTAAGTGAATAAAATTTCGGCTATTCTAGATTCTTACAAGAGATACATGTCCTAACTTGAATTTGAAATTTGCTATACAGATCACAAACCCTTTACTATCACATCATCACTCCATTCATGTTGCAACCAAGAATGGTTGAGAGCCCGCCATTAACAGACCAAGAAGTTATTGCTAGGGCCTTGTTCATGATTTTAGGTGATACATCAAACATATATATTAATGAGGGTCATTCATGTTGCTAGGCTTTGATATCATGTTAAGATTTTAGGTGAGATGATTCTTAAATATGGTATCAAAGCCTTATTGACCTAGTGGTCACTAGTTTGAATCTCACAACCCCCATTCTATTTGATAAAAATCAAGCATAAGATAATGCAAGTTTATGCAAGTTTCAAACTCAAATGACTTTCACTTGAGCAGATATGTTAGAGAATAATATAAATTATATTCTGGGATCTCACCTAACAGCTTAAACTTATAGGTAAGGTGGTTCTTTAAAATGGTATCAGAGTATTGTTACCACAACGGTCACGAGTTCAAATCTCACCACCTTTATTTTATTTGATAAAAATGAAGCACAAGGTAATCTGGGCACGTGCAAGTTTCAATCTCAAATGATTTTCAATTAAAATGTGTATTAAAAAATAATATAAATTATATTCTGAAACCTGACATTAAATTTTTTTGATGAGTTATTTTCATTATGTAACCGCCTGGGATTAACCAAGCCAAATGAATGAAGAGACCTCAATTGTCTTCCTTTACAAGCTAACCTGCACGGGAAATGAGAGAGAGTCAGCGTGTAAGGCCGAGAGGACGACCAGGATGAAAGGTGTCTGACAACCACAAACGAGCGATAATTGGTGGTGAATATAAGGCTTTGTTTGTTTCCTGAAATTCACTTTTCGGGAAACCACTTTCCAAACTTTCCTGTGTTTGTTTGCATTCAGGAAAGTGCTTTCCGGAAAATTTGGGCGGAAAACACTTTCTAGAAGTTGTGAAAAATTTAGAAATATCATTATTTGCTGATTATATCAAATTTGATCCTCAAACTTTTGATTGCTATATATAATTTGTTTTGAATATTTATTTTTCAATTTCATCTCTTAAAATTTAACTTTCTCAGTGTTTGTTTGCCTTCAGAAAGTGCTTTCTGAAAATTTAGGCGAAAACACTTTCCGAAGTTGTGAAAATTTAGAAATATCATTATTTTTTGATTATATCAAATTTGATCCTCAAACTTTTGATTGCTATATATAATTTGTTTTGAATATTTATTTTTCAATTCCATCTCTTAAAATTTAATTTTTATATTAATTTTGGTCCTTATTTTTATAATTGCTATTTGCTTTTTTCTTATCATTTTTTTATTGAAAATTTTTATCTATCAAATTTGGTCCTTATTTTTTTTTATTGGTACTTATTTTATTTGAAATAATTTATGAAATGTTAATTATTATTATTTTAATTTATTCACCTTTCATTTTTTTTAAATTTTTTAGATTTGATCTTTATCATTTTGATTATTATTTATTTTATTTGAGATAATTTATGAAATTATATTTTTTTTCAATTTCATTCTCATTCAACTTTTTAATTTGTAAGATTTGTTCCTCATTATTTTAATAAACTTGAAAAAAAATTAATTTATTAATAAATTATTTTCCAGTTCATTTTCCATAACATTGTCAAACATCGAAATTCACTTTTCAGGAATTCATTTTTTAAAAATAAACCACTTTCCAGCAAACAAACGGGGCATAAGTTCCAAAGGAAACAACATCGTTTGTTAGTGCAAGCCTGGACAAACGTATACGACCAGAATACAAGTACCTGAAGCTAACGTATACGAACAAAAGGCTAGTGTCCCAAACACGGTATAAAAAGAGAAGGAAGGGTCAGATACAAGACACCTCCAAGTGAAATTGAAATTGTTTCGAAGCAAATCAATTGTCCAAGGCTCGAGCTACCTTCTAAATCACTTTAGTTTTATGTTAGACATTGTTATTATATTTTCTCGAAAAAAATCCAATAAAAGCATCCGAAAGGTTTGAATTAATTTAAGAGTGTTACACATTGACGGTAGCAATCTATTTGCGGCAATTTTCATGCTGCCCGGTGGCTTCAACACCAATCCACGCAATTCCCTTTAAAAAGTTTCTGAATTTCTCCTTGAATAAGGGGTTGATTGACATTGCGTAAATTGTTTATGAAAAAAATTAATTTTTTTTATTTTTTTATTTTAAATTAAAAAAATAGTATTTTTAGATCATTTTGATGTGTTGATATCAAAAATGATTTTAAAAAAATAAAAAAACATCATTTTGATGCATTTCTAAACAATAAACACTTTCAAAAACTACCACAATTGCACTCCCAAACATGGCTCTGAGTAATCAAATAAAACAAACACCTCTAAAGCTTGTTTGTATTTTTCTTAAAATAAATCTCTCTCTCTCTCGGATTTTAATGGCATTAGTATACCCAAATGATCAAACACCTCTAAAGCGTGTTTGTATTTTTCTCAAAAGAAATCTCTCTCTCTCTCTCCAGGATATTAATGGCATTAGTATACCCAAATGTGTATTGAGACAAATGGGGAGTTTATTTTTATATCTTAAAAATATTTTTTTATTTTAAATTAAATTTTTTATGTATTAATATCAAAATTAAAATTTTAAAAATATTATTTCAATGTATTTTTAAATAAAAAATATTTTAAAAAATAATTATTTCAACAACAACAAACAACATCAAAATTTATTTTTTATTGAGTAATAAACAAGTAATTGGCATGCAGTGAACAAGAAAATAATTGTTGTGGCTCACCTACAAACTAAAAAGCTTTTATTGCATTTTTGTTAAAAATTAGTTATATTTTTTTTATTATTTTGATATATTGATTTTAATTTTTTTTAAATATTAATAAATTTTAAAATAAAATATACTTTTAAAAACAATTATTGTACTATCAAATACATAAAAATATTTATACCGACAAATAAAATATACTTTTGAAAACAATTATTGTACTATCAAATACATAAAAATATTTATACCGACAAAAAATCTCTTAGATACTTCAAAAAAAGTTTTATTTTATTTTACACTATATTGATAGTATATCGAAGATTTTGACTTCATAGAAATTAATTTCAATTTTCCGAGCTAAAAAAGAGAGGGTTCTTGAGGATACAAAAAAGGAAAGCCTAAAACCCTCTTCAGTCCTAACATTCTGCCATTTCGAAGACCAAGCCACTGCTGCTTAATCCTCCACCCCCACCAAATGCCATGCCTAAATCCAACAGCCTAAGTAATCTCTTCCGTGCCGGTTTCAAAACCACCAATACCTCTACCGCCTCCGCTGGTTGCAGAACTTTAGAAAGCTTCTTCACCAATCTCGAATCCAAAACACACTCTAAAACCCCCCCAAAACCAAAAACTTTCTCTGGGTCCAAAAAAAAACCTAAATCTAAACCTCCTCCATCACCTGCAGTTAATTCTAGCCTTCCTGCTCTCAAATTGGAAGAGTCCAATTTTGGTACACCTTTTTTTTTGTTCTTTTTTGAACAAATGAAAATTTTGTTACATTTCATTTTAATGTTTTGTTTTGTGTGATTAATGCAGAGGATTCAGTAGCAAACCCTACAATGCAGGACATAGCAAAAATTATAAATGGTATGTGTTTTTGATTTTTTTACTACATTAATCAGAAACAAGGTGCAATTTTTAGTACCCAAATGAAAGAAAAATTAGATGCTAAAGAATTGGTTTGTGTAATGTAATGTTATTGTTTCATTTCAATTGCCAAGAAAAGAAAAATAATAGAATATTTAAGTTGTTAGAGCTCTAGTTTGGATATCTGGGCTCATTCAAGAAATGGGGTTTCATCATCATTATATTTTTTTTGCAAATTGGTGCTCTCTGTGTTGTTGTTGTTATTATTATTATTATTATTATTATTATTATTATTTTGTTAGATGGGTTTTGATTATTTTTGCAAATTGGTGTTTTTCATTTTATTTTATTTTCAATTTTTTTTGGTAGATGGTGTGAAATTTAACATGCCAGATTCGGAAGAAGCAGAAGATGAGGAACTTGTAAAAAAAGCTTTGGAGATACCATGGCTTTCAAGATTGAAGAATAACAATATAGGGATGCTGCGAAAAGACGTATCTCGTGAAAGGAAACAAAAATGGGTTTTCACATATAGTCAGGTCAATCATATTAACCGAATTGTAGATACATGTGCCGACAAGCTGGGGACAGATAATGCGATGGAGGTGTTTGGAAAATTGGGAAGGGAAACAGGTTTGAAAGAGTTCAATGCATTGATGAAGAAGCACATCGAGCAATGCAGGGAAACTGATGATGAGAGTGTTGCAATGAAACATATTTCTGCGGCTCTTCAACTTTTTAAATCAATGAAGGAGCAGGGTTTCTTGATAGGAGAGGAAACTTATGGTCCATTTCTTATACTCTTAATTGATAAGGGTTTGGTGGAAGAATTCTATTTTTTCACTGACTTTATCAAAGATACAAATCCTAGTAAAAATGCACGATTAGGTTATTATGATATGCTGTTATATATTGGCATCAATGATGAAGAGAAGATTCGAGAACTTTGCAATTATATTTGTATTGATGATGGGGACAACAATATCAGTTTACGAGGTATGTGCCTTTTGTGTTGGTCTACCCTAGAAAATAACTATTATCTGACATAATTTTTGAATCAGCATGTTGAGTGTCTGGAAATATTTTTTGGCAAATCATGTTCTCTTGAGCCCCCTTTATAATACACTCAACTTTTGTGCATTGGGCATTAGTGATAACTCCAAGATCTTATTCCTGTTGCAGAAAATTATTTGTTGGCACTCTGTGAAAGTGACCAGAAGAATTACTTGTTGCAGCTGTTAGAGACTATGGATATAACAAAATTTTCATCGTTGAACCATTTAGCCAGTATCTTTAAATCCTTAGGGAGGCTATCATTAGAGTCCTTTGCAAAGAAGTTCCTTTCGGTGCTCAAAAGTTGTGGTATGTTAATTATTCTATTATTTATTTGAAATTGAGAATCCTGAACTGATTATTTGTTGAAGGCCATGAATACCTATTGATAGCTGGAAACTGATTTGTTTCTCTACATCAAAATAAAAGTGCTGGCATCTTGAACTTTTTTCTATGACTTCATTTTTTAAAATTATCATTTCATAGCTTACATTTTTCATACTAGCTTCTTTGAAAAATTATCACTTTTAAGACATTAATTTTTTCAATTGGATTGTCTCCAATGACCTCATTGTAGAACCTATAATCTTCTGATACGGGATCTCAAGAACCTCTTTTTTCACTTTTTTTCCTATTAAATGAAGATTTTAAACCAGGCTCTAGTTCTGGTATCCAAAAGAGACTGAGAATGTATAAGATCTGAGGAAAACAAAACATGCATTTCTTCTTATATGCATTGTAATGTATTGCTATGATAAAGTGCAGATTATGGAGCAGAGGATATCTCAGCTCTCATCTTTAGTTATGCTACTAGCATCCCAAATTTAGCGGTGAGGAACTTCTCATGAATGCTACTGGTAATGTCCTAAAGGCCATGATTCTATGAGGCATAACTGCTTAAGATGCATTTTGCTTCTTTAAAAAAAGCTCATTCTGAATAAACTTGAGGGGAACTTGAATGTTGTTTGCATTTATAATTCATAAGCATACTAGTGGTATTATGATGTTTCTAGATTTTTATTTTCTATACGCTTATTTATTTACTGTCAATTTGGGTTTAATAAGGTGGTGGTGATTAGCCAACTTTGCTTTTAGTTTGATCATGAATTGGGAAACTAGTGAGTAAGAAAATAATTTGCTTATGGTAACTGTAAGTTTGGTAACAAATGGCTATGCTGTGCTTATCAAAATGTAATTCTGAAAAAAAACACTAGACGGTGTCTAGAATCAGGAGATAGCCATTTTTATTATAACTTGTTCTGTTGAAGAAAACCATATTTTGTCTGTGAAACTGATAAAAATTGTCTGATTGACTACATATTACATAACAGGACCTGATCTGGTTTCAAGGAGACCTATTTTGAGAGTCACTTTTGACTAAATCTTTCCTTCAGTTTAAATGATAGGAGGGCATTAGTAATCATTGAATGGGATGCAAATAGATTGGTACCTGGGCAAGCACGAAGATGTCAAGATTTATTGACACTATATGTCATTCAGACTGGTGCTATAACTAGAGCTCCTCATCTGGAATATGCCATATCTTTATTGTTATCTGTCACTTTGGCTATAAGTATGTGCAATTTGTCGATCACAGGTGGCTGTTTATTCATTACAGCATCACTCCTTTGTCCTTACTTTTCACTTCTCTTTTCATAGGGCATGATGTTGATTTCTCTTGTTTGCAATGCCTTGACAGTTGTTGGATATGTTAATGGCCAAAATTACCATATTAACTTGTTCGTAACAAATACATATGAACTCGGATATTTTCAAGTGTTTGCACCATGGAAATTCATTTCAATATCTATATGAATTACAATTCTTGAAAAGGTTTGTTTTAAATTGCCTTCTAAACACTTTGAATGTGATGCCGCCTGCTGTAGGTTGAGGATGTTGTTTCAAAGTTCAAAACCCTGCACACGATACTGAAGATGAGTCCTTCGTCAACTTCATACGAGAAGCTCATTGTATACAGTTGCAATTTACTTAAGGTATGGCCTAATCTTTTTAATAAAAGGGAAGATACTTAAGGTTCTACCTTCTTCAGGTAGTGATTCATTTGAAAAGTTGAAAATGGGTATTCTCTTCTTGTTCAAGGATTGAATTACTTAAGAACCCACATTGAACTTATAAAATACTACCTATTTATTTCCATACATAAAATTGATCTACATTTGTTCATCTTAATGCAGGTGCATCTTGCTCTTGATATAGTAGACCAAATGTGTAAAGAGGGTTTAACTGTATCCATAAACACGATACATTCAATATTGAATGCGACTGAGGAAAGCCTTAATTTTAATTTGGTATGTTCTGTTGTCTCTACAAATCTTGGTTATATATATATATATATATATTGCTCATTTGGATACACCAGTTGATGTCTCATAGTGTGTGATCTTATCTCACCTGAGGCCACCAGAATTGACCTATGAACTCAAGTTTGATTATGTTACTGAGTTTGATTTGAACTCAAATCTTAATAGCTGCAGATGCGCTTATAAAATAACATTGTGTCTTCTGTGCAGTTCAGTTCCCATGAATCATATTTTCTGTTTAAATTCTTTGCGGCTTTATTCTACTATACTAACTATTGTTTTGAATTTTTTTTCCATGCCTATCTTTTCTCACCTTGTTTGATGTTTAGGTTCGGCGAATCTATTCATTGATTTATCAGCTGCACTTGACACCAAATAATGAGACATTTAGGAGCATGATAAGTTTGAGTGTGAAAATGAAAGATGTAAGTTGCCAGTGGCTCTCTTTCCTGCTTGCTCTCTACATGTGTATCTGCTTTCCTGTGCACTTAATTTTATTTTCATTTCCTATGCTATCTTCTGCAAAATGATACTCCCATGTGCAATGGTTATTTATTCTTCTCCATCTCTTCCTATTCAATGCAGTTTGAAGGTGCATATGGTCTGCTCGATGATTTGAAGAAATTGAATTTGGCACCGACAGCCAGCATGTATAATGCTATAATGGGTGGATATTTTCGTGAGGTAATTTAACATCTCAAGATATTCTTCCAGCTCTATCTCGTGTGTTTTTTGATATATTTTTTTACTGCAAGTTGGTTTTGACTCATTGCACAACTTGTGACATTTTTTGCAGCTCTGCTTTATTTGGTACATCATTATGCCAGCTAATATGGATGTTACATTTTATGCAATTATATTTTATATGTTTTTTTGACCTGTACATGGGGTAACTGCTAGTTGCCTAGTTAGATGTGTTGCAAAACTTGAGAGAAAGGGGAGAGGGGTCAGGATGGACATTTGGTGCAAAATTAGGTAGAGGTTGCACCTATTGGGGGGAGGTGAAGGTTGTCAATGATATGTGGTGCTTTTGAGTGACTGGATTTGAGGCAAGGGAGACACACAAAAATTAGATTGAAAGCAGAGGGTGATGTAGTTCAAGGCAATGCCAAGGAAAGAGTGTTTCTTTTTTATAATTTATCTCTTCATGACCCAAGCTTTTGGGTTGTAATGACCTTACTACAGATTACTGAAGAAGCTAGGGATTAGTTGCAAGATATGTTTAGGACTGCATTATTTATTCATTTATTTCAGAAAATTTTCCATTGTATGGAAAATTAGGATTCATGTAATAATTTATAATCACTTGAATATTATGATTGTGTAAACTTTGCTTTATTTGTTAGCTCGTACATTTTCATGCAATATTAAGTTGCTTCTCCTTTATACTTGATGTTGCAGATATGATATTTAACATGCGCAAAACTGCTTAGGTTGCACTCTATATTTTGTTATTCTTCTTAACCTCATGTTTTTTACTGTCTTCCTCTTATGCTGAATATTCTTCAGAAAAACATTAGGGGCGCATTAATGGTTCTCAAGCAAATGAAACTTGCAGATGTGAAACCAGATTCGTCATCTTACAGTTATTTGATAAGCAACTGCAACAATGAAGAGGAAATTATCAAGGTAGTTTGAGACTTGCATTGAAAGGAAGCTCATAGTCTTGTGTACTAGTCAACTTGCATTGAAAGGAAGCTCATATTCTTGTGTACTTGTCAACTTGCATTTATTTTTTTATTTCTAAATAAAAGGCTACAGTGTCAATACATCTCAAACACAACACATTGTGGATTGCCATCTGGTTATTTTCTTTCAGTATTATGAAGAAATGAAGGTTGCTGGAATTCAAGTATCAAAGCAAATTTTTATGGCACTTATTAATGCATATGCTACATGTGGGCAATTTGAGAAGGCCAAGCAGGTAAGCCGTGTGTAGATTCCCTCTACCATCACAGATTTTCAATATAATTTCATCACTTTCTATCTTTTGAATTGTGCACTATTTTTATTTTTATTTTTGTGAACGCTTCTTCCACCACCCTGTCATCCCCCTGCCAATGGCTTGCTTGACAGGAACCTCACTAGCTGACGTTCATCAAGTTCACAAAAGCCCGTCTTTCTTTTTGTGATCCCACCCTCTAATTCTTATAATAAAATTTTCTTCATGTGTCAAAGGGGAAAAACTCACCATTAATTTGTTTCCTTCACATTTAGTTAATTTTGTTTATTGAGGTACCCATATCACTAATCAGTCTTTATGATTCAAATAGTATATGTTGTCTATGGTTATTTAACATATCCAATTCTATGTGGTAGGTACTCCTGGACAAAGATTTTCCAATTAAAAACTTAAATGAAATTAGAAGTGTGCTCGTCTCAGCTCTTGCTTCACATGGACAAATGATTGATGCCCTCAGTGTGTATGAAGAAATGAAGCAATCTGGATCCAATCTGGAACCCAAAGCTGTCATAAGCCTTATAGTAAGGTTTTCGTGTATACATATTTTACTCTCTTTATTTTGGACGAAAATGAGATTCTTTCTAAGATTCTACTTGCTTAGGAGCACGTTGGTTCTGAAGGACAACAAAGCAGACTGCTTAAACTACTGGAAGAATTGGATGATCCTAATTATTGGGTGGATGGCTGTTTCAGAGTTATCCTATATTGTATTTGTAATAAGGATTTAAGGTAAACTAACATCATGCTTCCACTTTCTTGAATGATCTATCTGCATGACCTATTGCGCTTTTTTTTTCTTGGGTTTTGGCTTAATGTTATGTTCATTAATTTATTAGGTCTGCTGTGTATTTGCTCAAGCAACTCAAAGATAGGTTCTCTGAAGATGAATTGGCAATGGAAGTTCTGTTTGATGAGGTTTGATATCATATAATATGTTATGTAAACCTATGTATTTATGGAGCTAAAGTTACAAAAAGTCACTGTTCTGACATAACTAAACCTGCTCTCTGGTTTGACTGTCATTATTTTTGTAGATTTTCTCACAAGTTGCTGAGACAGAGCCAGCAGATGTGCAGATTGGCATGGACTTGCTTCAAGCCATCAAGGATGAGCTTGGTGCTTCACCTTCACGAAAATGTCTTGATTTTCTCCTTACTGCTTGTGTTAATGCCAAGGATTTGGGCAATTCTCTATTGATTTGGAAAGAATATCAGGCAGCTGGGCTTCCTTACAATGTTACTAGCTATTTAAGGTACTCGACACGTCCCATTTGTTAGTTCCAGGCTTCGATAAGATGGAATGTTCAGGTTCAAACTTTTGGCCTTATATGGGGTTTTTCCCTTTGATGCGCAGGATGTACCAGGCACTTCTGGCTTCTGGAGGCCACATATCTGCAAAGGTAATGCTAAATAAAATTCCAAAAGATGATCCCCATGTTCGCATTGTAATCCAAGAATGTCAAAGAACTTATATTGGGCACACTTCTTTAAAGGGAAAAAAGAAAAGGAAACAAGGGAAAGGAGTGCCTGATAAGATAGGTTAGAATTTTGATGGGTATTCGAAAGAAAACAAATCAAGGGGATTGTATCAGAACATTCATTGATATATTCTTTGCAATAGTTATGA
This sequence comes from Salix exigua, assembly GCA_032356905.1. NCBI lineage: Eukaryota > Viridiplantae > Streptophyta > Magnoliopsida > Malpighiales > Salicaceae > Salix > Salix exigua. The sequence continues at coordinate 38,044,777 of CM063603.1, read as the reverse complement.
AAATAGAAATGACTATTTAAAGGTCATGCCTCGAGTTAAGAAACGGATTTTGCTGTGTATTGAGCTGAGCTCCATGTTCGGGAAAGAACTTTAGGCTCCTTGTTTGTTTCACGATTAGAAGAAATGACAGAGAATGAAGTCTTTGAATGCTTTTTGAGTAACCTTAGGCAAGCTTTGATTTCTGATCTTGGACATAAAATGTGGAAGCAGTGGTTGTAAGATTTGCTTGCTAGCTAAATGAGGATTTAATAGAGTTCGTAATCAGTGCTCTCTGCATTTCAAAAAATAAATTGACATAAATAAAATCTATAAATATTTTCGGACATCAAATAAAACATCCAAGTCAAGCTAGGCAAGTGAAGGTCATTCACGACATACACTGTTTTTGCTCCTTTCTCTATACATTTTTCTACTTGTATTATCTCTCTTTTTGTAAATTATTTTCTCCTCTTAATTTTATTTACTTAAATAATGAAAGGTCTATTATTCTGACATGGGACTTGTGCTACCGGAAACACCAAGCCTAAAAAGAAAAGTTCACATTCATGTCATAGCCCAAGACGCGGTTCTGGAAAATCATTTCTATTTCAAGTTTTCACGATTCCCTCTAAGCTCATGTTAAACAATAAAAAGTCATGTATGAGTATATAATTCATGTAATATCATTCTTTTTGGTTCAAGATAATCTAAATTTTAAAGATCAAATCGAAAATTAAACACATTCACTTCTGTTTTCTAGCTAGCTCAAGGAACAGAGAGAGAAATGGTTGATGGGTATGGGAAATATCACATCGCTATGATGGTGTATTTGACAAAGTAGAAAATCTTAATGAAACTTTATTTTGTTCTTTTTCATTTACATGTTAACAATATATATGGGGAAAAGTGGCACAAGCCACCACCATATAACCACCCTATAGCCACTATGCTAACATCATTTGCCTTCCTCCAAGCTCTGAGGAGGTCTTCACCGATGCCATTACAATTGACTCAATGGTGGCATCCTTGTAAGCATATTGGTGTTATCAGAATCAAGAAATTCAAAAGTCTAAATTCATCGAAACTTCAAGGACTATAACTCTTATGCAAGACTCTTAATAAAATCTTTTTGAATGCGAAGATGAGGACGCAATCTAGAGGATGAGATTGATCCTCTGATCTAATGAGGTAACTAACAATTTTGAGTCCCACTATAGATGAGACTCAGACATAAAAAAGATGGACTTTAGAAACTAGAAAAAGGTGAATATCAATCCTATAACATTCATGAATGAGACGATATAGATGAAGTGACTGAATATTACAAGAAACCAAGTTAGAAACAAAGTCCAGGTTACAACAAAGCCTAAATTACAATAAATTGGTGATAGCAACAAAATTATTTTTTAATACAAATTCTAAGGGATTTTATCAATCTTATTGATCGGATAAAAAAAGAAGATTAAAGTAACATTAAGAAATCCTACTGCAAAACAACAGTTAAAAAAGGAAATAAAGGAAGCAAATCACATTATAAATAGTTAATCTCTATTTTCACAAAAAAAAAAAAAAAACCTTCTTCTCACTTTTCTATGTTGATTTTCCAGCAACTATGAGCTAAACTTTGGCCTTCAGTTCAATGGGAATAGACATCATCTTCATTACTAAATTGTGAGAAATGACATTATCATTGTAATTGTTTTATATTCAAGTACTTATTTATCTCTATTTCAGAATTATGTCAATGATTTCTATTCATGTTTATTGAATTGTTTTGAGATTGTGTGTGTGTGTGTGTATTGTAGTTTTTTTCAATCTCTAATTGTTGTTAGAGACTACAATAAGAAGCAAAAACAAGTTTAATTTGATTGTTGCAACTATCACTTTAATTTATTGGGAAAGAATAAACTAAGTAAAATGCTCAAGCTTTTGAATGATTGCTTAGAATTAAAATAGACTTTGCTATTAAGGCTATGACCAAGTCAATTAGAATTGTATTTCAATTTAATTTTCTTGATGATAATGAATTAATTGAGAAGTTTTATCTAATTATTTTACTCATATTCTCCTTGATTTCTCTTAACTTTAAGGGACGCAAATTTATTTGCTTGAATTAAAAGGTTATTTATTTACTTTGATGATCAACATATTTATAAGCATGGGTGTCTGAACCTTTGAACTTAGTTAATGACATATCAATTTATCATTTTTATTGTTACAATTTTATTTCTTCATTTTTTATTAAAAAAAAGTTCTAACCTTTTTGAGTTAGTATCTTGTAGGAAAATTAAGTGATAAATTCCCTTGGTTCGACTTGGTCTACGCCATCAAACTATGCAATATTTTTTTATGATAGTAAACCATAATTAATATTTGGAGGTTCCAATGACCAATCTGGAATTGAGATTTATAATTATTATTACTTTGTTTTTTATAGAACTATCCTAGTATTATGATATGAGTCATATATTTGATAGATTCACTCAAGTTCGCTATGGACTTTTTTTGTCATTTTTATTATTTAATTTTTTTTCCAATTCCATTTCTCTACATTGGAATGGCTAGGAATTGAGCTTTATTTTTATTTAATTCTATTAAGTTATACCAATCGCAAGACTCAAGTAATAGATTTAGCAAGCTAGGCGAAGTTGACTCGGGGTTTTTTTATTATTAATATTTGAATTATTATTATTTTCAGTTTGTTCTCTTCAACATTGGATTGTATATGTAGCATCATATTTGTTTTTAGTTTTTTTAATATGGGATATCTTGTTTTTATAACTTGTATCTTGTATTTGGCAAATTAACTAGGACTGACTCGAGTTTTTATTTTTATTTTTTAAATTTATAATTTTTTCCAATTTTATTTTTCAATATTTTCTTATGATTGGGCTCGCATGGTTTGTTTTTTTATTCTTAAATTAATAAAAAAATGTATTTTAAGTATTATTTTCTGTAGTCTTAATTTAATTTTTACTTTGTTATCTAGTAAAAGTATAGTAATTTTTCACAATATTTATATAGGTTTTTGTGTAGGTTATCATAATAACATTTTTGACTAATTTGATTTGTTTATCGTGATTGTGTATCTTTATTATCATATAATTGAATAAAACAAATTTAATGAACCCATTGAGTCAATAACCTGAGTAGCTAACATGCTAGTAGTGTATGTGCTCTTTTTTCTTTATGTTAACTTCTTTGTTTAGCCTTCGACATATCATTTGTTACCAATCTAGTTTGAGATTAATTAAAAAAAAATAAAGTGTCATTTATATTCAATGTGGGAATACACTTGCTAGTGTATTTTTTAAAATGGTTTTTCTTTAGAAAGTTGATTCTTGAAAAATATTTTTTTTTTTATGTTTAATAGTGTTATGAAATTTTTGATACGAGTTGAAAAATATTTTTCAATATTTGTCTATACCATGAAAAATAAGTTAGAAACTCATTTATTAATGTTTGTTTTCAAGTTTATCTAATATATATGTATATATATAACATTAAACATAATTATTTGACCATTTACAATAAAAAGAAAATAATTATATTAAAAGTATAATGGTGAAGAAAATATATTATATCATATATTTATTTATTATTTATTTTATAAAATATAACTAAAAATATAATATAAATATTTTAAACATAACATTATAAACATATAACCTTGTTAAGTATTTTTAATGTAAGATATATTAATATGTTTAGTTGTTTGCTGAAAATGAGTCGGAACTCATTTTATCCTAGGATATATCAAAGAAAATAAGTTGAAAATAACACATTTTGAGTTATTATTTTTCTTAAAAAAAATATTTTTTTTATCAAATATCTTTTGGTGTTTTGATAACATTGAAAAAAAATTATTTTTTATGGTATCCTAATTTTATTACACAATTTATATTATTTAAAATGTATGAATATTATATAATATAACATGTTTTGAACTCAAATGTATTTTCTAGTAAGTTTATCTAGATTAGTGAAATGAGATATCAAATTAGTATAATTGTATGTGAGTGCTACCCAATGGTTAGAGATGAGCAGTGAACAGTGAGGCCATGAAGTGCTCTGTAGCAAAGTGAAAGGAAGGAAGAAGATGAGGCCAGCTATTAGTAATTTGCCTGTTGACATGAGCAATGAAGGATGGATGTGAAAAAATAATAATTTAACGTTATTATTTTTCACTTTTCTTTAAATGAGTAAATATTTTTCACCGGTTTATGATGGCATTTTATTTCTAAAAAGTTGAAAAAAAAAATAGCTTGGCCACAAGTGGGAATATACTATGAAAATTATCTCTTGTTTAATGTGTTAATAAATAACAAAATCGAATACTTTTTTTTTTAAAAAATCCTTTTATTTTTCACAACTAAGTATTTCGCTCATCCAAGAGGTTTCCCACAATTTTTCTCGTTGCGAGACATGTGGAATACATAAGTATAAAAGGAATGTAAAGTAAGCATAAGCTATGTACAGGAAAACTCTCAATCTTTATTAATCTCGTAAATAAAGAAAATACACAACCATGTATGAGCTATGTACAAGCTCAGTATGATATACCCAAAACTCTACCTACTAATTTTATGATTAGATTTGAATAAATAAATATCTTTGCATTAGTTTTTAATAAGTTCTCAACATCTTGCTAGAAACCAAGAAACTAGTAAGAAAGGAAAGGCAAATAAAAATAAAAATTAAGAAATATTTTCTTAAGAAAAAAAAACACTGTCAAAGATACTTTTTTATATAAAATCTATTAAGACAAAGCTATCTTTAATTTTTTTAATAAAAGGTAAAAATATAATATAAAACTATTAAGACATTTAATATAATTTCTTGAGTTTTAGTGCATTCTTTTTATTATTTTTTAAAGATTTATATTGTATGGGTTTGTTTTTATTGTTTTACTTAAAATTAACATAAGATTTTCCTATACTTTCTAAGAATTTGGACTGGATTATTTATAGAAGACAGGTCGTTTGATATTCATAAAATATTTTACCATTACAACTAAAAATATAAAATCAATTTAACTGTTTATATAAACAAAACTATATTAATATATTATTTTAATTAATTTTTAAGATAATAGTTTTTGGCGCCAATATTTAGATTGATTAAGGTAAGCTTGATTTATTTATTTTTATTTGGAACTATTCAATTAATAAACTCATCTCGAGATAATTTTTATGTAGTTAAATTTAAATTTAAATTTAAATTTTTTAATTTTCATATAAATTAATTTAAATAATTTTTGAAAAAAAATAAATTTAAACTGTTATTCTAAATTTAATAATAATAATAATAATAATAATGAAAAGTTTTCAACTGTATTTGTTTTTCTAAAAATAAAATTGTCCAGCTATAACAGAGCAGCCAATAGCCTAGTATGATCGAAGCAACCCGTCACCCGTACCTCATAACAAAAGATTGACACGACATGTCATTCATACACATTCCCTTCTGCCCAGCTTCCTGAAGGACCTGAACACCACAAGCCTGATTAGTGATTAATCTAATCTCCCAGCTCCTGAACTGAAGCCAAAAAAAACCCTCAGAGAAGCGATTTTGGGGAATCGAAAATGGCAAAATTCGCGTTAGGCTGCGAACCAGTAGTAGGATCACTGACCCCATCAAAGAAGAGAGAGTTTAGACTCACTAACAGACTCCAAGAAGGCAAAAGGCCTTTATATGCTGTTGTTTTTAATTTCATCGACTCGCGTTACTTCAATGTCTTTGCCACTGTCGGTGGAAACAGGGTACGCTATAGAAAAAAAAACCATTTTGTACCGCTTTATTTCGATTCTCTTGGGTGCTTTCTGAAGTTTTTTATGGGTTTGCTTTTATGGGTTGTTTTTGGATTTTTGAGTTTTCGAGGTTTGTGATGCAGAGATAGCTTTGCTCAAGCTTTTATGTGGTTGGTAATGTAAAGAAAGTAGCTTTGTTATGGATACTTTTATGCTTTACAGGAATCGACTTCTTGGATCAAAGTGCCGTTTTTTTTTTCTTTCTTTTAAGCTTGATTTGTAAACTTTTTTTCTGGAAAAGAATATTATATGTGAGAAATTTAGGAATATGATAGTGTAATTGTGTCTGTGTTACTTCAAAGGTTAATGCATTTTGATTGGTATTGCTATAAAAAAGAAAGAAATCTTAGAGTCAAGGTATGTGGCCACTGGATGTTTTTATCTTTTGTTGGGTGTATGCTGGTGAAATGTGTTTGATTGTTTCTTTATTTTCAAGTTTTTTGTTTGAGCTTTTTAGGTGATACAAGTTGTTGTTTCTTCAGGTGACTGTTTATCAATGTCTTGATGAGGGAGTTATTGCAGTATTGCAGTCTTATGTCGATGAAGATGTAAGGAAATACAGTTCCTTTTAGCTTTGTTATCTGAGCTCGTGAATAGTAATGTTAATCTGTTTCCTTAAAGAACACTTGGGATTTCCATGTGCTTTGTAGATCAGAAGGATGAGTCTTTTTACACGGTGAGCTGGGCATGCAACATTGATGGTGCACCATTTGTTGTGGCAGGAGGAATCAATGGTATTATACGCGTCATCAATGCCAGCAATGAAGAGATACACAAGGTATCTTAGTTCTTAATTCAGTAGCTTTTATCAAAAGTAGTCTTTTTTTCTTTTCTTTGTTCGACTGAAGTGGCATGACATGATCTGCAAACAGAGGATAGAATTCTGGCATCTTTCGTCTTTGAAGATGAAACATGCTGCTTAATTCAGTTTTATGCTTCTTTTCTGAATCTTTAAACAAATTTCTATAGTGGTTAGTGGCCGTTCATTTGTCGTTTGAAATTTTCAAGAGCTGCTTTTATATGAGTAATGTATCCGATCCTTAAATACACACATATGTACACTATGCAGAGTTTTGTTGGGCATGGGGACTCGATAAATGAAATCCGGACTCAGCCACTGAAACCATCACTTATTGTATCTGCAAGCAAAGTAAGTAACATACCCATTTTCTTTTCCATATGTTCTTTTTGTATGTGTTGACAAATGTTTGATTGGACCAGGATGAATCAGTTCGGTTGTGGAATGTTCATACTGGAATATGCATTTTGATATTTGCTGGAGCTGGTGGTCACCGCAATGAAGTTTTGAGCGTGGTAAGTTTAGATGATGTAGAGTTATGCCTCCACTCCAGCAATAGGAAGATATTATTATGTGTTCAGCATCTCATCACTTCCTGTCTCATAACTCAATCGAAACTGAATAAGGTTGTGGTGGTTATTGCAGGACTTCCATCCTTCAGACATATATCGCATTGCAAGTTGTGGTATGGACAACACCGTTAAGATTTGGTCAATGAAGGGTAAGCTACTTATTATTGTCTGTCTTATTTGGTGTTGTCAACACTCAGTTTCATTGGTAAGAAAAATGGCCTTATCCAGCCAGTCAGACTTGATGCTTAGACTATAACGTACAAGTCATGAAATGATATATTGAAATGTAGAAGTTTTTAAATTTAAGTCCTTGCTTCAAATGTTCTCATTTACTAAAGAGAATGATGGCTTCAATTAAAAAGCATAATTTTTTAATTGCTTTTCTTCCTTTTTATTTTATTGTGTCGTCTACCTATGTGCAGAGTTTTGGACATATGTAGAGAAATCTTTTACATGGACAGATTGTCCTTCAAAGTTCCCTACAAAATATGTGCAGTTTCCAGTGAGTTATTTTCCTTTCCTTCAACCTTCAACATAAGAGTGAGGAATATGTTACCTTGACATATGAGTTTACTATTTGTCTTTCAGGTGTTCATAGCTTCAGTTCATTCAAACTATGTTGATTGTAATCGGTGGCTTGGTGATTTTATGCTGTCAAAGGTGAATACTGCCTCGTGAAAGTGTGTTTTGTGATCTAAAAAAATTAGTTGAGAGGGATGTCTTGTGCTATTTGCCCGTATGGCTATTAATGAACTAGTTTTGACTGACAGTCTCTTTAAGATTGTGTATAGAATTTATCATTTCTGCAACAAATTCTACTTCTTTTGGCAGTAGCATTGGAGGAGTTTGGTATTATGTTTAATGTCAACCCACGTTTACCATCCCCTAGAAAGATGTGAATAGTATGGGATCCTAGATGAATATACTTCAAGCAGATGACACACCTGAATCTGAAAAGCAACCATAAATAACTTCATTTGAGAAGCTGGCAGTAGTGAATAAAATTGTTTTGAATGGTAAATGAGACTTGATCTGCATGTGCTTTGATTATTGCTTTGTGGGAACTTAACTGAGAATCATAATTCTTTTAAAAAAATACTAATCTGACACCCTTGATCCATGCATTTTCCCTAGCTGGGAATTTGCAGTGACAATCATGCTTATCCTTGTAAGTTTTTTTGCACAATTGCAGAGTGTTGATAATGAGATTGTGCTGTGGGAACCAAAAATGAAGGAGCAGTCTCCTGGAGAGGTTAGGTTTCTTCATTGATTTTTTCTCTGGAGACATCTTAGAGCTCTGATCGGCTTCTGTTTATTAATATGTATATTTATTTCCTGTAACTTGCGGATTTTGGTGGGCCACATGAATCTTGACCATTAAACTATCTGCTTTTTAGGGTACTGCCGACATCCTTCAAAAATACCCTGTTCCAGAATGTGATATTTGGTTTATCAAATTTTCCTGTGATTTCAATTACAATGCAGCTGCTATAGGTAATGAGAGGCCTTGTGGTTCCTTTGCTATTTTTGTCCTTTGATTTTTGCTAAAATAATTTCCCAAACTCAATTACATTAGCATTCCCTTTCCTTCTTATATTTAAGGTTGTGCATAATTCTTGTGGATACTTCATCTGTCTGCGTTCTTTGTGACAACAGGGAATAGGGAAGGGAAGATCTATGTTTGGGAACTACAAAGCAGCCCCCCTGTTCTCATAGCAAGGTCCTTGTCGTTTTTTATGGTTTATCTTCTGCTGTGGAAGAAACTCGAACTTCGGCTTTGTTTGACATTGCGTTCCAAAAGCGTTTTTGAAAAAAAATGAAAATGTTTTATTTTTCTTTTTTACTTTAAATTATTATTTTTTTGGTGTTTTTAGATCACTTTCATGTGCTGTTGTCAAAAATAATTTTTAAAAAATAAAAAATATTATATTGATTCATTTCTGAACAAAAAACACTTTCAAAAACAATCTTAACCACACTCTCAAACAGACACTTCATATGTGCCTTGCATTTGTTCACCAGTACTGTTTCTCTCTCAGGCTATCTCATGCTCAATCCAAATCTCCAGTTAGACAGACTGCAATGTCCTTTGATGGAAGGTGATTCCCACATCAACTATTGTTCTTCACCTCCTCTAATGTTTCATGAAAAAAATTTAATTTGGTAGCTAGTGAAATATCTAAATTCTCCTTGGTTTTGAATGTTGCAGCACCATCCTTAGCTGCTGTGAGGATGGGTCAATATGGCGCTGGGATTCAACTCCACCACCCTCATGAACTTCATATCCAGGTGGTCCCTTCTGGGATTTGATGTTACAGTTAACTTACTTTAGTTGAGTGGTTCAAGGCTTATGTAACTTATTTTTGAATTCTACCACCTGTTTGACCGAGCACCTCTGCAGCTGGATGTATATTTTTGGTTTTTCACAAAATTATTGGATACAGTACACAGGTTCTTTTGACTTGTTTTTTATGGCATTGTTTAAGCACGTGGATTAGGAGAAATTAGAGGTAGATAGTGTCAATCATATCACCTGTATGTATAGCAGTCAAAAACAGTGATTTTCACTTAATAATGCAAGCATTTTACAATAAAATATAGTAGCTCTCACTTAATAATGTAAGCATTTTTGCATAATTTTATCTACGTGGCATGTATTATTAGGCTAAAATCTTCCGATACTTTATAGTTAATCATTCAATGAATATCATGTTTATTTTTTAAAAAAAAACAACACGCAGAATGTGCATGATATGTATTGTGAAAGTTAAATTGTAATTGATAAAATCTATTAAAAATTAATCATTTTTTTTGTAACAAAAGATAATAAAACTGTAAGTGATAAAATCTATACAAATAAGATCAAAGAAACCTTTTAAAAAAAAATGAGATTAAGTTAATCCCGGGTAAAAAACTAAAGACAATATTAAACCATATAATTTTTCCAAACTATTAATCCGGAGTATTAGATTCCAAGCATTATATATAGAGAAATTGCCAAACTTATTTTCTAATAAATATAACAATGGGTGATAAATTATGTGAACTATTATTCTAATTTTATTACCATGATTGAAGGCAAAACTAAAAAAAAATATTAGTAGCATAAAAAAACTATTTGATTTGAAAAATAAATAAAAATAATTAAAGAATCAAATTAAAATACAAACGCAAAAGCAGTATTATCATCATTATGAATATAATTATTATAATCATTTGGATTACAACAAAATTTATCATTATTGATATTGTTGATATTATTTTATGAGTTATTATTACCATTATCACAATAATTATAATTATTAATATCATAAGAACTATAATTACTATAGTAAATTATTATAGTTATCATCATTGTCATTACTATTACTCCTTAAACAATGAAAAACATTAAATTGTCCCGGAAAAAAAAAGTTGTAACAAAAGAACAAGTAAGAAAACAATTATAAAAAATAATCACTAAAATTATTATTATTATTATTATTATTATTATATAAAAGTGGGTGCTATCCTCACTCTATTTTTAATCAAACTCCATATTTATAATAATATTCATCAGTGGACTATATTACCCCTTATCTTAATCATAATTATGAAGCATCTCATTTTAATATAGCTTTCTCATGATTAATATTGAACTTAAAACAAGAATACATAAAAAAATGAAGCTTTTTAGCATTTTAATTATTAAATACTTTTTAAAAATAAATAGTTGAAAAAAATGAATAGTAAAATTATGTAGTATGATATAAAAAAATGAAGAAATTTAATTTGGTAGAAGGAAATGATAAAAAGGAGGAGGAAGTAGACACTCTAATTAAAGGAAGACTTTCTACTTTTAGCTATACATATCTTCTAGTTATAAATGTAACACATCATTTGTGAAAAAAGTAAGTGTGACACATAATTATTTAATAAATAATTATTAAATTATTTATTTTATATATTATATATCATATTGGTTTCTACATGGTGTGTAATTTGGTTTTATCTAAATTATATGTTTTTATAATAAAAAGATAACTAAAAACAAGATACTAATTCAATATTTTTTAACATAACTAAATGTTGATGTCAAGCATGTATGGATAGAACGAGTTGTTATAATCATCATCTCTAAATTCAACCAGGTCATGCACGATTACACGAGTTTGATAAACTATCAGACTCGTCATCTTTGACTTAGTCAAAGTGTTGAGTCGTGCTCCTTTTTACTATGGGAATTTTGAGATCTATAATTACATCATGAGTCATAGATATTTTATTTATACTTTGATTTTTTTTTAAAAAAAAAAAAACAAGTTGCATATGCTATAGATGGTAATTTTTTTTTATCAAATTACCATAATAATCATGAAAAATATGTTTTCAACTTCAATTTTTTTGAAATTCTTAAGGATACAATTGTTTTTTTCTTAGTGATCCTATACAAACAAACACAAAAATTCCAAAGTTTGAATTAGGTTATTTTCCTTGAATCACTTTACTAGAGAGTATATCCAAACAAGAAAAATTATATTCCATGAATCAAATGTCAGCTTTCATCCATTGAATAGCTAGGAAACAAAATATGGCAACATCCACCCACCCCTTCTTTCTCAGCTTCATCGATTGTGATTGTTTTTAGAAGAGCTTGGATTGTATCTAATTCGTGTTCATATTATAGCAAGGGTTGCCAGCATAAAACATAGAGATTCTGAATATGTTCAACGCATTAAACAACAACAAAAAATAAGAATATTAGGGTTGGCATTGATGGAAAGGAAAAGCTTACACGCTATGAAAATTACCTTTCGTAGAAGTAATGAATATATCTATATATTATGTATACATAATAACTATATTTTATATTGTTTTCGATTTATATACATATTTTTTTTATCTAGATGATCATATTAAAATTAATTTATTTATGACAATATATATGTATATGTACCCGCTGAGTTAACATCCATTAGAGATTGTAGTTGAAGTTATTTTTAAAAATATTTTTTATTGATAAATATATCAAAATAATATTTATTTTTATATTATTTTTATACATGAAAATATTCTAAAAATATCTTTTTTTTAATATAAGGTAAAAAATAAAAATAATTTAATTTTAAAGCACAATCCTAAAATTCGGGTCCATCTCCTCGGAACAATACCTGTGGTCGTCGAAAAAGAGTTTCCTTATCGTGAGGTGGATTGTCGAAGGGAGGGCATGTTTGGGCTGGGGCACCACCGTTCCACACATTTTTATATTTTTTCCAAATTAATTTTTTAGATTTAAAAATAATTTAACGTATCCCTGAGCTAGCTAGTTTTCCTTCATGAAGGCATTCTTCAATCTGGTTTTGTATTGAACATCTAGACTGGTTTTTATTTTATTTAAACTTTAAATGATATCATGAAAATAAACTTATTATCACCTCAATCAATATCTATCAATTCATAAATTAATTATTGATGTCTCATAATTCTTTAATTTTTTTTATATTTTTTATTAAGTTAATTTTATACATGAATATATATAAGCTTTTAATCTATCCTTCTAGCAAGATTCCCAAGATAAACAATTAGAATTAGGCGTGTGATTTAAATATAAAAACCTTTCCATTTGTCTGCGTGCAAATGCACTTTGAGAATACAAAATAGTTGTAGTTATATGTTAATCATGTTACTAATTCCATTGTTTTGTCTTGAAAATCTTGTGAAAATAATAAATTAGAAATCTAATATGTAATTACGTTTAAATTAGCTTAATTAAAAATATAAATACACATTGAAAAATCACCTTATTATAGAAAAACAAATTGAATAATTCACTCTAAATAAAATAAAGGACAACTATTAAAAAACAAATACCTGCAATCTATGAAGCAAGTAGAGAATGCATACTACTAAGATTCATTACTTAATATATTCGTGAAACATATGGTTTTATCTTCTAGTAAAGACACTCCAACCATCATGTATGAAAACAAAGTTGTATATATAACCTAATTAAAAGAAGGGTACATCAAAGGAAATAGAATAAAACACATATCACTGATAATTTTTCTACTGTGATGACATTGATATTTAACAAATTCACTCAAAAAGACAAATTTGTTCACTAAAGCATGACGAACTACTTTGTTTGAAGGGTTATGATGCAGTATTGGAATGCAGCAATTTAAGGACTTAAAGGAGATACATACACGAGGGAAAGATAATACATATTATATTTTTTTTTAACCAAGGTTTTTTCCCCAATGAGTTTTCTGATAAGGTTTTTAACAATATAATTTTCAATGCGTCAAGCTATACAATAGACATCCGGGGGGTTATAAAACCATACATTGTATGTGTGGGTGTTTAGGTTTCTTCATACATATCTCTCATATTACATTTATTTATTATTCTCAAGTTCATTTGAATCTTCATCTTCTTATGTGCCTATAAATAGGTGAATTGTTGAAAGAATAAAGAAAATATATATGTAATTACAAAGTTATATGAAATAATAGTATTCTTTCTCAATTCCTTCAAATTCTATTATTCTTGTTTATTCTCTTAACTCATTATTGAATATATTGTATGTTTCTAAATATATAGTTCCATAAAATAAATTAGCTTAATTGAAAATATAAGGATATATTGAAAAATCACCTTATTATATAAAACACAAATCAAATCATTCACTCTATATAAAAGAAATAAAAACTATTTAAAAAAAGTCATTTTACACTTAGAGTGCAATCACCACTATAAAGAAACTATCAAATATAAAACAAAAATGTTGATGAAAAACAATTAATTGATAAATTACAATAATATTTAGTGACACAATCTTTCCTCACTATATTTTTGGTATTCATCAACAAAAGATTTTCACCACTAAATACCAAGAAAATTATATATATATATATATATATATATATATATAAATAGCATTGTCATGTAATTTTTATTTATTATTATACTTGTAATATATATTTATAATTTTTTAAATACTGTAATTAATTTCACTGATGTCAATTTCAAAGATTCTAATCAAATTTATGACATGTGCATGTTAATTTATTTATTTTGATAACATGTTTTTTTCATGTCACGGGTGCAAAATATTTCTATAAATTTTTAATGATGTGATTAATTTCATAAAAATCAATATCAAGATTTCAATAAGGGTATAAATAGTCATTAAAATAATTATTAGGTTGCATATCATACAATTAATGGCCTCAAAATATTGGTTTAGATACTAAGAATAAAACTAATAATGGGTGATTAATATGATCGTGATAAATTTTTTATATATTCCATGCTTTGTCAATATCATTTAATTATTTATCTTTAATTACACCATATATATATATATATATATATAAATGTATATATGTATCATCTTGAGCCCATTTGTTTCCATTCTCTCCTCCAAAGGTACGTAAGAATTTAAATATTCTTATTCATTTATTTTCCTTTATTTCTAACGAATCAATTTATATTCCTTTTAGATTCCATATTTCATCTCATCCTGAAAAAAAATCTTAATTATTAAAATAGAAGTAATAAAATTTAGTTCACGCATTTTTTTATCTTTCTTTTTATAGAAAAATAACGAGCAATTTACCCGCGCGATGCGGCTGGTTTTTTTAATCTATGTAGAAAATTAATTGTTTTTTATGTACTGTATTTTATTATTTTAATATTTAGTTAGTATAATTATATTTCAGAATACTAATATGAATTTTGTACTTCAAAAAATCTAAAGTCATTTTTCCTCTCTTAATATATTTTTAGGCGATAATATACAATAAATATCAGACATATTAGAAATAAAAAATATTGTATTTTATTTTTAAAACATAAACTTAATTTTTTTTTGTGCTATAATTATTTATTGCCGTCTAAAAAGAACAGTCTAATGGAAACAGAAAGTGACTTGTATATTTTTTAATTTGACTTGTAGATAATGCAGGTAAATTTGTCAACATTTTTTTTTGGAGATGTTTTTCCAAGTAAATTAGATCTAAATATTGAAAATTCACAATAAGCACTTTCATGCACTTTGGATTGATTGAATCAAATAGAATGACGAGCGAAGCGATAGAAGCGGAGTTGCAAACTGCTACTAAGTACATGTTGATGAATTGAGAGATAAATTCATAAACCTACTAAAATAAAAGAGCACAAATTAAAATTTTGAAGCCAATTTTTTTTTATATAAGATTTATTAATCATATTATTATATTAAATATAATTAAGAAAACATGATATGAATTTTTGTCCTTCAAAAATCTTAGGTCATTTTTCCTCTATCTTAATATATTTTTAGGCGATAATATTCAATAAATATTAAAACATATAATTAGTTTTACATATTTTAATTTGACATAAATATACAAATATACAAATATTTTTTATAAGATTTATTAATTATATTATTACATTAAATGTATGTAAGAATATTGATATTATTTTTTTTCAAGGAAAAAATCTTAGGTCATTTTTTTCCTCTCTTTATATATTTATAGGCGATAATATTCAATATTTTTTTATTTTATTTGATTAATTAATTATATTATTATATAAAATGTATTTAAGAATACTAATATTAATTTTTTTTATTCAAAAAATGATAGGTCATATTTTCTTCTCCCTATATATATTCCTATGCGATAATATTCAATAAATATTAGAACATATAATTAATGATAGACTAAAAATATTCAAAAAACTTTAACAAAAGATAAAACAAAAAAATAAAATAAAAATAGCATTGCTATTACTGTCAAAACAATAAAAAAATTTAAATTATCCGGAGGGAAAAAAATATTAACAGAAGAGTAAGCAAGAAAAATAATTAAATTATTATTATTATTATAATATTAATTATTATTATTAGTATTGTGTTAAGTACAAAATTAAAATTTGAAGACAAATTTTTTCTTGATAATATTCAATAATAAAAATAAAAATTAGCATTGCTATTACTGTCAAAACAATAAAAAATATTAATTTATCCTGATGGAAAAAAAATTTAACAGACGAGTAAGCAAGAAAAACAATTAAATTATTATAATAATAATAATAATAATAATAATAATAATAATTATTATTATTATTATTATTATAATTTATTATAATTTATTATTATTATTGTGTCAAGTACAAAATTAAAATTCGAAGACAAATTATTTTTATGTTATCCGATTTATTCATTATATGATTATATTAAATATATTTAAGAATACGAGATATTTTTTTCAAAAATCGTAGGTCATGTTTTCTTCTCCCTATATACATTCTTATGAGATAATATTCAATAAATATTAGAATATATAATTAATGAAAGACTAAAAATATCCTAGAAACTTTAATAAAAGAAAAACAAATATCATTGCCATTACTGTCAAAACAATAAAAATTATTAAATTATACGGAGAAAAAAACATTAATAAAATAGTAAGCAAGAAAAACAATTAATTTTTTATTATTATTATTATTATTATGTTAAGTACAAAATGAAAATTCGAAGACAATTTTTTTTTATGTTATCCGATTTATTCATTTTATGATTATATTAAACGTGTTTAAGAATACTGATATTAATTTTTTTTTAATATCCTAGAAACTTTAACAAAAGAAAAAAAATAAATATCACTGTCATTACTGCCAAAACAATAAAAATTATTAAATTATACGAAGATAAAAAAAACATTAACAAAAGAGCAATCAAGAAAAACAATTAGGTGAAGCAACGCTTGTACGCCGAGAGTCCATTTCCGACCACTCGTATCATGTCGCACGCGCCGCATGAATTAGGTGTCGGGGCGGACATTGTCGAGCGCGTGCACAACACGTGCTTGACAAATTTGAAAATATATATAAATAATAATGGTCAGTTACCGTTATGTCCCTGATCTTAATTAATGGATTTTGTCATATTAGTGGCTAGAACCGTGTTTAGCCATTTAAAAATTAAAAAAAGGTTGCGGCGGACTAGACCGGACCAGACTGGTCCGTACGCGCACAATTACTCCCTCACCCTCAGCCGAAAACGCTATTTTGTCTTATTACCGGGGATAAAAACGTCACTACACTGTTCATAGGCGGAAAAAAAAAGATGGACGAACTCGCGCGACGTATGGAAGAGAAAGCTCACGTCCACAGTGATTTTAGAGTATGTGAACAGTGCATGAACAGTCTTTTCCGTTTTCTTTTAGGTATTTGTTAATTTATTAATGTTTTAGGATTATTCATTTATTTCCCTTTATTTCTAACAAATCAATTTTTAGCCCTTTTAGTTTCCATATCCCATTCCTTATCCTGAAACAAAAAGTTCTTAATTATTAAAATACAAGAAGTAATAAAATTTAGTCGATGAGTAATTTTTTTCCCATCATATTTATAGAAAAAATAATTATTGATGTTTTAGGATTTTTATTGATCATTGGTCGTTGCCAAGCAATGCTTGATTTTGTCCCCTTATTTTACAATTGATGTTTTGCGTTTTTTACTGTTCATTCATTGGTTGTTGTCATGCAATGTTCAACTCTTTTTTTTTCTTCCTTATTTTACAATTGATGTTTTTGAGACTTGTATTTTTCATATGAAATATTTTAAGTATACACATAGTTTCAACATTATGAAATAAAAAGGAAATCTTATTATTATTATTATTATTATTATTATTATTATTATTATTTTATTGACTAAAAAGGAGCAACATTATGAAATAAAAAGTATATTGTTTTATATTTAAACAATCTTATTCTACATGCTAAATTTTTTTAAAAAAAACGTTTCCATATAGCACAATACAGTGTGTGTAGCTCTAACCCTAACTAGGAAAGAGACTTAAAAATTATGTAATTTTTAAAAGTGATGTTAATCTGTTTTTTTATTATATACTCATTTATGCATCACATAAAATCTCAAATAATAGAAAATAATATTTTTAACTCAATCTTAACCTATATAGCACCTTATTAACATTTTATTTTGACTATTATCAATTTAAAAATACTTACAACATGTTAAAAAAACATTATTCTCCTTTTATCATAGAAGATTGATATTTAATTAAACAAACTATATTTTTATCCATATATAAATTATCAATGCTAGTAGCTTAAGATTTTCCAATGTTACTTTTATAGTTTACATTTTTAAAACTTATAACATGGTTGATGTTGATTAAATAGAAAAATATTAAATTCAATAAGATTTATAATTCGATTGACAAATTTAACATATTAATCTTAATTATCTTATTTTTTAATTAATTTCTTATCTTCATTTTTGTTTTCTACCATGAAAAAAACATGTTAATCCACAGCAAACACATAAATAAAAAAATAATTAAATTAAAACCCATAGTAACAACAAGCTCTTAAACCGATACATTGTAATTTTCAAACCACCAGGTAGGCATGTTCAAAGAATTGAATGCATGTCTACAATTCCAAGCATAACATTTATAATATTATATATAAGAAAATCTTTGTATTATTAATTATTATGTAATTTACGCACGAGCTGTTAAAAAATATCATGCCACCCACCATGAACTTGCACAGTGCTCAAGCACACGGCCAACCTGGAATCCAAATTCAAAAACCAACACCTTGACTCTCGATATTTCTTCGGATTAACTATTTAGTTACTGTTAAATTATTTTTTATTAACAAATATATCAAAATAATTTTTTTAAAATATTTTTTGATATTAATAATCTAAAAATACACAAAATATTTAATTTAAAATACTTTCTAAATAAACTCTCAAATACCTCTTAGTAGGTTACCAATAACCAGTAATAAGTGTTTGAGACTAAAAGATTTGTTTTTTTTGTGGTTTTAATTTAAATATTGTGGTTATTAATATAATAATTATTATAAATTTACATAGTTAATAATTTTGATTTATAAAATTAGAATAAACTGATATAAAAATCCATAATAATAATAATAATAATAATAATATTAAAAGGATTTCTTGGAAGTTTGGACAGCAAGCTTTACTATAATTTTGATTAGCCACCCAAGCTGTTGAGCTGACCAGCTCTAGAAAAGTATGAATGCTGTATGCTTGGCAATCAAGAAAACTTAGCTTCTCTTGCAAACCCTAGAAAATCCCTTCTCTATTATAATTAAACTTAATTTTAATATTTAATTTGAGTTTAACTGTGAATGATTTGAATTCATGTTTTTTTAAGATATATAAAATTCAACTCGTTTTTTTTTATATATATTATTATTGTTCCTTTCATTTTAATGAAAAAAGGAAGGCTAAATGAGTCTTTTGAGATAGTTACTTTTAATATTATTTTTTATTTTGTAATTTAATGTTGACTTTTAATTTACTTTTATAGTATTTTTAGAGATCGGGCTCTATTTAGAATCTAATTTTTAACAAGTCAAGAGAGTTTTAAACATTATATTTTATTAAAACCTCTAAATTAAATTAAATTTAGATGGTTAAATATTATGTCTGGTATGGTATTGAGGTGGGTGATGTTTTCAAAAAATATTTTAACTTAGAAAATACATAAAAAATATATTTTTTAGATATTTTATTTTATAATTGAAATAAACAAATGATAATTATAAACAATATTAGTTTAATAGTTTTTAAAATAAAATATATTTTAAAAAATACATCTAAAATAAAAATAAAAACTATCAAAAGTCCATACACCACAATTCCTTATATCTCCGCATCAGGAAACTCACATGGATTGTCAAGAATATTATAAAGATCCTAAACAAAAAAAAAAAAGCCATTTAAAAAATAAAATAAAAATCCAACAAGAATAATTTTCTTCTAGCTACCAGATTGATACAGTATTTAAAAAATATTTTTTTATTTTTTATTTTAAATTAATTTTTCAATTTTTTTAGATAATTTTAAAAAATATTATTTTAATATATTTCTAAACAAAAAAATATTTTAAAAAATAAATAAAACACAATTAAAAAAATAACTAAAAAAATAATAGGTTCATCAAGAGAGACGTGAGCCTTGTCGGCATCAATTTACGAAATCACCTACCTAGGTCGACAACTCATGTTGCTCGATTTATCTACTCATCACTCGAATTAAATGCCTTTTCATGAAACTTCTTTGATTTTCTTTTTAATAATTAAACCATCACTTCATATTTATTTCGAAATATTGACTTAATACTTTTTGAATCCAAACAAATTTTTTAAAATATTTTTAAACAAATTGATAAATTAATTATGTAAAATAATCTATCTATCTATCTAGCGGAAGTCTTTATTAGTCTTTATCATATATATATATATATATTCATTTAAATTTCATAATTTACTAGTATTTTAATTGAAAATATATTAAAATATTTATTTATTTATTTCAGTATAATAAAATATTAATTTAATAGCCACAGCACCCCCCCCTAACATGCGATTAGTTCAACGACAATGAGGTAACTCAAACATCAACAGACCTCCACTCCAGTATATATTAAATTAAAAGGAAGAACAGAGAAGGGCTAAAACCAAAATCAAAAGAAACGACAGGCAGGCAGGCAGGCGTAAAAGGAGGCTCCTTTTTATTTTATTTTTTCTCTCTTACCAAAATTAAATCATTCCTCTTCTCATTATCTTCTCTTCCTCTCTAAAATTCTTCATAAAATTTGAAAATCCTCATTCAAAGAAACTTATCAAATTCTCAAAATCAAATTCTCTGTACCATAATAATTAATCCAATTCTTTTTTTTGAAACAATAAAAAATATTTATTCCTTTCTCTTTGTATATTCCTCCATTTCTCTCAATTGTTCTCTCAGTTGGGTTTTTGTCGATCCTTTCCCCCTGAAAACAAAAAAAACAGCCCATTTCTTGAAGTTGAATTGGTGGCTTTGTGCATATTAATTTAATAAAATTTAATTTCTGCCTTTTTGTTTAGCTTGGTGTTTAAAAGAAAAAAAAAATATAAATTTGGAAATCATGGACGCGGTTGAGACCTGAAGGATTAAATTTTTTGGGTCGCATTTAGTTAGTGTTTTGTTTTTTGCCTGCTTGATTTCTATTTGGATTTTTGGATTCTTCAAAAAAGGAGCAGTCTTTTTTATGCTGGAAGAAGAAATTGAAGAATCAGAGGTTATAGCAAATTGGGTATTTGTTGCCATCTTTTCTTGGCTTTTGTTACTACTATTATGAGGAAAAGTATTATTAGCAGTGATGTTCAAAAACAACAGCAGAAGAATTTGCAGGGGAGAGTTAATGGTAATAAAAATGGTTTTTTGCCGAGCTCGTTTCGGGCGATTTCGAGTTATTTGAGGATTGTTTCATCTGGTGCATCGACGGTTGCTCGGTCTGCTGCATCGGCTGCACAGTCTATTGCGGATAGGGACGATGATGCCAATCACGACCAGGTAATAAAGTACAAAAATAACCTCTATGTTTTCTTGTTTAAATTTTTGGCTATG
This sequence comes from Salix exigua, assembly GCA_032356905.1. Classification (NCBI taxonomy): domain Eukaryota; kingdom Viridiplantae; phylum Streptophyta; class Magnoliopsida; order Malpighiales; family Salicaceae; genus Salix; species Salix exigua. Next base: position 38,023,187 of record CM063603.1, on the reverse strand, counting down.
TTGTGTAAGATTGTAGAGAAGCGAAGTGGTTAGATTGTTGATTTTTGGTTGGAGAGATTGAGTGTGCAATTTTGCTGTAAAACTATATGCTCGTTTTGGATTTTATGGTGGCCCATGTTTATTTTTTTTTAAGATATTTGGGTAGTGTGTATAAATGTGTGAATCTGGAGTGCCAAAGTTGAGTTTGGGAATGGAGTGGGATTTTTGAATGGAAGCAGTTCATCATTTATGGTGTGTGATTTGGCTAGGAAATTATAAGATGTTTGTGTTAAATTTCAGCTCATTTATGGTGTCCTGATATACTACAATTCAGTTTGTTCTTTATTAATTGAAGGTGGTTTAATTCGGGTTAAGCAGGCAAAAAATTGAAGTGGTTTTTTATTTTTAGTTAAAAGAGGGGATGGTGGATAGATAGCGAGGGAAGGAGAAGGAAGAGGAAAAGAGAGGTGCTATCTTGCATGACCGAGTGCTTGTTTAGAGCCGCGGTTCAAATTACTTTTCATGCAAACTTGATTTGTTTTTGCTTCAAATTCATATTTTTAGTGTATTGTACATTTTGATGTAATGATGTCAAAAATGAATTTTAAAAATCCATCCATTCCTTTGATCCTAACATTCTTTAAAGTGACCAAAGCTGGAAGGATTATGAGAAAGCATGAATTGAGTAGGTTTTTGCTTTCTTGCCTTTCATCTTCATCTAAATACTCTTTTCTTAGTCAAATCAAACAAGAGAAGTTTGGGTTTGTAGAGATGGATCACTTGTAATCTTCCTTCCCTTCCTTTTTTTCTAAGCCAATTCATCCCTTCTGTGACCAAATAAACTGTAAATGTGAAAGATATGCTGAAGTCTGGTGTTGTTAGCCATTCCAAACTTGTTGCATTAATTTAGTGCCGGGGACTTCAATTTGTGTTTCGATTGATTTAGGGGACATAATTATAAATAGAAGTCTTCTGTATGTTTTTTGGGATGAAAGGGGGATGGGCATTTTTTTTGTTCTCTGTTCGAAATTATTGAAAATTCTAGCATGCCCATTTGTACTTATCTTGCAAGTTAAATTACTGAAATTTGAACTGTTGATTGCATAATCCACAATAAATTAAATGGAAGGTTGGTCTGTGATTTCTGGTCATGATGGGTTGAGGTTGAAATACTGGGTGCTCATAATAATAATAATAATGTAATACAAGTTGAAACTTCAGTTTATCTCTGTAACTCAGTCTGAAAGTGTTGGACTTAGAGATAGATGTTTAGTTTTTTGGGCCATTTGAGACTTGAGAATTCTACCCTGTCCATTTAAAATTGTCAGACATTTGAATGTTTATGGTGTGAACTAAATTAATTGTTCAGCTCTTATGGAAATAGATCATCTAACTTTCTAGCTGGATGCTGTGTTAAAGAATTAGTGGTCAGGTGTCCACTTGAGAGTGGTCAGGTGTTTTTTCTTTCTCTTGCAAACACTCTCTAAGTCCTCCTCAGTTTGGAAGTTGCTAGTCAACTGGAAGAACTGGTATTTCTACCAGTTTAGTTGTGGATGTTTTGAAAAGAATTTGATGTTTGGCTGAAAGATTCTGATTTTGTCTTAAATGAATTATATGTCCTTCACAAGTGTAGTTTTATCCAGCACTCCTTAGTAGTTTGGACTGAGGCTTTGAGCATCCTGCATTGATGTGGCCTTGTCATGTTTGTTGTCTTAGAAGAAAACTGTTGGCACGTGCCTTTTGCATTCATCTGCTTCTTTTTTATTTTTATCTGTAGACTGTTATCTTTCATTCTATACCTTAGTCTGTGTGTTCTTATCTTTCATTTTGTGCCCAATAGAATCACATCATTTCTGGAATTCTTGAAAGTTGAAATCAAGAATTGAGTGGTGATAGCTCTAATCCTATATCACCTGTACAATATGCAGGTCCGCTGGGCTGGGTTTGACAAGTTAGAAGGTGATGATGGTGTCATTCGGCATGTCCTCTTGTTGGGATATCAGTCTGGTTTTGAGGTTTGGGATGTTGAAGAAGCTAATAATGTTCGTGACCTTGTTTCCAGACATGATGGCCCAGTGTCATTCTTACAAATGCTGCCAAAACCAGTAACATCAGAGGGATCAAAAGACAAGTTTGAACACAACAGACCTCTTCTAGTAGTTTGTTCTGATGGGGCACAAGATGGGCCGGCTACTTCATGCAACGGGAATGTCTCTAACAACCATGATCCTGTTAATGGTAGCACTGTGCCAATTGTTGTCCGGTTTTATTCTCTTAGATCTCAATCTTATGTACATGTGCTAAAGTTCAGATCAGCTGTTTATTCTGTAAGGTGCAGCTCTCGAATTGTGGCTATTTCTCAGTCAGCTCAGGTTTGTTTGCTTGTGCATTTTTTTTTTCAGGCAGCTTTATTTTTCTGGATGTGATACTTATGTTTAATCTGCTACAGATACACTGTTTTAATGCAACAACATTAGAGAGGGAATATACTATTCTTACAAATCCTATGGTCATGGGGTCTCCTGCTTCTGGGGGCATAGGCTACGGGCCTCTTGCAGTTGGTCCCAGGTGGCTGGCTTACAGTGGAAGTCCAGTTGTTGCTCCCAATTCTGGACGTGTTAGCCCACAACATCTAACATCTTCCATGAGTTTTTCTGGTTTCACTTCAAATGGGAGTTTGGTTGCTCATTATGCAAAAGAATCAAGCAAACAACTTGCAGCTGGAATTGTGACCCTAGGAGACATGGGATATAAGAAGTTGTCCAGGTATTGTTCAGAGCTCCTACCTGATCCTCATGGGTCCCTCCAATCAGGGAATCCTGGCTGGAAAAGCAACGGAACTGTTAATGGCCATTTTCCGGATGCAGATAACATTGGAATGGTGTGTATTGTGCCTCTCCTTTTGTTTTTTTGAAGTGCTGCTAGAACCTTTTTTTTGTTCTCTGCTCCGCTTCTTTTTACCCTTAAGCTAACTTCAAAGTAAATCTGTTTTGTTTGCCTTAATGAGCTTTGTTGGAAAATATGGCTGACACTTGACAGGTCGACTGATTATTGGTATTTCCAGAATCAGTTGACCGGCTCCTGGGTTTATCTTTTACTAACCAGCTGACTGATCTCAGCGTATTTTGTATATTTCTTGGATTCATACAATTTAACCTTTTCCAAACAAAAAAAAAGAGCTTTGTTGGAGACAATGAATGGATATTACCTTATAGCAATGACATGATAGTATTAAGTTACACTCCAATGTAAGTACTGTTCATTTGTTCTGAGGGATGAGTTTCTGCTCACGCATGTTATGTTAGGAAGTAGTTATGAGATTATGCTTCTGTGTTTCATCTTAATTAATTTTTTTCTGGCTTGATTTTGATTTTCTTTATGAACTGATACAAGCATGATTACTCTTGTATATTTTTATGCCCTCATGCACTCTCTGTTTTTCAGGTTGTTGTCAGGGATATTGTTAGTAAAGTTGCTATTGCCCAGTTTAGAGCTCACAAGAGTCCAATCTCAGCGTTGTGCTTTGATTCTAGTGGGACCCTTTTAGTGACCGCCTCAGTCCAGGGTCATAACATTAATGTTTTTAAAATAATGCCTGGACTCCAAGGAAGCTCATCTTCCGGCGGTGCGGGTGCATCTTATGTACACCTGTACAGGCTGCAGCGTGGATTTACAAATGCAGTAAGATCAGAACAAATGTTTACATGTTTTGTTTGGATTATTGCACCGTTAGCACTTTAGATCTGATCTTTGTTTATTCTGTTTCTTCTGGATTTTTTTCTCAGGTTATACAGGACATCAGTTTCAGTGATGACAGCTACTGGATTATGATAAGTTCGTCACGGGGGACAAGCCATTTATTTGCTATTAATCCATCGGGAGGAGCAGTGAACTTTCAATCTTCTGAATCTAGTTATGTCTCAAAACACGGTGGTGTGGGAGGAACGAATAGGCCAACTGTTAGTCGCCCTCCCTGTTTAGGTTTACAAATGCACAATCAACAGAGCCTTTGTGCAACTGGCCCCACAGTTACACTATCTGCTGTCAGCAGAATAAGAAGTGGAAATAATGGTTGGAGAGGCACTGTAACTGGTGCTGCAGCGGCTGCTACAGGCAGACTGGGTTCCCTTTCTGGTGCTATTGCTTCATCTTTTCACAAATGCAAAGGAAATTATGATATGTATGGGAATGGGGCCTCTTTCAAGTCAAAGTATCATCTTTTACTGTTCTCTCCTTCTGGCTCTATGATACAGTATACTTTGAGGCTATTGGATGGCATTGATTCAACTACAGTTGGGTCTGGACTTAATGTAAATTATGAATCAGCCGCAGAAAATGATGGAAGATTAGTTGTGGAGGCAATGCAGAAGTGGAATATATGTCAGAAACAACATAGAAGAGATCTTGAAGATAATGTCGATATATATGGTGACAATGGGAATTCTGATAGCAACAAGATACATCCTGAAGGCATAAAGAAAGGAAATAGTATATATCCTGAAGATAGAGGTGCAGTCACAAATACAAAGATCAGTCCGGAGGAAAAACATCATTTGTATATTTCAGAAGCTGAACTGCACATGCATCAAGCTCGTTTACCATTATGGGCAAAACCTGAGGTATTTAAAGAAACTGTTGATAAAAACATGCACATTTTGTTTTGTCTGTAATTGTGTTAATTTCTGTCAATTGCATGCCAGATATACTTCCAATCAATGATGACAGAGGGAATAGATGTGAATGATGCAGATGCAATGCAAGGGGAAATTGAGATTGAAAGAATTCCAGCTCGCATGATTGAAGCAAGGTCAAAAGACTTGGTCCCACTTTTTGACTATCTCCAAACACCGAAATTTCCACATTCAAGGTGCGCTGATTTTTTTTTTTAATTTGCTGATTCTGTGGATTGAAGTGTTCACTTTTATTGAATAAAAACTCATTTGCTCTTCCAAAATGGAAAGACCCCTCATTCAATGCTGCTTTCCTCAATGATGATGAAAATCCGTTGGATGATGGAATCATGCTTCATATCTATGGCCGAGGAAAACTGTGTTAATTTTTTTTAGGTGCTGCAAGCTGCCAAGTTTTAAAACTTATGGTGTTTACTAAAACTTCTTTATTGGAGTAAACATCCTTGCATTTTTTTAGCATTGATTTATTTCTTATCCCTGATTTTTTTTTTCTTTCTCCAAGTTCTTATGGGAAACAGGGAAAACCCCATATTGATTATGATGTTAATATTATCTCACTCATACAGGGTTCCTTCCTTGGATAGCAATGGTAATGGGAGTCTGCAGCATCAAAGTTCCGGTCTGTCTGAAAATGGCAGGCTTTCTTGCAGGAGCAGCTCTGGCTCCGTTGATTCCATGGCTGAGAATGGTGTTGAAGAAACTGGGTGGAATGGTTCTACGATGCCTGTAGAAACTAGGGGCTCTGTACATAGCAATGGCAGTCCTAAAACAAACACTCGGCTTGAGGTTGTAAATAGTAGAGAGAGCTCCAGAATGGAGGCTCAACTCAAGTTTGTAAATAATAACAACGAAGGCCTGAAAATTGAGAATCATTTCGAAGATGAAGGTGATGAATTTGATTAGAGGTACTTTTCTACCCTTCAAATATTCAGTTTATCAAAATGAGGAGACCCTTTAGATTTTTCAGCTCAGGAGTATCATCAAACTGAATTAAGCAAGCACACAATTATACTGTCAAACTGAAACCCCCCCTCATATTTTTTCTTTCAGGCATGCATGCAGCTATTCTTTTATTCCGTGGAACGTTCGTTAACCATGTTAATATTTTGGATGGAATTGTAGACAAAGATTGAGGCTTAGGTGGTTTGATTGTGAATCAGAACTGTGGACACTGGGGTCTTGTACTTCTGTTGACAGTGTAAATAACAGACGCATATTCCCAACACTCGGCGGCTGTGATATGTAAATAATAGCAGAACTGTTCGTTCTTAATCCTGTTCAAAATCTTATCTTTTAATTTTTCTTACCATTCTCGTCCAAATTTGTTGACATTTAAGTTTGCCATATATTATGATGATCGAATGTTTCGGTGCACCTTTCTTCAGATAACCCTGGAAATATCTCATATAGCTTGAAGAGTTGATGGTGGTCTGGATGCACTTATTGAGATACGCTCTGCCTGATGGAGCCATTGTGGTTTTTTCTGTGGCTTAAACTTCTGAACTTTGCCCCACATCTTCCCATTTTTCTTTCTTTGGACCCAGTTTTAATATTTCATCTCTCCAAATGTTGAGCTTCAAAGAAAACAAATATATATATATATATATATATATATATATCCAGAGGTAGGGGCTGAACAAGTTAGGAAACTGCAGGGGTTTCAATAGTATATATTTTTTAAAATTGTTTTGAAAAAAAGTTATTATATTTTTATTTTAAATTATTAAGTGTTTTATAAATGTTTATATATATTTATATATGTAATATATTTTTAAATAACATGTTTTTAAAAGTGTTTTTTTAAGAAATGTATTAAACTAACTCGATATTAATATATAAAAATGATTTAAAATACTATTTTTTAAATTTAAAATAAAAAAATTAGAGTCTTGAAGAATTGAGTTAGTGATTGTTTGTTATTGTATTTGTAACGGTGTGTAGGAATGTTTAAGAATTAGAGTCTTGTGAGATTCAAACCCGTAATTGTTAGGTCAACAAGGCTCTGACACCATGTTAAAAAATCATCTTACCTACAAGCTTGTAGGTGAGTCCCCATAATATGATTTATATTACTCTATAACATTTTTCTTCTTCTAACAAATCAAAGTTTAATGTATTTTTTTTAAAAGTAAACAACATACCATACAAGATTGGAGATTCACGAACATAACAAATAAAGTTTTAAGATTACTGTCCAAAACTCACAAGTAAAATTATATAATAAATCGATTATGGTGCTAATAGCATCATAGTTTAAAACCCTAAATACCTGATTTCCTCTCCCATTAAAGTTATATCATATAAGAGATTTCAGAGAAATATTGCTTGGACAAGTTCCTACGTCAGAAACTTGTTTATGCATGTCCGTGTCTGGTGTGACCTCGTCGCCGGGATTCTAGAATATATTTTATGTTTTATTTTCCATTTACTATTTTTTTTATTCTTCAGACTGTTTTAGTCTGGAAAAAAAAATATTCCAGGGTTGCTTCTTGATTTGGCAACTATAATGAAACTTACAATCGAAGCAACACCACGACAAAACTTTTGGTGAACAGGATGCTAAATGATACGTTAAAAATCTCATCTAAAAATTTAAACTTGTAAGTGAGGTCTCATAATATGATTTATATTATTCTCTAACACTCCCCCTCAAGTGAAAGCTCTTTGAGCTTGAAACTTGTACAGATCCACGTCACATTGTGCTTGGTTTTTATCAAATAGAATGGGGGTGGTGAGATTCGAACTCGTGACCGCTGGGTCAACAAGGCTCTGATACCATGTTAAGAAACTATCTCACCTAAAGCTTAAGCTTATAGGTGAGGCCTCATAATATGATTTATATTATTCTCTATCATCCTGCAACTTTTTTTTTTTACAAATTTTCTCCATCTGTAATTCCAAATACTGGCCATGCATGGTTAATGTCAGTGCATTTCGACTATGAGATCACACCTACCTCTTTTTCCATCACCCTCATCCTCATCCATGGCAAAGCCAAAATCTATTTCATGGAATAAGCAACAGCAACACTATCAGATAAAATGATTCCAAAGTGCATTACACAGCGATTAATCTCATCTAGATCGCAGGTCTCTTGGCAATATTTACAGCATTAGTCTCTCTTCAATGTTCTTAACTGACGAGTAATCCGTTGCAAATGTTTTAATCTGTAACAGATTTTCTGTTGCGTGTTTGAACTAAAATAGATTATCCATTGCAGATTCGATAAATATTATTTTTTCAAAATAGTTATTATTGTCATCAACGATTTTCCTTTGCTAAACATATCCGTTGCAACATCAGCAACGGAATATTTCCGTTGCTACAATCCATTGCTAATTATCCCTTCTAATTATCCCTTTTTAAGTATTGAGAAGGCTGCACACTTTCTTTATCTTGCAGCTTCTTACACAAAAAAAAAAAGAAACGAAGAAGGAAAAAAAAGGGGAAATAATAGTTAACAGCCATACACAAGCTTTCGATGAAGACTATGAACCCTTTGTTGGTGGAGGGGAGTATTGAACTTCACATCAAGATTGCTCACCAACTTCTCTTTGGTGTCTCTGGTTCTTCAGCCTTGTAAACATAAGGAATAACCTGAAATATAGTTAGGAGAAGAAATAGTAGGAAACATTATTCTTCTTAAACATACTGCATGCTCTTGTGCAGACACCCTTCAAATTGACCAAATCCCACATTTCTATTATTTTTAACTTTGGAAGCTCTGAACTAGAAGCAAATCTAGCCATAAGATGTTTGATCTGTAAGAATATTTCCCTAGAGTGGCCGATGTATTAACGGTCCGATCATTAAAGTTCAAGTTCTTTGTAAAGTCTACAGATTCTAATATGTTAAAATGAAACCGTGATGGATCGGTCTCAATAAACGAGTATTAGAATGGAGTGCGTTGAAACCCTCTCCTCTAACCATAAAAGAACATATATTCTCATCCGGTTGTATACATACATATACTGATGATTTTAAATATATGTAAGTGTATAAAATTAAAGTTATGCCCTCCTTCCTTCCTGATTTTAACACCCATTCGAGTGGGTATTACAAAAATATATGTAGTGGCTGTGTTTTGGCTGAAAGAAGTGGAAGGAAGTGGAGAGAAAAAAGTGTAAGAAAGTGGAGAATAAAAGAAAACCATGAAAGTGATCTTTATCCATCAAAGAGATTAAGAAAAGACATGAAGGTGTAGAGGAGAAGATCAACAAAGTTTGAAAGAAGGAGAGAATTTGATGCAACAATTCAAGAACAAAATGGAAGGTGGTAAGTTCTAAATTTTTCATTGTTTTCATCATCAATATAAATGTCTTTATAAGATTAAATGATCTATTGATATACTGAAATAGATTTTGAAAATAAAAATTATTAAAGAATAGAAAATTACATGTGGTATCAGAGCTTAATAAAACCCATTGATCTCCCATTAAAGGATTGGTGATAAATTCTGTTTTTTTTTTATTTAATCTTATCAAACATTGATAAATTGAAATGTATGAAAAAAAATTATATCAATGTGTAGAGACTGAGATTATCTTTCCAACGGTATATTATATGTTAAAATCCATTAAGTAGATCAAAAGTTATGATTTTTTGAAAATTTCTGGTTTTAATGGTGATGACGATGAATCATGAATCAGTCGATCCAACCGGTCGACCGGTTCAGACCAACCGGTCGACCGGTTCGATCTAAGCGGTCGACCGGTGAACTTGGTAACCCAAGCGGTCGACCGGTTCACTTGGTAACCAAGCGAGCGACCGGTTCATCGCGAAACCAAGGGTTAAAATGTTTCCGCTGCAAACCATAAAGTAATTAAGCTAATGTATTACGAAATGTTAATACATATAAAATTTAAAAGCTTATTAAAAGGAGATCATATTACGTATAACTTGTTAATCACCACAGTGATCTAGTTATATTTAATGTGACGGTAACGTAAAGATTCATAATTGATCATGATTAAATGATGCTTAAATGACATGAAAGGTTTCAATCGATCAATTAATTACTTAATATATCCTAGGAGATCACCCACAAGTGGATCATTGGGTGTAATAAGTAACATCTAAAGTATTAATCATTTATGCTACGGTCGATAATGTGTATACCCACAGGTAGCATTGTTATCGGTTGTATGTATGACTTGATTAATTATTAAAGAAAATCTAAACAAGCATCATGCAAAGTGTATGTATTTAATGTATTGCCCATAGGTTGCTGAAATACATACAAGTAAAGTGTTTATATTAGTTGATGAATCTATTAAAGTTTCAAAGCACTAACGGTAAGCACATTGAAAATTTTACAGCTTCATCAAGTTTATTTGCTTCTGCAAATTCTGTGGTAAAGTTTAATGGACTCAACTATGAGGAATGGTCTGAACAGATAAGGTTTTCTTTGGGTGTAATGTCCTTAGACCAAGCCATACTCACGGATGAGGAGCCAGTAGTCATTACGAATGAGAGCTCGAATTGGAAAAGTCTCGTTATGAGATGTGGGAGCGCTCTAACCGGTTGTGCTCGAACTTACTCGAGGATGTCGATGGTAGAAAATATAAAGCCATCTATGCCTAAAACAAAGAAAGCAAGGAATTCATTCTGAAAATAAAGGAACAATCCCAATCGGATGTGGCTGACAAATCGATTGTAGGCAGCCTAATGAGCAAGCTGACTACGAAGAGGTTCGATTGGTCTCAAACAATCCATGAACATGTCACACACATGTCTAATTTGGCATCACGGTTGGCGTCCATGGGGATGGAGGTGCATGAATCATTCTTGGTTCGATTATCATTAACTCTCGCCTCAAGAGTATGGTCGGTTCCAGGTGAATTACAACACCATAAAGGATAAATGGAACTTTCAGGAATTGAAGGTCATGCTCATACAGGAGGAGGCGAGGTTAAAGAAGCTGAAAAATCAAGTTGCACTCATCGTTGGACTAAACAAAACCGGTAGCAGCTTTAAGAAACCAAGTATGAAGGATAAAAGGAAGGATAAGGGTATCTTCAAAGGACCTGAAAGTAAAATCCATAAAGTGGTCAAGTGTTTCTTCTGCAAGGAGGGACACATAAAGAAAGACTGTCCTAGAAGGAAGGCATGGTTTGACAAGAAAGGTACAAAAAATTTATTTGTTTGTTCGAATTAAATCTTGTAGAAGTGCCTAGAAATACTTGGTGGCTTGACTCGGTGCATCTACTCATGTATCTCATATTGAACAGGGATTCCGATGCGATCCAACCTTTAAAAGGAACTGAAAGGTATTTGTTCATGGGAAACGAGGATGAAGAGGCGCGGATAGTAGGCATTGAGTTGTTTTATAGATCTTGAAAATTGTCTCTTTGTACTTGAATGTGCTAAAAATCTTGTTTCAGTAAGTAGGTTTGACAATTTAGGATTTGACTTTAAGATTGGACATGGTGTATTCTCTTTGTACCGAAAAGACTACTTTTATGGTAATGGTACTTTGGTTGATTCACTATACATGTTTAATCTTGATAAAAGTTTCTATGAATCTTTGTTTAATGTTGAGAATCAAGGAATTAAACGTAGTGCATCAAACGAAAAATCAGCACTCTTGTGGCATAAAAGATTAGGTCACATATCTAAAGAAAGGATGACGAGGTTAATAAAGAAAGAATTATTACCTCCATTAGATTTTAGTGACTTAGATGTGTGTATAGAATGCATTAAAGGAAAGCAAACCAAACACATCACAAAGAAACCCGCCACAAGAAGTAGTCAACTTTTAGAGTTGATACACACGGATATTTGTGGCCCATTCGATGCTCCATCATGGAGTGGTGAAAAATACTTTATTACTTTTATTGACGATTACTCACGTTATGGATACACTTATTTATTGCATGATAAAGCTGAGTCGGTGAATGTACTGAAATTATTCATTGATGAAGTGGAAAGGCAATTAGAAAAGAAAGTGAAAGTAGTGAGATCGGATAGAGGTGGTGAGTTTTACGGTAGATTCACAGAAAGTGGACAATGTCCAGGTCCATTTGCAAAACTTCTAGAAAGTAAAGGCATTTGTGCGCAATACACAATGCCGGGAACACCTCAGCAGAATGGTGTAGCTGAAAGGCGTAACCGTACATTAATGGAAATGGTTAGGAGTATGTTAAGTAATTGCAAACTTCCCATGTCGTTGTGGATATATGCATTAAAGACTGCGACGTATATATTAAACCGGGTTCCTAGTAAAGCGGTTCCAATGACACCATTTGAACTATTTAAAGGAAGGAAACCCAGTTTAAGACATTTACATATTTGGGGATGTCCAGTAGAAGTAAAGCCGTATAACCCACATGAAAAGAAATTAGACTCAAGGACGGTCAGTGGATATTTTATTGGCTATCCGGAAAAGTCTAAGGGATTTGTGTTTTACTGTCCTAATCATAGTACGAGAATTGTCGAGACGGGTAATGCTAGGTTCATTGAAAATGGTGAAACTAGTGGGAGTTCAGAATCTCGGGGAGTGAACATAAAAGAAATTCGGGTAGAAGATTCTTCACCCGTAGTTCCGACCCAAGTAGTTATTCCTGTTGTTGGTGTACAACCAAATACCGAAAAAGAACAACAGAATGAGGAATATACGGTCCCACTAAACCAGGAAATCAAAAATGAACCTATCGCAATTCAAGAACAGAACATCGTGCCACAAGTACCATTGAGGTGATCTGTAAGGGAAAGAAGATCCGCCATTACAAATGACTATATGGTTTACGATGTTGAAAGTACCATTGAGGCGACCTTAGTTTTGATGAAGAACCGAAAACATTTAGAAAAACCATGGAAAGTGAAAATTCTGAAAAGTGGTTTAATGTTGCAGAAGAAGTTTCTTCTATGAATGTCAACAAAGTGTGGGACCTAGTAGAGTTGCCTGATGGTTTCAAAACTGTTGGGTGTAAATGGATCTTTACGACCAAACGGGATTCTACAGGTAACTTAGAAAGGTACAAGGCTCGCCTTGTTGCTAAAGGTTTCACTCAAAAGGATGGCATTGACTATACGGAAACCTTCTCTCCAGTTTCAAAGAAGGATTCCTTAAGAATTGTTTTGGCATTGGTGGCTCATTATGATTTAGAGCTTCACCAAATGGATGTTAAAACCGCCTTTCTGAATGGAGAGCTTGAGGAAGAAATTTATATGGACCAACCTGAAGGTTTTGTGGCCACAGGAACGGAAAATCTTGTGTGTAGGCTTAGGAAGTCAATATATGGGCTGAAACAAGCTTCTAGACAATGGTATATAAAATTTAATGATACCATATTGTCGTATGGTTTTGTAGAGATCATCGTTGATCGATGTATCTACATGAAGGTTAGTGGGAGCAAGTTTGCCATTCTGGTATTATATGTTGATGACATATTAATAGCTGCGAATGACATGGGAATGTTAAGTGACGTAAAGAAATATCTCTCTAGTAACTTCGAAATGAAGGATATGGGTGAGGCATCTTATGTGATAGGGATAGAAATAGTCCGTGATAGATCACAAGGACTGTTAAGTTTGTCTCAGAAAGGATACATAAATAAAGTCCTAAAGAGATATGGGATGGATAAATGTTCCATTGGAAGGCTCTGATTCAGAAAAGGGGATCAATTCAGCAAAATGCAATGCCCGAAAAATGAATTAGAACGTAAAGAAATGGAAAGAATTTTGCATGCTTCAGTGGTTGGGAGTTTGAACTATGTTCAAACATGTACTCGGCCAGATATCAGTTTTGCTGTTGGTATGTTGGGTCGGTATCAAAGTAATCCCGGAATGGATCACTGGAAAGCTGCAAAGAAAGTTCTCAGGTACTTGCAAGGCACCAAAGAGTACATGCTTACATACAGGAGATCCGACAATATAGAAATCGTCGGATACTCAGATTCAGACTATGCCGGCTGCGTCGACAGTAGGAAGTCGACGTTTGGCTATCTGTTCCTATTAGCTGGGGGAGCAGTCTCATGGAAGTGTGGAAAGCAGTCTGTCATTGCTACTTCCACTATGGAGGCCGAATTCGTGGCATGCTTTGAAGCCACGGTTCAAGCATTGTGGCTGCGAAACTTTATTTCAGGGCTTGGAATTGTTGACAGTATAGCCAAGCCGCTGAGAATTTACTGTGATAATTCCGCAGCAGTATTCTTCTCAAAGAATGACAAGTATTCGAAAGGTGCTAAGCACTTGGAAATTAAATACTTATCTGTAAAGGAAGAAGTGCAGAAACGCAGAGTGACTTTTGAGCATATAAGGACAAACATGATGTTGGCAGATCCTTTGACGAAAGGATTACCGCCCGGTATATTTATTGGCCATGTAGAGAAAATGGGCATAATAGATAAGACCTTGCTATGATAGTTTGTGCTCATGTAAAGTTGTTACTTCAAGATGATATCATTAAAGTTTGTATTTTTCTGTAATTAAAGAATGTTATCATAATAGTTATGCATATAAAGTTTTTTTTAGATAACATATAAAGTTGAGAATTATGGTTTCTCTCAACATAAAGGTTTTGAGAATTATAGTGAAATCTCAATAGAAAAGAAGTAGTAAAGTTGGAGTTGGTGTGTGGTGCTTGGAAGGGACCCCATCGCAGTAAATGATGGGCAACCGCCATGACTCGGCTAACTCTGGTTTTATGGCACTTACTGAATATTGAACTTGATGTAAAGATGCGCATGAAAGGGAATTGGACTATAAAGTTAACACAACGGCCAAGTGGGAGAATGTAAGAATATTTCCCATAGAGTGGTCGATGTATTAACGGTCCGATCATTAAAGTTCAAGTTCTTTGTAAAGTCTACGGATTCTAATACGTTAAAGCGAAACCGTGATGGATCGGTCTCAATAAACGAGTATTAGAATGGGTACGTTGAAACCCTCTCCTCTAACCATAAAAGAACATATATTCTCATAAGATTCTATACATACATATATTGATGGTTTTAAATATATGTAAGTGTATAAAATTAAAGTTATGCCCTCCTCCCTTCCTGATTTTAACACCCATTCAGTGGGTATTACAAAAAAATATATGTGGTGGTTGTGTTTTGGCCCAAAGAAGTGGAGGAAGTGGAGGAAAAGTGTAAGAAAGTGGAGGATAAAAGAAAACCATTAAAGTGATCTCTCTCCATCATTAAGATTAAAAAAAGATTGAAGGTGTAGAGGAGAAGATCAACAGAACAAAGTCCGGAAAAAAGAAGGAGAGAATCGGATTCAAGAACAAAATGGAAGGTAAGTTCTAAATTTTTCATTGTTCTATATTTGCAATATTTCATCATCAATATAAATGTCTTGTGGGATCAAATGATTTATTGATATATTGAGATAGATTTCGGAAATAGAAATCATTAAAGAATAGAAAATTACATGATCCTCTTACAGTCACCTATCTTAATCTCTTTAAGGTTTTTTAGCTGTCGAAGGAATGAAAAGGATATCAGTTGGTTCTCCAGTCTTCGACATTCTACCACTTCCAAAGTCTTTAGCATGTTGAGGCAACATCTTTTAGGGACAATTCCTTCCAAGATTGCTGACAGATTTTTCAAGCGTCTAGGTTTCAAATGCTCCAAATTAGGTAACATACTTCTCAGGATAGTCTCCTATCGTCTATCAGACCTGTGATGCAATCACAACTTGATATCGTCAGAGATTTCAAGCCTGATAGGCCATGCAAATTATTCCTAACACCTACTTCAGATAAACTATCCATGCCTCCATGATTTACAAGGTCCAGTGCACTTGCATTGCACCATCGAGCCCTCCTGTCATCAGATCAACCCTCCTAAGAACGACCCTCTTCTCATCATGTTGAGTAGGCAGATTATTTTGAATGACAGCTCCTTGGACTAATCCTTATGTTGAACTTCCTCAACTGTTTCAACCAGTCATTTTATAGGGAAAGGCAATATAATTAATAGAGTCTAGCCTTAGGTGAAGAACTGAAAGTTTCTGCAACGATAGTAACTCGTCAAATGCTGCTCGTTGTTCTCCTACATCACCCATAGCATCCCATTTATATGCACTAAATTAAAGACATGTCTAAGGCCTCAAGGCTAGATAATCCCAGAAGAGCTCCAGTTTAGATGTTTTCTAAGTGAAGGGTGTGGGACAAGTTCAAATATTTGAGATTACCAAGCATATATACCCCTTTTCCAGGGTAGTTTTCAAAGCCGTGTGCCAGAGAGATCAAGCATTTGGAGTTCGCAAAGATCTCCAAATAGGGGTAGTTTTTCTAGATAACAACAGTCTCTTACAAGAAAGGTCCTGAGCTGGACTGGATGAACTAGGGTAGAAAGGCAATGATTTAATTAGAGTGACACTTAAATTCGGGGATCTAAGTTTACTTAGAACGCAAGAGAAAAAAGTGGATAACATAATGGCAGATAGCTTGCATCATACACAGCAGATTTATAGTTCAAGTCAGGACGTGTATTCCTTGTAAAAATTTAGAATAATTAGGATTTTACTCACTCATATTAACTCACAAAATATGTTTTTTAGAAAGTGAGGTTCCTCACATAAAAAAATAATTATGGATGTGTTTTTTTAGTATCATTAAAAATCTAAATTGAAAAAATCAAATATGATGTCTGCATTTTATAAAATAAACTAAAATATATATATATATATATATAAACTGATAAATCATATAAGGAGTTGTCAATGCTAATTAAAGATTAAAACGAGAAAGTAATTATCATTCTGATTTGTTTATTTAATTGTATGGAAATACAAGTGAATATTCATATAAAAAAATAAACTAAAAATACATATTTTTTATCATGAGTATTTCTTTTAATATTAGAATTTATCATAATTTTAAAGCAGATTTAAAAAAAAACTTAGAATACAAATTAGATATACAAATAGTAAATATGAGAAAATCATATAAAATACTTGCAACAAAAAAAGTATATTTTATTTGCATTCAATGTTTGCTAATAATACAAATTAGAATAAAACATTTTATGTATTATTTTATTCTCCGTTTGTCATTATATTATAGTAGGTAACTTACGACGACCAATGATAATGACAACTAAGTATGATGATGTGGTCTGTACAACTCATAATATAATTAATTAAACACAAAGCAATATATTTCAATTTTACTCTTTCATTACTCAATATCAAAGCAATGTCTTTGCCCACAAAATAAATTAGCACAAGTTATTCAACACTAGATAATTAAGTTATACATTACCCTGTTTAGACAATAATGGACCGATTGTACGGAAAAAAAAATAGCTCTTAAATTTTTAAAGAATTTCTTGACCATTTTCAGAAATTGTGATTTTTAAGAAAAAATAGTAAAATCACAGCTAAAATCATATAGGTAGAAAAATCATAAAATTGTAAGTAAAATATTTTTGAATACAATACACCACAATCATAGTTAATTAGTCATAAAACTTCATTAGTTAAAGTTCATACAAGGATAGAATGAGCTATTTATTTTTAATTTTTAAACTGTCTTTTTAAAATAAGGGTATTTAAAAATTAAATTGTAATAGACAGCTAATTAATAGAGTGATTAAATTATGAACGAATTTCTAGCACACTTAATCTATATGCCAAGAATTAATGGCGAATTGGATGGAAATTGGATAAAGGAAATACTTTTAGAAATTTTATAAAATAATTAAAGAGATCAGTTAATTAGAAAAATAATAATTAGTATATTAAGAAAATATAAAAAAAATATAAGGACCGAATAGACGTTCAGTTCGTCATGCTGCTCTTAGGTTTTAAAATTTTATTATATTAATAATATATAAAACTGTGCATGTATGTATTTATCAAAGACTAATATGTGTGTTCGTGTATATAAACAAAAATATATAATAAAAAATATAAGTAATTAGATTTATGAAGCCCGTAAGTAAGTTCCATTTCGATTGCATAATTGAATGGCTTACCAAAAAAAACATTTACTCCACTTTTGTTATTTTTTCTTACGAAAAAAATAATATACCCAAAAAAAGTTATAAATAATAAGTGCCCACGGATCTTGGTTATATTATAATAAAATTTAAATGATTATTATAAAATTTTCAATCTAATTTTCAGTTTTTTTAATGCTCAATTGTATTTTTTTAAATTGAAAGATAAAGAAATGAAATGAAAAACACAGTTTAAATAGGTAGATCCTTTCAATTTTGTTTGAAAAGTACATTTGAATTTTATATTTTTTTAACTTTTAGGTGATTGATCCCTCTAATTGTAGAAAAATTAATTTCAGTACTAAATTTTATTTTTATTATTTTTCAGTTCTTTTTTTGTGAGAGGAGAACAAATTCTGACCTCGAAAAAAAATTCATTGCTACAAATACAACTACCAAATCAGTAGTTTATCTAATATTTTTATAATTTAAAAAATTATAAATTTGGTGTGGTGTATTTTAATATATATATATATATATATAACTGGACTTTGTTTTGTATATTTTTTTATCACATAGCAAAATAAATAGCTTCAGAAAAAAGGCATTTATTAAATTTTATAAAATCTATATTTATGAAATGGGACTCATTGACACCAATCTCAATTTTTTTATTGAGTGGAACTATTGTCAACATTCACTTTCTCTAAATACTGTAATCTTGTGTCCTCTCACTCTCCTTCAAGGAAAATGGGGGATAAATTGAGTTTCTGACTATAAAAGAGATTGATCACTTAAAAACCAAAAAAATGGGGGACCAAAATAATTTTTTGTATAAAATTCAAGGCTAGCACCTATTTTCACTTTGATCTTTTGGCTTTGAATCCAATTATTTCTTTTTTAAAAACAACATCATCATCATAATAATAATAATAATAATAATAATAATAATAATAATAATATGCAATTGGATGCTAATTTGGTCTCAAAATGACTCAATTGTGCCAAAAACAAATCGATGGTCAAATTAAAAATACTAAAAAATTTAATTACTATAATCCAAGTGATTTATGGGAGGATTTAAAAATAAGATATAAGTATATGCATATTCGAGAGAGTTGTCCAATTATATAATGGGAAAAAAAACATTTTTATTATTTAAGTTTTTTAATGACTTGGTTTTATAATTTTAGCAAACAGAAATGATTAAGGGAGACCACTAATTCATTTCAATCAATACCTCACATGATAGTACTTTTATTAATAAATTAAAATGTCTAATTAAGACAAAATCCTCAAATTTAATTTCAAAAAATTAATTGTTCCGTCGTTTAAAACCTAAAAGACAATGGCTGGCTCCTCCTTTTTTGGGTAATTCCTTGCAGATAGGACACTCAAAACCTCTTTTTTATTTTTTTTATATATAATAAATAAATATTTTTTTTAATTAATGATGATCATAATGAGGATTATTTGGTCAAGCAAGCAAGGAATTGATTCATTTTACTCTACAATGGCCTAAATTAACATCAAAGCAATGTGTTTTCCCATAGAATAAATTATCGCTAATAATTAATAGCCCCTAGCTATATCAGGAAAATAAATTAACCCTAGAAAGTCAAATAAATTATGCATTACCCTATCCATAATTTTCTAGTCTTAACAATCTCATGGCGAATTGACGTTGAGCCTATAATGTACAAGGGCATGGAGATGCCACGGCCTCCATCATTATCATGTCTCAATGGTGCTATTTGCTCCCTCTAATCTTAATATTTTCTTATTTTGGTCCTCTTACTCTACTTTCTATTAATGCCATCCAATTTCATGACAATCGGTCCTTCTATCAATAGAAATGTTAATTCCTACGTGTCCGATAAAAATCGGTGTCATATGGGTGCGGCCAATGATGCCAAGAACAGATGGCTTGAGAGTAGAAGGATGGAACTAGGACAAATAACAAGAAAGGGACCAAAGTGAAAAAATACTAGAGGGACCAAAAACAAAGTTAAAGGGTGTTTCCAATAATTTAAGGGGATCTTGTTTTAGAGAAAAGTAATTGATAATTAAACATCAAATCTACAACACTTTCCAAGCTATCATCATCTACCTTTCTTTCTTGTTATAACAAAATAAAAGGCATTCTAATTCATTCTTGTCAAAATAATTACCCTACATGCCATTGCATGAAACAAACGACCTACCATTTGCAATACCTCAAGTCCTCGCTTGATTTGTTATTGAAGAAGAAGAAGAAGAAGAAGAATGGCTTCCTGTGTTTACACTCCAAATACAGTCAAGACGAGGAGTCGTTTTCCATTCAGAAGGGCTGTAATATCAAAGTCCAAACTCCCTTGAACTTGTCTCGAAAATAAACTTCATGTGTTGGCAAAGCTATGTAGCACCAAACAAAGTAACCTCTAGCTAGTCAAATATATTATTAAAAAAATCATCTAAGTTATGAAATCCTATAATATAATTTATATTATTCTAATACATCTCTTCAAGTGAAAGTCTTTTGGGTTTGAAACTTACGTACAGACTCCTACTATCTTGTGTTTAAGTTTTATCACATAGAATAAAGATGGTAAGATCCAAACTCTTGTCCGTTGAGTCAACAAGACTCTGATAATATGTTAAAGAATCATCTCACGTACCATAATATGATTTATATTATATATATATAGACACTCAACTTCCCTCCTTCAATGCCAAGGCAAAGGTCTCCAAACCCTTAAAAAACAGCGTCGTCTAAGTCCCATGTCTCTTTCTGCTTAACAACCCTCCTTCCTTTCTCATGTATATTGAAGCCTCCGCAGCACGAGTTTGAACACACACACGCCTAGCCTAATTGCTAAGCAAGTTTAGGTGGCCGATAGCAACCTCTGTAAACTCCTATCAAATCCCTCCTTTTTACAGCAGAATCCTCACTTGGGTTTCTTGCAAATCTACTCCTCATCGATCGGCTCTTCTGATCGCCAAATAATGACATAACCAGCCAAGAGAAACTAAGAAAGAAAGAAAGAAACAAGACACTGTTCTGTCTTGGGCTTCCTGTTTCTTGGTTTCGCTGCGTTGTCTGCAGGTTTGAAACAAAATGCAGCTTCATATATCACCAAGCTTGAGGCACGTGACAGTTTTTCCTGGAAAAGGTGTTCGAGAATTCATCAAAGTGAGGGTTGGAGCTAGAAGGGTTTCATATCGGATGCTCTTCTATTCTCTCCTGTTCTTCACGTTTCTTCTTCGGTTTGTGTTCGTTTTGTCCACAGTTGACTCCATTGATGGAGAAACCAAGTGCTCTACACTGGGTAATTTACAATAATATTGCAATATTCGTCCTGCTTTGATCTTCCGCTCTTCATATCTTTTAATAGTTTTTTTAAAAATGCTGACTGTTGCTAGCTTTGATAGATGATTCTATTTTAGTTTTAATGTTTCTTTTGTGAAATTAACTAGAGATTAATCATAAGATATACCTTCAAATTTTGATGATGGTGTTTGACGGACCACAAAAAAATATTAAATACAAAACATAACAACTAATCACCGGCCTGCTCTTTTTATTTAGCTAATTAAGTATTTAATTAAGTCAATAAGCCATAGAGGTCAACGTTTCTAGAGTTTAAAAAAAAAATTCGTTATTGGAGATATTGGAGAGAAAATATGTTATTATTTTGGGACACAATGCATGACTATTATGAAATAAAAAAAAAATTAAGGACCAGATTAGAATATATTAAAAGCATGCATATGGTAGTTCAGCCCTTGCCAAGCACTCATTCTCCTTGCCCAACATCAACTGGGATTTTGATAACCTTGCTTAAATATTGTGTGAAAGTGAAAGATGGACCGACATATCCCGCTTACAACATTTATTTACAATATTTCTTTCCAAATTATAGTTAGCCAATCAGTTCTAGGAATAATATATAGTTTGTCGATTCACTACCGTATCAAAAGATTTGATATATATTGTATAACCTATGGTTGGTGTAAGCCTATGAGAGGCTACCAACATTACTTATTAATGCAGTATGATTTGACCATCATTAATTTTTATTATTCCAATGATAGGTTGCCTGGGGAAGAGACTGGGGCCAAGGATATTGGGGAGAAGGCTTGACTCAGCTGTAATTAAACTCCTTGAACCCTAGAGTTTTTTGTGGCATTAAGCCTGGTTAGTGTGATTTAAACATTGCTAATTGAAATTACTGTTCGGCATCTGAAGGTACCAGAGGTTATATTTCAAGTACTGGAACAACCACTTGGCAATGATGAACTGAAGGGAAGAAGAGATATTCCTCAGACGTTAGAGGAATTCATGGATGAAGTCAAAAACACAAGATTAGACGCGAAGACCTTTGCTCTCAAGCTCAGAGAAATGGTACGTAGCCATGCACGCTTTTATCATCTCTTTTGTTTGAATATTTCAATCGCTAGGTTATTGCTCTCGAGCTCAAAAAATGTCAAAAATTGATATTTCTCAGGTCACTCTACTTGAACAAAGGACGAGGAATGCCAAGATCCAGGAATATTTGTACAGGCATGTTGCGTCAAGTAGCATACCCAAGCAGCTCCATTGCCTGGCCTTGAGGCTAGCCAGTGAGCACTCCACCAACGCAGCTGCTCGACTTCAGCTCCCTTCGCCGGAACTCGTCCCTGCGCTCGTTGACAATTCTTATTTTCACTTTGTCCTGGCTTCAGACAATGTTCTGGCCGCTTCTGTTGTGGCCAATTCACTTGTCCAAAACGCGTTGCGCCCCCAAAAGTTTGTGATGCACATTATAACAGATCGGAAAACTTTTTCTCCGATGCAAGCATGGTTCTCACTGCACCCTTTGTCTCCGGCAATAATTGAGGTCAAGGCGCTGCATCATTTCGACTGGTTCGCGAAGGGGAAGGTGCCGGTTATGGAAGCCATGGAAAAGGATCAGAGGGTGAGGTCACAGTTTAGAGGGGGTTCATCTGCAATTGTATCAAATAACACTGAGAAGCCTCATATTATCGCAGCAAAACTACAAACACTTAGTCCCAAATACAATTCAGTGATGAATCACATTCGAATTCATCTACCCGAGGTAATGAAATACTCAGTAATTCTGCAGAAACATAATCTTTAGTCAATGCTCAGTTTCAATTTTCTGTTTCTGCAGCTGTTCCCGAGCCTAAACAAGGTTGTGTTCCTGGACGACGACATAGTGGTGCAGTCCGATCTTTCGCCTCTCTGGGACATTGACATGAATGGAAAGGTGAACGGGGCAGTAGAAACCTGTAGAGGAGAAGACAGGTTTGTCATGTCAAAGAAGTTGAAGAGCTATCTGAACTTCTCTCATCCCTTGATATCAGAAAACTTCAATCCGAACGAGTGTGCCTGGGCTTATGGCATGAATATTTTTGATTTAGAGGCTTGGAGGAAAACCAACATAAGCACAACATACCATCACTGGGTTGAAGAGGTAATCATCAATACAAATATCCAAGTAGTTTTCAAGCAATTCTTGACGTACCTTGACTACCAAGTTATTGAAAATTTGCTCTCATTTTTGCACTCCCTTTCAGAACTTGAAATCAGATCTGAGCTTGTGGCAGCTAGGAACATTACCTCCAGGTCTTATAGCATTCCATGGTCACGTCCACGTTATCGATCCCTTCTGGCATATGCTGGGTCTGGGCTACCAGGAAAACACAAGTTTGGCAGATGCTGAGACAGCCGGCGTCATCCATTTCAATGGCCGATCAAAGCCGTGGCTAGATATAGCATTCCCTCAGCTCCGCCCCCTGTGGGCCAAGTACATCAACTTTTCCGACAAGTTCATAAAGGGCTGTCATATTAGGGCATCTTAACTTGAGTTTTGAGATGGAGATGTTGACTGCGATGGTGGTTAATATATGTTGTCTATATATAAGGAGAGAAAAAGGGAGTGAGGAGAGAGTTCTTCACAAATTCAAGGCCTCGAATTCAGAAAGTAAAATATTCATAACCACAGGCATTTGTTTGCTCGATTTTTTTTAGAATTCATCCTCTGCGGGTCTTCCCTTGCCTTCCCTGTTACTTCAAATCTTGATTCAATCTTAATGAGAAATTAAGGATGATGTTTGTTTTTCAGCTAATATATATTCCGCTCATTTAGCACTACTATTAATTTCTTGCTATTAAAAAATAAAAAAGAAAAAGAAGAAAACAATTAATTAATGGTCCATACACAAAGTTTGAATGTTTGACTTCTTAGAAATAATTTGCAAAGCCATTTATTACACTTATGTCGATATTCCCGTTGATTTTAAGCAATCAATCAGTTTCTTTTACCTATTCCAGTCAAAATAAATGGTCGATTAGGTGCTGTTTTGCATTCCAGAAAATACTAATAAAAAAATTTGAAAATTTTTTTATTTTATTTTTTATTTTAAATTAAAAAAAATAGTGTTTTTAGATTATTTTGATGTGCTGATGTCAAAAATAATTTTTAAAAAATAAAAAATATTATTTTAATACATTTCTAAACAATAAATATTTTTAAAAACCACCGCAATCCCACTACTAAACATTCTGGATTGCACATAAATATATTTTTCTCATCATTTTTAACGCCTACCCTTTTACGGGGGTAAATGCATTATTTTGACGGTCATGCATGGCATTCCTGTTATATTGACACGAATCTATAAACATCACGTCAGAGCAAACTCTATCAACAAAAATCTTCAGACAAATTTAGGTCTCCGACATCAATTTGGGTACAAAATATCATTTACAGTTATTATATCGAGCAACTCATGCGAACTCTCTGGCGCCAAAAACACTGCCACATCAGCTGAACTCAAAATTCTGATATCTGTATTTCTTAAGGAAGAAGCTTCAAATGGGTCTACGTTGCTTGATGGTATATGAGAATGAAATGCATCGATACCTCTGTCCTGCAATCTGGGACTGGGCCAGATGATTATAAGCTTGATCTGTCTTCCTCTCTTCTTCATGGGAGGTATTTAAGAATATTGAAGGCAAGTAGGGAAAAAGATGTCGGTGAGTCATCTATGGCTGGAGATTCTACCTGGAATCTAGGTTGCTTCAGCTTCTTGAGTTTGTCAGCAAGTTTTGGGTTGTTTAGTGTTTCCAATTTCCACCGCTACTTCCATGTTTCTGAGAAACAGATCCAATTTTCCGTCGGATATTTCTGAGAACGTTTGCCGGGAACCATTAAAAGAACAAGGCTCATCCTTGCTTAATTCAACGACATTGAGGAAAAGAGATTATTACTTGACCAGAGTGAAATTTTATTTATTCTATGACAGTGATCCCCTAGTTCGAAGGGTCCCGGAGTCCAGAAGAGGTTAAGCTTTACCACAGACACTTTACCAATAACAGGTGACCTAGAAGAAACCAGTTGATTTCTAAAGCCTAAGATTACATTGCAAATACAATCAGTCAACCACCAAATCCAGTGAGAGCTTCAGCAAAAACTAATACAGACAGCAATGACAAACAAATGCACTTGTTTTGGTACAAAATGCAAACCCAATTCATAGCAGGTCGCCAATTTACGCAACTGGTGGGTGGAGCACGTGATCTTGCGATGTGTCCACTGCAGCAGGTGGCATGAACTGCCACATAGCAACTCCTGGATAACCAATGAAGGGCATTAATTTGTTGCCAAGTGATTGGCCTTGAGTACCGAATGCGGCAGGGATTGCAGGAGGCGCAGGCATGAAGCTGGGTTGTGAGCTCATGGCTTTCAGCTGCTGCTCCAGCTTCTCCTTCTCAGCCTTCAGCCTCTGCTTCTCATCACGAAGCTCTATCTTCTCAGCCTATGCAAGACAAAGGACATTTCAAAAGAATTGCAGTGGTTGTATTAGGATGCAGGATATAATGCAAAGGGACATGTGAATATAAAATAAAACCCACAAGTCATCAAAATAAAAAATAGAAGAAATCAAACACGTGAATATAACTAAAGCCCACAAGTCCATCAAAATAAAAAATAGAATCGGAAGCACATAAATGCCACAAAACCTTTAATTCTTTAATCTTCTCTTGAAGACTTGAATTCGAGTCCTTCAACTTCTGGGCTTCCCCTCGTAACTGAGTCACCATGCGGACAGCATCAACCAAAATAGCAGCCTTGTCTGTTTTGGGAGCTCTTCCAGGCTCCAAGATAGAGCCCAATTCAATAAACCTAGTAGACATTCCAAATACAAAGCGTGAGTGCCCAGGAGAAGCAGAGAGAGGGGGGAGATGGATAGGAGAGAAGGGAGAAGAGAGAATAAGAGAGTACTTGTCATTCAGCCTATCCCTTCGCAACTTTTCCCTGCATGCTTTGGTGCTAGAACTACATGATTCAGATCTACCCCTGCAGCAAGGAAACATTTGTGACAGAGAGGAGGGATAACATCACTTCACAACAAACTTGCTCAATCAATCCAATCCACTTATTTAAAATGTAAAACAATAAATAAACAATTCATGCATGCATCATGATTTGGTAAATGCAGAACAGATTAACAAAGTACCATGTTAAAAATCACTTCATCAACTGCATTCAGAATAGAATAGTAGGTTGCAAGTAACTCTACACTGCTATTAAATA
Source organism: Salix exigua (assembly GCA_032356905.1). NCBI lineage: Eukaryota > Viridiplantae > Streptophyta > Magnoliopsida > Malpighiales > Salicaceae > Salix > Salix exigua. The sequence goes on along the minus strand of CM063603.1, from coordinate 37,997,042 downwards.
AAACATCATCTTCATGGTACTTGTTTGGAAACACCTCCAACATACATAGGTCCCACTGAGGAGCTAGTAGTAACAGTTATCATAAGGCATTACAAAATCCAATTCATTGAATGCACTTGGAATGGTTCTGATTCAGATCCAGTGTTGTAGTATCTTTCAGACTTTCACTTCAAGAACAAACATTACCATTGCAAGCGACTAACAGGAAAAGACAATCCTTACCAGTGACAATTATCATAAGGTTGCACAAAATTCAATGAATGCACTTGGAATGGTTCTGATTCAGATCTAGTGCCGTAGTATCTTTCAGACCCACTTCAAAAACAACCATTACCAGCAAGCTTGATTGCAAGTGAATTAACAGTAAGAGACAATCTGATTTATTCTCCTCAATTCTGGCATCTAAAAAGCTAATAGACCATTAATTAAGTAAGCCGGGTCTTTGCTGCCTGTCTCAGCATAAGCGGATCAAAAGGTGGTGTGAATTTTCAATTTCAACTGCTAAAACTTTTTAATGAGTACATATATAGGGGGGTAAAGTCGTATCAGCTCAACACGTAATAATTAAGGATGAATTCAACAACGAACCCACCCTTTCCTTTTTAAGCAGAGTAGAGCAGAGAGAGACAAAAGGAGTAATGTACCTCTTCTTGGTACATGGTTCCTTCTGCATATCACATTCCCCGAATGATCCATCGATTTCCGCTCTACACAGATGATCATACATGCACATATAAATATAAGAGATCAAATGAATAACCACAAAAGCAGCAAGAAAAAAGCCATCCAAATCAATTCAAGTGCTTGTTACAAGTATGTTTGTATATCCAAAACATGAAGAGTATACATCTCGAAAGAAAGAAAAGAATCGTGGGAAAATAAATAAAATAACAATGAACTTAGAACGCAACATTATAAGCAGCCTTGAAGTGAAAATAATTGTTCTCTCTCTCTCTCTCTCTCAAATGGAATTGCTGACACTAACTACCAAGCAAAAATCAAAAGCTGCCCAATTTAAACTACAAAGGATAGTAAGTATAACCTCGCAGGTATCAGACCTCCAACTAATACAGGGCGTGAATAAGTGCCTACCCTCTCGTGCAATTGATTATACACGAATCACCCCTCTCATTATACAACATAGTTATACTACAAGTTCCTGTGTAAATGATGCAACTCAAACTCCCACTACTTAGAACTGAAGCTCGTGTCAGCAAGCACATTAGCCTCTAAAGACAAATCAAGGTAAATACACCACAATGTAAACATCCTTCAAGTTTCGGCCGAGCAATTCATCTTGCAATAAAAATGGAATCAACCACCAAATTCTCAGAGGAAAAATTCAAAAGTAGTCATATTTTAAGTAATCACATAAGCCGATTTAAAACTCGCCTGACCACTAGCATTTACCAAGCATAAAAGAAAATCTCACATAACTCTTAACAAACCCTAATCACTAAAACCCCTAAATTAGCTAAACAAACTATTATTTATTGGTATAATATAAAGCTAAAAAACCCTAATTCAAAAGAGAGAGATCCTACCCGAAATTAGGACAAGAAACGGTATCGGTAAGAGAAAAAACGTTTAGGGTTTGTTGTTTTTGGTGGTGTTGATGGGGTTGAACAAGGGGTGGCCAAGAGAAAGCAGAGAAATTGGGATCATGAGCTGGAATATTCAATTCATCCATATTTATGTATTGATCGTAGTCATGCAGCAAAGCCGCGTTTCCAGGTGACACCATTTCTTCTTCCCCTTTCAATTTAATGAATCAATCAATCGATTGATTGATTTTTCCTTGGAAACAAACAAGCAAACAGGAAGAGGGGAGAGGAAGAGTCGGGTTATGGGTGTTTCCTTAGGTTTTGCTTTGGGGGGGGATTTTGGGGAGAAGCAGAGGATGATTATTTGATTGGTGAGGTTGGGAGGTGGCCTGCTGGTGGTGGTGGTGGTGGTGGTGCTGAAGAGTCGTTAGTCGCTCCCTGTATCCGTTTTATCTGGGCTTTTCTTTGTTTCCTGGGCTTTCTTTAGCTTTATTATTATTATTATTATTACAACTACATTTATTACTGTTTTGACAACAAAAATAATATTTTTATTTTTTATTTTAAATTAATTATTCATTATCCTCATTAGGTCTAAAAAAAATCAAACAACTATTGTATTATTTAAGGAATATGTTTTATCCATATAAAATCTTGCTAGGACTTCTCTGTATAAGTTGACTTTATTTTTAAATTCTTTCTGTAAATAATTTATTGTTTTTTATATCTCTTCATGAGTTTCAATAATAATTAAATCATCAACATATATAGTAATGAAAATATAATTGAATTATGATATCTTTATAAAAACACATGAGCATGTATGATTGATATTTTCAAAAATACGGATACATACTATTATATTGGTATGGTAATCAACATTCAATTCTACATATCTTATGTGATGATATTACAACACCAAATGTGTTTTTTTTTTAATATTTTTTAATTTATTATATATATAAAAATAAATAAGGCAATGAAATAATAGACTTGATGGGTGGTAGAACATTTTTGTTTTATTAGAAAAATCTGGGTGAAAACACTTTTTTGATTGTCATGGTTGAAAGATCACATCACCGTTAAAAAAGAATCTTCAATCTTGATCACCGGTATTCGGGAAAGTGATTTGATTAGATTCAAATTGATCAAAATATGAAGATCAAACCCAGCAGGCAAAATTTGAAGATCATGATCATACGGTCCAATACCTTGATAAGATTAATTGTCTTCGTATTTTTTATTTTTGTCTTATTAACAATATTTAAGAGTGGGTTAGGGAAAAAATACATTGAACACTTTTTAAGATAAAAATTAATTAATATTTTTATTTAATTTATAATTTTCAAGTATTTATTAATAATAATTTTAGAAAATTAATTTTGTGATACAAATGTACTTTTTTTTTTGAGATTAATACTTTAAAACTAGTATTTTAAAAAATAAATACACTAAGTAAGATATAAAAAACTAAAAGTGTTCATTTTTAGATTAATATCCTTAATTAGATATATTTTGTTCCTTTTTTTTCAAGACAGCTATCTAAAAGAGAAATGTGTTTATTCTTGTATTCAAAAAATATATTTTGAATTTTTTTTATAATTTTAAATCATTTTGATATATAAATTTAAAATAAACTTTAAAAATAAAAATATATTATTTTAATATATTTTCAGATAAGAAATTTTTAAAAAAACAATGTAATTTATAAATATTCTTCTAGTCCAAATTCACACGAGGAGGAGATAGGAATGAAAATCAAGAAGGCTGACGTGTAGCAAGGCAATTGGTGAGTAATGATTTTTTTTTATACATCACTGGTATGGTATGGTATGTCATGTCATGGGTTGGTATGGCATGGTGAGGACAGAGAATAGGCCTGCAGCATTTCCACCTATCCATGAAGTGCTTCAAAACAAGACAAAGGCAAGCGAGCTCCCCAGTTCCCAAAGCTCCCACTAGTTGTCTGCACGCGTTTTTGCTCCAGCTGTCCACATTTTTTTGTGGAACCTAATAACATCATGTTGTTAATTTTGTTATTTTCCGGCCATAATGTTTCATGATATTAAAAATATCGAGATGAAATAGTGTTATTTTTGTTTTAATTTTAATTCCAGTTTATTCTGGAAATTCTAGCTAAATTTTAGCCGGAATGTTTCGGTATTGTTCTGGTTCAAAATCATAATATTTTTTTATTTTAGAACATTTTACTATCATAATATTTTGGAATTTTAGAGATGTTTCTAATTTTGAGATTTAACTTTGTGTTTGTATTGTATAATTTAAAGTTAATTTATCTTGAATTTAAATTATACTTGTTCAATTAATATTTTATTTTTTTCATATATATATATATATATATATATATGAAAAGTACAACCTCGAAACGACACGTTGAAATGCTCCAAAACTAAATGGTTCTATTCCAATAGAAAGACCAGAAAGACGATCGGAACGGTATTAATAACCTTTCATAAAATTAATATAGAATAAAAATCCTCTTTTTTAACGCTCACTCGTGGGCATTTCAATTTTTTTATAAATGCACGATAAAAAAAAATTATGTTTTAGAAATTATAAAATTAATTCAAGAGATATATTTTTGAACACCTGATTTAAAGATAAAGGTTAAAAACAGTTTTGGATGAGTTATAGAATTATGAAATAATGTTGTTATATTCATTTTATAACTAAAATCGCTAATTATCAAGAAAAACAAATTTTAAAAATAACAAACTGGTCATCATGTCCCCTATTCAAATCATTTTTAAATCTTACTAATCGCTTGTCATTTCCCATTCAATTAACCAACAAACATCAACTAAAAAGTATATAAATAAGGTAATTATTTTCGGTTCGATTTTATTTTTATTTTAAAAAACAATCAAATCCAATTTTTTGATAATTAAAAAAAAATCAAAACCGAACCAGTTCCAATTTCAAATGATTTGATTTGATTCGATTTTTTCAAGACAATGAAATATTACAGGTTCCATGAAGTGACTAAGTGCAAGAGAGTTGATTAATGTACACAAGTCTATAATAAACACGAATTTACAATCATTTATCAAAACATGGGATGAGATCACATTCAAAACAAAATGATATATTCTCAACAATGTATATCCCCATGTATTACAAAACAAAAAATTAAAAAATATATTTTTATTTTTTACTTTAAATTAATTGTTTTTTTATGTTTTTTTATCATTTTCATGTGCTGATATCAAAAATATTTTTAAATAAAAAACACTTTAAAAAACTATATCAATCATATTCTTAAATCGCCACGCGGCAAGTGATTAAAATCTTATTCTAGGTTAATTTAATAATTAACAATGGAGTCGCAGGATTTTATTTTTTTTCCCATCACTGACAAGGTCACGAGCTGGGCAGGCATAAATGCGGCCTTGCTAGTGGGCATATACTACTCATTTTTTATATGATATGCTTTTGATGCGTTAATGCAAAGTGTCTTCATTATCATACTCAACAATGCCAGAGATTGATTGGAAAATGCTCGCACCCTCTTGCTTTTGCCCTAAAGGGGAAGTGAGTAGAGAAGAGATCTGATAACTTTTTTTTGGTAAGAGTAAACCCCACCTCCATGGAAGTGTATTTTATTTTATATACTATCCTATGTTTTTTTTATATATAAAAAAATACATGACTCAAATTATTGTATAAATCTCAAGCTCTGGCAATTGTTTTTGATACGAGTAAACATCACATTCAAAAAAGTGTATTTTATAGACCGAATTGAGCAAATAAAACCCTAATTGTTCTAGATTTTTATAAAAAAATACATGTCCAGTCAGGCTCACTAAACACAGACTTAATTTGGGTGAGAAAAAAACTGGGTGTGAATCAACTGGTGGGGGATCATCCCAGCTTAACCAAGGTCTCGAGTTCGAGTCTTGGATATGCAACTGCTTTAAAACTCGTTTGGGAGAGTTTTGCTGCCCGTAAGGGTCCTACCCGGCTTAAATCTGGATTAGTCAGTAGTGACCGGAGTACCGGATGGTTTATATAAACCCAGCATGCCATGTCACATTCTCCACTTCCTTTTATATATATATATATATATATATACACACAGAATACGTGACTTGCATTGATATTGGACATAACGAGAGCCACTTGTCAGATATGATTGTGGCTGGGGATCATGTATAAAAATCAGAGTATTAGACTTAGTAATTGTTTGAGAGGATAGGTGAGATTGTTTTTTAAAATGTTTTTTTGTTTAAAAATATAGTAAAATATATTTTTTTTTAGAAAAATATTTTTAATATTAACATAGATATGAGAACATATACAAAAATAATTTTAAATAAAAATAAAAAAAATCAAATATTTTTAAAATATTTTTGAAATGCTGAGGGAAAACAAAGACACTTATTCGAACGAGGGAGCCGACTTGGATCTCAATCATCTCGGTTTTCATTTGGATTATAAGAAAATTGATTTTAATATTTTTGTAGGAAAATGATATTGTTTTAAATAAGATTCTTGAAATAATATATTTTAAATTGAATTGAATCAATTTAATTAACTCTTGAGTGTTTAATAATCACTTTGGCAACACCATCGATTATCAGAACAAAAGAATCAACTGGAGAGCTTATGATTAACAAATGATTATTTTTTATTTTTATGCAATAAAAAAAATATGAGAAGAGTGCAATTATAAGATGTGATGAGTGCAAAAAATCCCTGTTGCAGGCTTGCCCTGTTCATACATACATGTATAAGAGCTGAGTTGGACTTCTTGAAACGTGAGTTCTAAGAATCACTCACTGGGAATCGTTTGCTGGTAGCTTGATTGATGAAGAAATCCCACGATTTCTCTGAGTCTGTTTTGACAACTCAATGAGCTGTGAATGTCCAGCCAGCCATCTTTTCTTCCTTCTCTGCTCTGTTGCTCTTATGCTCTGCTTTATAGAACTACTGAGTCTGGCAAATTTATTAACTCGGGATGCTGCTCCTTTTTTTTTCCTATTTGGTTTAGAATAAATGCAATTTCCTTTTGGATAAGATGTGACTGGATCGATAGTGTTGCACCTACTTTTAATATTAGTTGTTTATATAATTCAATTTAAATCAAACAAAAATAAAATATAAATTGTGAAAATACTTACAATAATTAAATAAAAAAAATTCTTAATTTTTTATCAACAAAAAGACGAAAAATATAGTTTGAAAATTCATCCTGATGTTATTGTCATTATCATTGCTATAAAAGCTAAAATTATTACTAACATTACAACCAAAACAATTAAAATAATTAAATTGCCATGAAAAAAAAAGAAAAAAAAGCAAAAGATTTTTATAAAACAACAATAAAAAAATAATAACTAAAATTATTATTATTATTGCATAAATAATAAAATAATAAAAATCATATAATCTAAAGAACAAATAAAGAAACAAAAAAAATAAAGGGAAAAATAGAGTCATATAATTTAAAATTTTAAATTATAAAATAAGGTTTTAAAAATAATTTATATTATTTTTTAATATTTTGTCGACAAAGACAAAGGAAGGATAAAGATAGCATTAGTGTACATTGACGAGTCATGAACAATCCTTTACCAAAGTAGAAGAAAGTCAATGTCATCAAAAGCAAGATGGCCTTACCTCATTTACAAGACGTTGATTGCTGCAATGGTGAACTCCAGCAATAAACATGAAGTTTCTGTGTTAATTTTAAGCATTGCAGGATATTGGAACACAAAGTCAGTTGAAGTATTTTGCTTTTGTTTTCTCATTTCTAGTTGAATCTGCGGGATCCAGGCCCTCCCTTGATCGATCATAGCACTTGTTGACTGATCAAACTCAAATTCCTGATCTTTCTCGATCCATTGCAGGATCTTCCACGTTTATGGGAGACAATTAACGTTGTAAAATGAACTAGTTAGCTTTGTTCAATCCCTGATGATGGAAAGATAAGATTTATTTACGCTCAATCAAGAACTTATGGATAAATTCAAACAAGTTCTGCAGAAAGCTGACAAAGATTGCTGGTTCTTCTATCACTATTCTTGGCATTTTGTGTTGATATAGAACTCTAGCATTAAGTTAATATAAAACCTGTGCATAGAGCATGCTAGATCACTAGGCTTCCTCTTGACCTTGAAGAATGAAGAGGCCATTCTAACTGGGGTGGATTCTCCTGGCTCATGTCTTGGTTCATGATTCTTGCAACTCAGAAATTTAAAGTTTCATGCTCCTCAGGATGAGGAACACACACACAGATTACCACTAAGCATCTGATAAAAGGATGGGTAGGAGATGGGAGGTGTAATATGATCTATTTTAACACTTCAAGGTCTGAAATCTGCTCAACTTCTAGAATACAGACTATAGAGATGGTTGTGTCCACAGCACAAGGGCATAATTGAAAAGGGCTACAATTAGTCTACCACTTGGTGAACAATGTGCAGAAGATATAGTCTAAAATTCAAATCCCAGAAATATTGGGGTAAAATGTCCAAACTGTCCTCTGCGAGGATATACTTCTGGTGGTCATAAGTAACCACCACATCCTGGAATGGATATAAGTATATAACACAAAACCTAACAAAGAACACATTACAGTTGCTCAAAGCTGCCACTCTTCACACTACAGAATGGCTCATCTGACAAACTTGAAGGGTGTCACTGAGACCCTGCCAGCCATGCCAAAGCTTATCAGCGTGCAGAAACCTCGAAAAAGGATGAAAATAACTGGATTGCTAGGCAAGAAGCCGGTTAATCTTGAAGAGAAATCATTTCAAACTACAAGAAGACTAGCTCTAGGCCTTGCTTCAGTAGCTCTCATCGGAAATTCCAGTGCCGGTGTCTCTCTCGCGGAGGATAATTGGTGGGCTCGTGATATCCCCTTGCCCGTGCCTTCTGTGGAGAACAGTAAGCTTTCTTATAAGCATCACATCAGAATGCTAAGTTTCTCATTCTTTTTTATCATCAAAAATATTTGCCTGGGGGTAGAGTTCTGATATGCTCCCGAACATCAGTTAAAAAAATAAGATAAAACAACATCGTTTTTATCTCGTATTAAATTCCGGTCCATTCTGGATTTTTTGTTCAAATACCGGCCGAAATGTACCGGTTTCTTTCTGCCCATTCTGTTTCGGTCAAATAGTGTTTTTTTTTTAATAATGAATAATTTTATAATATCAATCATATCTCTTAATCTGACCGTTAGATTAAGATGAAATTTTATGAGGAGTCTCTTGACATATTTATATATATTATGTTAAAATTTCAGAGCAATCAAAGAATATAACAATCTTATGAGATTGATTATGATATTCTCGTATTGTTATCTAGATTCATAATTTTGTTCAAAAAAATTATTTCATTGTGTCTTTTTTTATATTAAACTGCACCATTCTAAATAATTTTATTTTTAGATTTGAACATTTTTTTTAAATTAATATATATATATATATATAGTAAAACCTCAAAACAATACGTCAAAATACTCTAAAATCAAAATATTTTATTGGAATTGAAAAAATAAAATACTAAAAGAAAGAAATGGTATTGACCATTTGGTTAATGGAGTGCAGAACTTGCAAATGAGGAGACAGGCACACGTTCTTTTCTGAAGAAGGGAATTTATATGGCAAATGTGGGATTACAAGGTAGCGCACGTAGGGTTAAGCGATACGCCTTCGATCTCTTAGCTCTGGAGGATTTGATCGGACCAGACACCCTGAATTATGTCAGGAAGTACTTGAGAATCAAGTCCACCTTCATGTACTATGATTTGGACAGGATTATCTCTGCTGTTCCAGTGGATAACAAGCAACCTCTTACTGATCTGGCTAACAGATTGTTTGACAACTTTGAAAAGGTAAATCAATGATTACAATAAGAGAATTTTCATGGCAGTTCATGAAATACAATATCAAACATGTTTTAGCAGTTGATCAGTTTTATACGAGGAGGTTGAAGTACTTCAGAAGCTTTCTTTGAACTAATTGTTCAGTTTCTGATTTCAATGACAGCTTGAAGATGCATCAAGGAAGAAAAACCTGTCTGATACAAAATCAAGTTATCGAGACACAAAAGTACTTCTGCAGGAGGTCATGCAACAGAATCCAATTGATCTGAAGAGTAAATTTACCTATTACCCGGATGGACTTCAAAGTTAGTCGAGCCTTAAGGGGGATGAAGAAATATATTCACATTACAGTGTACTTTCTATTTATTCTGAGTTTGCAATTTAGCCTTCCCACTTGCATTTCAAAATTCCTCGTGTGTTTTTGGGCAAACGGAAAAGCTAATTATAATGTAAGAAAATGAAAGCAACTAGGAATTAAGCAAGGAATTCATTGTGGGCAGGTAATTACAACAGAATTTCATAGGAACTCATTCTCGAGTAAACAAAATAATAATGGAGCAAAGCCTTTTAGTAATAACAATGTAATGCACTATACAGGTTACTAACTATCAGTTCATGTTAGGATTACTCTCACTTTCTCAATTTACCAATTCTCAGTGACAGAGATGCATAATACTATCATCATCTTGTGTTAGAATCAGCCCAAACTCAAGCGGGAATCAAACGATCGCATGTTGGCTTGACGTCGAGGAATGCCTATCTCGCAAGCATTAACCCTGGATGCAAATCGGAGTGAGCAAAGTGACTCGCCCAGTGAAGAGTGATCAGGAGATATGTTTACGAACATCAGTGTCTTCGAGTCTCCACCCAAACATGGCTGAAAGAACATGGGATTAAGAGAACAAAAATATCTTAGATCACCAAGATGAACAAAAACAGTGGGAAAGAATGACGTGGAGTGTTCATGTCAGCCAGAATTTAATTTGAAAAGACACAAAATTATGTTTTACTTCCAAGACAACCATTCAGGTAGTTTTCTTGGGGGGAGTTTTCACCTACCCAAACAAAAAACTTTGTAGAATGAAAGCTCCAAGAAGAGCTATTAATTTATCTATAAAAAACTTCTTTTTTGCTCAAATGATAGCATAGGAGATCTCAATAAGATATATGAAAATACTTTATACAGAGTGGGAAAAGATGAACCTTATATAATAGTGTAGTGTGAAGATCTTATAAGAAGAATCATTAGTAGATGTGTGTGAGATTTTGCTACTATAATCATATAAAGATAAAAAGACATTATTTATCAAAGATAATTCCATACAAGCAGCACATAAAGCTTAATATTCTTCCAAGTCTTTTAAGCTATTTACCTGCAGAAGATAAGTAAGCTTTGAGTTTCTAAATGGCACGTGATCCTCCTTCTTTGCCAAGGAAAATATAACATCACTTAATGATGACAAGCTTTTATTGATAGCCTGATAAAAATTGCACAGAGAAATTAATTTGATTACTAAGAGCGAATTAATTATATAAAAAATACTAACAGGTTACAAAAGTCAAGTCACATACTTGGGTTTCTCTTAATCTATCTCCAGTCGAGCCACTCTTGGAAAGACGTTCACTCCCAGCAAGATCAATAAGATTCAAAACACCTTGTACTTGTTGTTCTGTGTTCTAATGGATGCAAAGAGACATCCAATTTAAAGGGGAGAAAAGGAAAGGAAAAACAGAAAAGAACTTGTGGAAAACAAAGGCAATGTTACCTCATTAAAACCAGTTATTCGCAATGTGAAAACAAAGTGACTTCTAGATGATTGCTCATTCATTTGGGTCTTGCCAACAGACCTACAAGAAGCGGAATTTTCAAGTTTTTGTTATGTAGCGCTGTAATTGAGGGTAACAAATTGAAGACATACACCACATTTGTTTGTGTGCATGTCGAGCAATTTTCCTTTTTTGAATACAATCAAATTAGATTGTTTTATTGTAGATTTCTATCCATAGTAGCAAGTATCAACCAATAAGAAGAGTTGAAAATACACCAAAAGAAAATATGGAGATTCACAAACATTGCACAATACAGTATTGCATAAACATAATAAATGGTTAAACAGCACCAAAAAAAAAAGTATTAAATGATTAAAACCTCTATTTTGGACGGCCATATTTTAAGGATAGAGAAATGACAAAAAAAAGCTTGAGAAAATATTCATATTTTAAACATTACTAACCTACTGTGAGATGCCTGATCCAAGAGAAAAGAGACCTCTCTAGTACTGCAAACATCCACAACAGTGAGATCGGAAACAAGTGTGTTCCCATTGGCATCATGCTTAATCGCATATTGCTTTCCATTGCTACCATAATCTGTTCTTGATGAATCTTTAGTTGACAATAAATCTCGAATCGTTTCATTGTATATTTCCAACATTGACACCTGTTGTTGTTGTAAGAAACAAATGCTTGACTATGATACGTAGAATTATGTCATGGATTCTAACAAAGAATGAGATTACTTTTCACCTGCATTTCATATTTCCAGCCTTGGGATTGAAGAGATTGCCTAGTTTGGAATATTTGTTCTAACGACCTGGGTATCAACCCCTTCAGCGAAGGGTTTCCTGGTTTGCCCATCATGGTATAAGTTTTACCAGAACCAGTTTGGCCGTAGGCAAAGATGCAAACCTGGAAAAACAAAGTTAATAATCTCTTGCTGCAAGAGAAAGAAAGAAAAAAATATCCAAGATTTTTCTCTTTTATCAATGATTGGATGAACTAGTTAAGATAAACTTAGTGACAAAAAGAATTAAGAGGCAATCAGTTGAGACAATTAACTTCAAGTTTCTCAAAGGGCTTGAAAAAAAAAACAATCAAATAAGAACATAAGTGCACTCATGCAGTTGCAATTTGCCACATATATGTTCCTGAAAATGCAATAAAAAAGACTAAATGCTGGATAAATCACCTTATAACCATCAAGAGCACTTTGAACAAGCTGAGAAATTTCTACAAAAACATCCTCTTGTGCTGAGTCAGGCACAAAAACTTTATCAAAAGTGAAAGAGTATTTTTGCCCTGGTGAGAAAGTAAGCATGACATTAGTTTGAAAGGTTCAAGATATGATTTTGAACAAGAGAAGTTGTATTCTAGTGCTAAAAAGTTCAATCAAATATTAAGTATTTCAAGCATACCATTTTGTGTCAAATCAATGCCTCGTCCGAGAGCTTCTGTTGCTGTGGGATAAGATACATCTTTTCCATCAGCACCAGGACTATCCTCTGGCAACAAAGGCCGTACACGACAAAACACACGAATATTTCCCTTTAGTTCCTGCAGCATAACAGAGCCTTGTAAGATACATGTATGTTGTACTCAAATAGAAAATAGTAGGAGACTTTATGATTACCAATATTGTATTGTGTAGCTTTTTCCTTAATGTCTCTCCTTCAACAATTTTAAGTTCTGCATCTTCTAAGCGGTTTTGTAACTCACAAATAAGTTTCTTTTGTTCTTCAAATTCCGTTTTTGCCTCAAATGCAAATAAATCAGATACCTGAAAAGAGAATAGCCTTGACCATTATAATAAATTCAAAAAACACTATAAAATAGTAGCAAACTAACATTGAAAAATCTCTTGCAGACTCGATAGTTATACCCTTAATTTATTTTGGGCGGCCTCTATCTGGTCCTGCAATGTCTTCAACTGGTTACTTTGGGATACACACCTTTCCTGCACATAACATTTAAGAAAACATAATTGCAAATACACTAGACCAGTGAGGGAATGAAAATTTAAATTTTAAAAACGAACCTTCAATTCATTTGATTTTACAACGAGCTCTTCATAATTAACTACTTCAGCTGTTAAAGTTTGCACTTGCAATTGCAGTTGATTACGATCCTCTCTCACCTGTTGCATCTCTGCCCTTACAGATGCAACTTCTTTCACCAGCACATCCTTTTGCTTTGCAACATCATCCACGGATGCCTGATAGTTTTATCCATCAATGAGAGATTAGGAATGCTAAAAGAAAAGGAAAAAAAATTATTTGCTTCAACTGGATAAAGTGCAGTATAAAAGCACTTTATGTCCAGAAAACCACACAACACTACCATTATTAGCACGTCCCACTAAGATCTCATGAACTTTTAACAAGGCTGTGCAAGAAAATAAGCTAGCACTCATATAACTGAATATTTGTAGACTAGACAAAAATCTTATCCAGATGATTGCATGATCAGAGCAAGCAACCTAATTTAAAACCCTTCACTATCTATGGAGAGGCCCATTTAAACTGTTTATCCATCTTAAAACCCTTGGCAAAGGGATGCCGATTGTACAACTTTCCCATCTAATATTGACAACACTTTCCTAAAGCAAGGATGCTAAGTTAGATCACCAAAATTTGACAAGCCCACCAGATAATCAACAGCACATCACCTCATTTAGTGACACTATTTGCTTCTCTACACTGATGGCAATTCCTTTAATGCCAGGGTACAAGGCTAATAATTACATATAAATAGATCAAACTTCCAGAACAGCAGTCTCTGTCCTTCCTTGTTGATTGTTATATTTTCCAGACTGTGACATTGGCATGAAAAATCATAGCTAATGTTGAATGACAAGTGGATGGATGAAAAGTGCTTTCCAACTTCCCATGCGTTCCAAATTTGAGATCTATTAGTGAAGATATCCCTAACAGCTTAGAATCTTAGGTGGGGTGTTTCTTCAATGTTAGTTCTTAACAATATATGAGATGAAATTACACCATTGTAGCAGCTTAGATCACAATTTAGACTGCTTACATAAAGAAGCTTTCAAAAAGGAATTTATTTCCTCTTGTATTTGGGTTGCATCTTTTAGTAATGTGTGTTCAAGTTTGACTTTGGACTTCACACTAGTTTCCCACCTAACCAGTTATACTTGCGACATTCCTCATTTTGGGGAGTCACCATTGTAAAAAGATATGTTTTCAGATAACAGGCCTGTTAAGTATTAGCAAACACTAGATCTATAAGAAACAACAAGTATTGGCGGCCTTTTTTTTCAAAGCAATAGCTCCAATAGTGCCTGCAATCTAAGTGCACTAAGAACCAATTCCAATCCTGATAAAGAGAGTTTAAAAAGAAAGCTTTCTTGTTAAAAAGTGTCTGCTTTTGCAAGAGCATTGAAGTCACTCCCTCACTATTCATTAAGAATAATATTGTACCATGAGCTTAACTAGTAAATGTCACGAGAAATGATTCAACACTTAAACCAAGAAGAAAAGGAATGAGACCAGCTTACTTTGCACGAATTAAATTGATCTTGCAATGACATGTATTCACCCCCTAAGTTGCTAAGGTTCTCTACCATGGCAGCTTTCTCTTTTTCTCCACGCTTTACATTTTCATGAGCTGTATCAAGATCGGTCTGAAGCTTGCTATTGTACAGTTGTAAGCTTGAATTGTACTCCTGTAGCAACTTGTACATATCACTCACTGATGTTATCTGCAGAATTCAACAAAGCATATAAGCGCACGAGAAAGGCCACTTCATAAAATCATCAGGACTATTTCAAATTACATTTCCTGTATTACCCTTTGATTCGCACTTTGAAGCTCTCCTTGAATCTTTCTGAGCTCTTCCGAGAGGGAAGCTTGTGACTTCTCAACGGTAAGCCTATCCTCTTTCTCTCTTGCAAGAGAATCCATTACAGCCTAGAGAACCCAGATAAGAAGAAGAATTATGAAAGATAATTCACAGATCAGTGTTGTATCAATGAAGGGCCAAAGTTTTCATCTACTCTTTCTTACCAGCTTCTCAGATTCCTCTTTGGAAAGTTTATCTTGTAGAGAAGCAAGGCTCTTTCTCAATTCCACAATAATCAAATTTAATTCTTCTTCCTTGTTTTTCATTATCAAATCTAAAATGAAATAAAAAAAAAAAAAAACATCCATCAGCAACAAATAAACAAAAAGAAAAGAAAGGGGAACATAAGCACACATACCCATTTCAGCACATCTACTCTCAGCAAAATCCAAAGCATTTTGCAACTTTTCTTGCTCATAGAGGTAACTTCCTTCTAGGTCTTGAAACCATTTGATACATAGCCTTAACCTCTTTATATAATCCATCATGTTTTCACATCTCTCCTACAGAACCCCAAAAAACAGCCAATCTTAAAACAAAAATTGCTAACTAAATCATTTGTAACATTAAAAAACAAAAGCATATTTCACTGACCTTGTAATTGAACTTGTTTTTGTATCTCATTCTCTCATTCAATAAAGCATAAACATCTTCTCTTGTGAACTCAAAGCCACCATACTCTGATCCAGCATTACTAGGTGGTGCACTATTTATACCAGCTTCTTGTTCACCATTTACAACTGAAAATGCATGCCTCATTCTGAAATTATTTGCCGTCCCAACCATTTTTTTTTCAAATCCAAGTTCTTGCCACTTATCTACAAGCACCTCATCACCGACAATACTTCTGAAAATCCAGCAAAGAAAAGAAATGAAAATATCTTTAGCCCACAATACAAAATACAAAAAATAACTGCTCGCATGGAGATGAAAGCCCGGGTTTTAAAAATGTGAACTTGAAGCTAAACATGTGAAGATCACAAATAAACTTCTCTCAAAAAACAACAAAAATAGACCAGACCCATTTCTAAGAAGAGCATGAAGAAAAAACCCAACATTTTTGCAATTTAAAAGGAGCTCACTTTGTGCAGAAGGATTAGTAGCAGCAGAAAAGAAAAGGATATTGTAGAGGAGTTAAGACATGAGACATAAGTGGAGGTTTGCTCTGCTTCTTGCAAGCCATTTTGAAGCTACAAGAGAGAGAAAGAGTGTGTTTTTTTTCTATTTTTTATTTATTAAATAAAGTCGGCACTAGATTCCAATCTTATTTTCATTAAAATTTAGTTTTGTTATTTAGGTTAAAAATAGATTTTAATTAGAATAAATAATATTTTATAAAATAATATTTTCTACACATCCAAAGTTACTTGAAAATAGAGAGATCGGTGTGTTTGGTAGAGTTTTGTGGGGGCCATTGATTGTATTCAAAGCTATCAAGTGTAATCACAACCATTGCTTTTAAGAGCAGGAAGGAAAGATTATAATTAGCACAGCAAAGATTGCTGGGCTCAGGATAGAAATTAGAATGGGTGGGGCTGTGAAATTCTTTTTTTTTTCTTTTTTGTTTTGCTATTTTCTCTTTTTATGTGAATTTGGGTTAAAATCAAAGTTGTCAATATTATTCCGGTCGTAGTTCCGGTTTCTCTATTGGAAAGGAACGTTCTGGTTTCGAAGCGTTTCGGCGTGTCATTTCGGGGTTTTACTGTTCATATATAATTAATTATATAAAAAAATAAAATATTAATTTAACAAACATAATTAAAAATCAAGATAAATTAATCTCAAATTATACAATATTAATACAAAGTCAAACAAATATAATCTCAAAATTAGAAGAAAAAAATCACAAGTTAATCAAAATAAATAGGATTTTAAGGCCAGAACGGTACCGAGACGTTCCGGCCAGAATTTGACCGGAATTTCCGGAACATGCCAAAATTAAAATCGAGACAAAAACAACGATGTTTCATCTTGATTTTTTCAATGGAACAGAAAAGTATTGACAACTTTGGTTAATATAACTAAATTCATAAATATGGAGGGCCACACAAGTTAATTTATCCATATATAAAGTTAGGTTGTTTCAATAGTATATAGTTTACTGTTGGAGATGGGTCTAGGTCTTCAGCTTTTGAAGAGCATTATCTATCTACAAAAGCTAAATTTATAGTCTTTTAAACATAGTCTTTTTAATAGTGTTTTATTTATTTTGCTTATATGCAATCTAATGGTAAAAAAAACATTTAGAAGAGTCAATTGTAATATATTTGATGCACAATTATTTTAACTACATGATATGACTTGATTAATTTGGTAAGTCTGAAAATAACCTAAAAGATTATCAAATAATTCAATATTAAAAGATAAAATTGAAAAAAAATCAATAAAAAAATCTGAGTCAACCTAGATAAACTAGCAAAATTAATGACATAAATTATTTTTTATATCAACACTTCAAAAGCATCCCAAAATATTGAAAAAATAATTTCAAGCAAAAGGATCAAATTTCAACAAAAACCAAGTTCAACCCATATTCTAAAAAAACACATTTAAATGGATTATTAAGAAATGAATAAGACCCCAATACCTTCGACTTTTACTATGTTATCTTTCTTTTCGGCAACCACTAGGTTTTTATTATGCATGTCACGAGTCAAATAACTTTTTTTGAACATTTTAAAATATAAAGATACTAAGAAGAAAAAAAATGATGGATGATAAACTTTTAAAATAATGAAACAATGATAAAATAATTTTATTAAAGGTGAAAATTAAAATAAAAAATAACTTTAATAAAAGGATAAAAAATCGAAAGAATAGGAACAAGATTGAAAAAAAATAACATGCCATAAATTTGGATTGAATGATAAAATCCAAAACCAACAAAACTTTTACAAAAAGGCTAGGAAAAAAAGGAATAAAAAACAAATTGGCAAAAAACAAATATAACAAATTGAGAATGAATGATGAAATTGAAAACAATTAAAAGCTTACAAAAGGGTCAGAAATAAAATTAAAGAAATAAGGATCAATAACAAAGAGGGCCAATATGAGATTTTTGGAGAATGAAAGAGAAGAAAAAGAAAAAGAAAAAGAAAAAGAAAAGCTTTATTGGTAAAAAAAAAAAAAACATTCTACCACCTTCAATACGTATCATATCAAGAGAATGAAAGCACAACAATGTTTACAACGACATTGTGAGAGGACCTTTTTAGCCATTTCAGAGGGTAATGTGCATCGTTCTAAATACGCGAGCATCTCCAAAGTACTAACACAAGCAATGCATGCATCAACAACTTTATACATATACATACATTAAATTATCATATTTTCCCAAAGACCACATGACAATCACACAAAAACTAAGGTGATGGGATGGATAGACTTCTAGAGACAAGTTTTGAAAATTTTGAATCAAGAGGCAATATAGTCAATCATTATGCTATATAATTTTTCAAGTTGTCGTTCCAACTTATCAACTTGATGAAGTCATATCAATTTTACTTTTATTGTTTTACTTGTGTTTAAAATTAGAATTGCATTCTTGTTTGAGTTAATATATATATATATATATATATTATATAAATAGATAAATAGAAAGAACAATTCCTCAAAATTGTATGTGTGTGTATTTGGGTATCAGAGTGTGGTGGATATGGTATAGAATTTGGTTCTTATGGTAAAATACAAATAAATAAATAAAAAATGTAGATATCATTTTATTTTATAAACGTAGTGATCAGTAAAAAAAAAGCTGACACCTTTTACATCACAGAACTTTTCCTAGAAGCAATCCCAGATGACTAAAATGTGTGCCTCCCATTTTCCAACAATAAATATTTTTACAAAAGCAAAGACGTGCCATAAATAGGACCAGTCCAAATATATATAATATATATATATATATTAAACAGAAAAAAAAAGTGGATGGCACGAACAAGGGACGACCACATATTAAGCTACTCTTATAATAATAATAATAACAATAATAACAATAACAATAACAACAACTAATTGGGTGACAAATTGGAAAAGGTCCAATCAAGCACCAGATTTTAACAAACACAGAGTTACCTGTACTATCTTTGCCTTTAAGTCACTGTTTCTCGTGTTTCAAAACTATTTAAAAAAATTAAATTAAATTAATTTTATATTTTTTTATTTTAAGTATAATTTTTTGATGCTTTTAGAATATTTTATAATATATTTCTGCTACACTCCCGAATCCTCAGTGAATCTTGGTTAGCCAATAATTATGTTAATACATGAATAAATACTAGAAAAATAGGGAAGTTGATTGGAAGTAGCAACATAGAAAAAAATATTTTTTTGATATTATCGAAGCTAGAAGAAAGACATACAAACACAATGACATCTGTAACGATGACAATTGTATTTTAGGGTTTGCATGTAAAAAAATTAATCTTGGAAGCCGGGATGATTGGAATTTTACCTCCAACACCTTTTTTTTCTTTTCCATTAGAAAAATAATTAGCAGAAGTAGCTCTGAAGGTTTGGCAATCGGATTCGTATCTTTTTTAGAGTAAATTGGATTTCAATTTGAATATTCTTTTCAAAGTTCAAGATGGATGCGAAAATAAGTAGATAAGATATGTAGGTTTTTTTTTAAATATTTTTGAAATATTTATTTTTATTTTTTAGTATTTTTAAATCATTTTAAAATTGGATTTATATCTTTTTGAGAGGAAATTAGATTTTCAATTTGAGTATTATTTTCGACTCAATTTTGATGTAGTTTGACACTGTTTTTTTTTTAAAAAATTGAAATGTTAATTTTAATTTATATGTTTTAGTATTGTTAGATCATCTTAACATGTTAATGTTAGAAATAATTTTTAAAAACTAAAAAAATATCTTTATAATATATTTTTAAATCAAAAACTTTTTTTTAAAAAAATCTTAATGGGACTTCCAAACATTACATTAATTTATAATTAAAGTTAAGGACAAACCCAAGTAAATTTAACATTGGATGTGTTCTTATAATCATTCTAGTAAAAGAAAATGACCCATCATGCTTGAGCTAAAATTGAAGTTGACGAGTCACTATATTGATTTGATGGGGTAGGTCATGTATTATTATAACTATAATTTTTTAAATGAAAACCTAATTTATTTTCAAAGACTTTTTTTTTTAAAAAAAAAAAGACCCGGCAAGGCTGCCTATTTCCGAAACCAGAGAGGTGGCAAAGTGTGGTTAAATGTCGTGAAAGGAGCATAGAGTCCCTTTCCCATACCTAATAATTAAGCACGACCATGACTTAGAGCTGTTTGGAATTGCGATCTTACTGGTTTCATTGAAATTTGATTTTTTTTTAATATTTTAAATTAATATATTTTAGTATTTTTAAATCATTTTGATATGCTGATATCAAAAATAATTTTAAAAAGATAAAAAAATATCATTTTGATATATTTCGACACAAAAATTACTTTAAAAACTACTGCAATCACACTCCCAAACAGACTCTTAGTTTGTGTTTGACACATGTTTTTCTAAAAAAAAATATATATTTTTTATTATAAATTCTTAGATCATTTTGATGTGTTAATATCAAATATTATTTTAATATATTTCTAAATAAAAAATAACTTCAACCATACTTCCAGAACACCGTCTGACCGGTGGTATATACCATAAGATTGGACAAGTAATTTTCACTTTGCGTCGAATGGGTGTCAAGAATTTTCACTTTCACTTTAATAAAAAAACTTTCTGGTCACTCTTTCCTAGAACTTGGTGACAAATATACAAAGAGGGAAAAGTCCCCATCTCACATGGTGCGAGTTGTTGTTATATCTATTTGGCTTTGGGTGCCCGGTTCCACTCATGTGACCCTTTCCATATAATAATAACAATAAAATAAAAATAATAATAATCTCTTCTTGGATGCTTCTTCTTTAGCAATTCTCAATAGTTCATGTCTTTCCAAAAGAGTTTATAGATCTTATCCTATGCGTGTTGCCCTAACACATATCCACTCAAAAGAGTGTTCCATGGAGATATGTTACACTGTTTTCCAGCTTCAAAAAAACAACTGAATCTTCTCTATACCATATGGAACAATGTCTAGGCATCTTTCTTTCTTTCTTAAAGGGATGCTCTTCTTCTTCTTCTTCTTAAAAATGTATTTTGAAATTATTTTGATACATTTATGAAATGTAAAATATTGTTAAGAGCAATATCAAGCATATTTTGAAACAGACACTAAGTATTAATTGGGGTCAAAGTTATAGTTGATAAATCAAACATCGATGATTTAGATTGAGAAAATGTGATGGGTTCTCATTGATTTTTGATTTGTTGACATGCTAGTGCATGTGCATGTTGTCTTGTTGCTAGGGTTCGTGGATGATTTAATGGCAATATTAAGAAATGGGTGGCATTTGTCTTAATGATATTGCCTCTTCATGAAGCAAATGGGGTGAGATCTACTTTGATTCAGCGTAAAGATGATGAAGCTTTCATCTTGAAGATAACCCCTTTTATTTGGTGTGATCGTAAAATGCGTGGTGAAGCATTAAACAATGTTAAGTACAGATTGAATTTTGTTTTGGAGATAAAAATAGATCTAGGAGTAGGAGTCAACGAGTAATGTTTCTATCAATACAAAATAGTGTGTGTGTATATATATATATATATATATATATATATATATATATTCAAATTAGTTTGACTTGGTTTTTTAGATTTAGTTGAGAAAAAAATTGTAACTATATTTTTGGTCAGAAATAACTTTCAACTTGTTATACATTTGAGTAGAATTTTTTAATTTAATTACAAGTTACAATTTTCAACTTTTAACTTCTGGAATTTACTTATGTTGTGGTTGTCCCAGTTCTCCGCGAGAGCATAGTGTCGCAGTGACCCTCCCCAAGAGCAGGGATTCATGTTTTTTTATGTGTGTGAGAAAAAAAAGAGTTGCCATCAATTGTTATGTTCACTAGAACCTAGATGGTTTTCAAGAGTAATTAGAGAATATAATGACCTTGCAAGATTGATGATGACATTCTCGTAATATTATACATGTTCATAACTTTGTACAGAAAAATCATTTTATTGTGTCTTTTTTATATATTAAATTGCACAATTCTAAATAATTCTTTTTTGGATTTGGATTAATTTTTTTTGAATTAATATATTTCATTACACACACTTAAACAATACAACTCCAAAACAACATGCCGAAACGTTCCGGAACAGAAACATTCCATTCCAATTTAAAAACGAAGCACCAATCAAAATAGAATAAGATTTATTATTACTAGAAAAGTATTTTGGATATTTATCACTAAGGATTTCTTTACCTAAATATTGATAGTGAATAATAGTGAATTACCCCCAATAATATTTTGGGCACTAACCTCTTTTGTGATTTCTTTACCTAAATATTACTAGTGGATAATATAAGAGTTTCCAAAAAATAAGATTTTTGTATTGTTTTTAAAATATTAGTCAACACTCTTTGAAATTTACAAACATTTTGTAAAATCTAAAAATACAAAAAAATAATTTTTGTATTTAGGAAATCCATGCTAAAATAATTTTTTTTAAACATTGAGAATTTGTTTTTTTAGGAAATGTTCAAGACATGTCAGGGTATCGGTTATAAGCATGAAAACATTACACATA
This sequence comes from Salix exigua, assembly GCA_032356905.1. Taxonomy (NCBI): domain Eukaryota; kingdom Viridiplantae; phylum Streptophyta; class Magnoliopsida; order Malpighiales; family Salicaceae; genus Salix; species Salix exigua. The sequence continues at coordinate 37,974,354 of CM063603.1, read as the reverse complement.
CACATACGTATTTGTCACATTACGTCGAAAACCGGATATTCTAAATATAAGAGTGGTATTTTCTTTTTAACAATAAAAAAATAATGAATTTAAAATAAATATTCCAAACAATCATGAATCTACTCCTTTTTCTTTATATATTTTTTAGAAGAAAAAAAAAAAGAAGAATGAATGAGCAGGGTGACTTGCCTCAACCCGTAATCCCAACTAGGCAAACAAAAAGCATGCATTGAATTTTTAACTCTCCTGCCAACACCGTTGACTGCTTCCTCCCATTGATTTTTTTTTCTTGCACATCAATTTCAAAACATAATTAATTTATTAAAATAAAAAGCTAACCATTTTCTTTTTTAAATGTTTACACACACACACTAACCTTTAATTTTCTAAACCAAGCATTAATCTTCAACTTTCATTCAAGATTTTCAGAAACCTAACTCCAAAAAAACAAAACATTTCCATTAACCATCTCTTCATCAATGATATCGTGTTGTATGTAGTAATTATTAATTTTGAATATCACTCCCATTTATTACTTTCCCGAGAAAAAAAAAATTAGAGGGTCCACGCAAAAAAATAATGATTTACATTCACTTTGCTTCTAATAATTGGAGAAAAAAAAGTTAAAACTTTTGGCAAAGTGAAAAAGCAAAACCATTTACACCGAAAATTAAATTATATAATCCATTTTAGTCAATTTTCACTCCCCTGGCTAATCGGTTAGATCAAGACTGCGAGCTATTATGGTAGTTTTTTAAAATGATTTTTGTGTCGAAATATATCAAAATGATATAATTTTTTTAAAAAACATTAATTTTTATATCAACATATCAAAATAATCTAAAAATACCAAAATATATTTATTTAAAATATAAAAAAATAATTTTTTTTTTGGCAATTATGCTGCGTGTTCTTGGAGTCAACGCAAATCCTTGAGAGCCAAACATTTGGCAGATCTGTTGCTAGAGCACTATCTGCTTGAAAATGCTTCCCACTTTGCTCCATTTCTTAAGCTCTGAATCTATAGTCATCGGATGACCTGCAACAATTAAAAAATATATTTGTGATTGGATTGATGTTTCCTTATTGATTTTTTTATTTTAAATTAAATTCTTTGATGTTTTTAAATTATTTTTATGTATTGATGTTAAAAATAATTTTTTAAAAATAAAAATACATTATTTTAATATATTTCTAAATAAAAATCGCTTTAAAAAACACCTTAGACTTGGTTTTTCTTTTATTATTAAAATTTTAAAGGATTGATGTGATTTTTTTTCTAAAAGATATTGCTTTAATATTTTTATAAGCAAATAATATGTAAAAAACAAAAAATATTGATGTTGTATTTGAGTAATTTCATTGACTTTATGTTGCTGCAATCATGATGCCGATGCACGGCCCCATTTTCTTGCGGCTTGGCGCTATGACAGTATGACTGTTTGTTTTGCTGCCATTTTCTTTTCCAAGAAGGAAAACATGACACCAAGTTCTTTTTTTTTTTTTAAGAAAGAAACCGCGTCAGTGAATTTAATTAATTAATTAATTAATGAAGAGAGAAATTTCTAAATTGCTAGTTAATTAATGTCATGCCAGTTTTATGTTTTTAAAGGAAGAAACCGCGTCTATTCATTTAATTAATTATTGTAGAGAGAAATTTCTAAATTATTAGTTAATTAATGGCAAGCTAGTTTTATAAAAGACAGTTTTTCAGAGCACTATGTTGGAATTTTTTTAATAATTTTAAACATGGGTACAATATTTTGAACATTATTAAAGGTGATTATTGTAACAGACTGACCCAACCTGTCATATATTGTCCATTTTGGATCTTACTGCCCTCACAATTTTGTTCTTAGTGATGCGAGTCCACTTCTGAGTCTGACATCCCAAAACACGTATGACAAGTTAGCAACTAACACTCCTAATAAGATTATCTACCACTCCCTCACCTGCCGATGTGGAGATATTACAATCCGTCCTCTTAAGGAGCCTGACAACCCAGTCGGCACAACCGAACAACCAATAAGGTCGGCTCTGCTACCAAATGTAACAGCCCGGCTCAAAATGGATAATATATGACAGGTTGGGCTGGGCTATTACAATTATAGTGCCTAGTCAAAAATCATCATATAATTAAGTTTTTTTTCTTTCATGAATTTACAATAAAATAAATTAAAAATCAAGGATTTGCATGTAAAAAATTCATGGGCCTTCTCATTCCCTTTTGTTAATGGATCTAAATCAAAAAGGGAATGAGAAGGCCCATGAAACATTAATTCATGGATTAGATTAGGAATAGCTATAAATAAATGAGGAAATCAAAAAGAGAGAAAAAAAAAATGATAAAATAGAAGATGGAGATGCGGGGTATCGATCCCCGTACCTCTCGCATGCTAAGCGAGCGCTCTACCATCTGAGCTACATCCCCTTCGTGTTTCTCTTTCATTTATAAAATATATGTTAATAAACAAACTCTTTTCCTTGACCAGATGCTGAGAACGGACATGGTTTTATGCTTCTTGTACCGAATATTATAGTAAAATAATATTCGAGAAATTAGCAGTATACTGAGAATTCATTGTGTTTTAGAAAATAATATAAAGGGCTTTGGCTTATGTTCGTTCTGTTACTGCAGATTGAACAGATTGCCAGTGCATTAGTCCATCTGCTCAACTTCAGTTTCTGTTTTCCCTTTCAAGAATTACTCAGACCAATGGTGTTTGGTGGAGAAAACTACCTTTTCTTAGCCTGATTGACCATTTTGTACTTACACGTACACCATGCTATTTGCTGCTAAGGAGATGCAGTTTTGCTGGCAATTCTAACATTACATTCAGAGTGGTCATTTATTGGAGTAACATCTTATGAATTACCAGTTTAGAGATCGACTAGCTGTGGTAACCTTAGTCTGTCACTTTCAGGCGAACAGTTCGTAAGGATCTTAGGCTTAGATCCTTCAATCAACCTCCCCGTCACTCTTGATATTAAGACCTTTTATCTTTTCTGTGTGTGTTACTGATGAGCCTGTCTGAGAATAAGGTGAAGTAACCTGTCTTAAAATAAGGTAAAGTCTTGTTCGAATCACCTACCTCAAGTCATAATGAATGGACATGGGAATTATGGCTATTTATAGCCGATTTATCATCCATCTGATCAGTTTTTATAGGAAATGTTTCTTGTGTTTCGCCTTTTTCTCGTTGTGATTTTCTATTTGATCTCATGCCTGGAATTGGTTTTGGTTTTCATCAGAAAAGAGTGGTCTCTCAGTTCATTGCTCGTTAGAATACATGCTTGTTCCGGCGAAAGTCCTTCGAACCAATTTTGTTCGCCGAAACAACCAAAATATTTCATACCGATTAAAAAAAAGAAGATAAAATGATGTCGTTTTTATTCCAGTTTAAATTCCGACTCATTATAGATTTTTTGACCAAATATCGGCCAAAACGTTTCGGTTTCGTTCGGCCCATTTTGTTTTAGTCAAATAGTGTTTTTTTAAATAATGAATAATTTTACAATATCAATCATATCTCTTAATCTTACCATTAGATTTAGATGAAATTGTACGAGGAGTCTCTTGACATATTTATATATATTATGTTAAAATTTAAGAGCAATCAGAGAAAGTAATGACCTTGCGCGATTAATGTTGATATTCTCGTAATATTATACATGTTCATAATTTTATTCAAAAAATCATTTTATTGTGTCTTTTTTTATATTAAATTGCACAATTCTAAATAATTTTATTTTTGGATTTGAACTATTTTTTTGAATTAATATATTTAATTACATGCACACACAAACAATATAACCCCAAAACGGTGCATCGAAACACTCCAAAATCGAAACATTCCATTCTAATTGAACAAAAACAAAGCACCAACCGAAACGGAATTTCCAATCTAGACTCCGAACTCGCCATCTGCAAGGCATCCTTGCTGTGTTAACAAGGATTACGTAATAGTGATCGTCTCAGGTTTCAGGAATGATCATTTCTTGGACCTCTCTCCTCTCTTACAGCAGAAGATCTGACATAAACTATATTCTTAAAGGGCATGTCATGTACATAGAACTATGTAAGAGATCACTAATTATATTTGTTAGGAATTAGGAAGAACATGTCCTCGAGCAGTTTAATTTTTACAGACATCAAAAACTAATGCCTAATCAGAATGTTATGTGATGATGCCACCTCCTGAAGTGCCAGAATTCGAAGTGATCTTGGGGATTCTTAATTCCAGAACCATGTTATTGCTCACAGATGCCTCAGTTTCCCTCCAATCGACATCTTCTGGTAGCTCAAGCCTTCTGACATAACCAGGCTCCCACCAGCGGCCACTTCTCCAGTCTCTTGTTTTCGACTGATCTCCTTGCGGCTTCCACTGCCCACTGATCTCCATAACCTTCCCATTTTCGACATAAATTTGGACGATGTTACTCCCAACTCCTGCTTTAACAGATCGTAGTTTGAGTAAACTCAAAAACATTCCATGAAGGGAAAATTTGCTTCAGTTTAACCAATGGAGTTTCTTTCCAAGTCTTCTGGTTTTTCCATTTCTAAGAGGTTATTGTTTTGATTTCATCATCAGTAAATTATTTTCCAATTCATTTCGAACACGGAAAAGGCAATTATATGGCAGATTCTCTTGTTCAGAAAGATAAGCCTGTGACTCCAGTGGTTTTATAGTTTCCATGGCTCATGATCATGTAAGGTTCTGAAATTTTAAAGATGTTTGAGAATTGGTAAGAACACTTACCTGGTAAATCTGCTTTTAGTACATAAGCATCATCTGTCTGGAACCAATCAATACTAGTCTTGCCAGAGCTCCGAAGATTAGATAACAAGACATCTGACTCAAAATCCCAGAGTGGAAATGCATCCGATGGATCGAAAAACTTTCCAAACAACATTGGACTGAAAAGTGATCCATCACCAAATATCTTATGCACCGTGGGACTTCCATGGGAAAACATTCTCTTGAACGTCTCTTCACTTAATGAAACACACCATTTATGTGGAGTTTGATCTTCTGTATGAACTTCAAGCAATTTCCAACTTGCCATTACCAACCAGAGCTGAAAATTTTCAGAATCTCTTTTTCCTGGAGAGAGTTTTTAAGGCTTTGGACTTCTTATAGTAAGAGAGGAGCCTTTTGATAAAGCAGAGAACAAATTCCTTGAGAATATTTGAATGGCTGTAAAGCCAAGTTCGAATATTTTCCTTCTAGGCCTTGTTCAACAGTAACAAGCAATGGAGTAGCCATGCAATGATGCCATGTGGCTACCTAATGAAATTAGTCTACCTATATCAAGTTTACATGGTTGGATACTAGGTTTAATCAAGGTAGTCAAAATCGAGATTTTGACACGAATCGGAAAAGAGTTTCGAAAAATCGGATCGTAAAATCGTAAGATCGTACCCGAATTTGTCCGTACAAAAATTATAAAATCATAGCTAAAATCGTGTGAGAAGAAAAATCGTAAAATCGTATGTAAAATATTTCTGAATATAAGATATCATAATTATGGATATAAAACTTTAGTTCATCCTCCTTAAAATACAAAAACAAACATTTAGTCAAAACTCAGGTGGCATGACTTTAGTCTTTCTTTGTCCCTGTCACCATTTTCAAAAAACTATATATATATATATATATATATATATATATATATTTTACTTATGCAATTAATAATATAATTAATAGGAGTAAGTTATATAATTAAATAATTGCTTTTGAAAAACCCTCCAACAATAAAATTGTTTTTTAAAATTATATTTAAATTAAAAAATGAATTTAAATATAATTAAAAGACACACAATATTTGAGATTTGAAATTTAAGCTACTTATTGTATGTTTTTCAAGTAATTGTATATTTTTTTATGGTAGTTGTAATTGAAGTTAATTAATGTTATTTATTGTCTTAAATTAATAGGATTTTTTTAATATTATTTTTTTATGCTAACTATTTTTTATGCTAATTAATAATAATAATAATAATAATAATAATAATAATTATAACCCCCCTAATAAACCTACTTTTTTAATTATTATTATTATTATTATTATTATTATTATTATTATTATTATAACACACAAGTCACAGGCTCTCCGCTCCTAGTCACTAAGTAGTGCTATTCCCCCCCGGAAACCTATTATTATTAGTTTATTACAAAAGCCCACAATTGTGGCACAACCCTAATTCCCTTTAACTTATTTTTTTCTTGTGCCGACGCTCATCTCCCTCTCTGCCTCTGGTGCTCATCTCCCTCCCTCGTGCTCATTTGCTCATCTCCCTCGTGCTCATCTGCTCATATACTTCCCTTTCTTGTGCTCATCTCTATCCCTTTCTTGTGCTCATCTCCATCCCTTTCTTGTGCTGCCGAACTGAGAACTGACAATTTCAGGGATTTTGTGCTGAGAAGAGAAGAGAAGATTTTGGGAGTGAGAACTGATGATTTGGGGGATTTGGAAGAGCAGAGAAGATTTTGATTTTGAGTTGTAATTGACAGAATGAAAAATTGAAAATGAAAGCTAATGGCCGAATGTCTTGAACTCGTGAAATCGGACCGATCCGGTCCGATTTTACGAGTCAGACTGATTTTAAACGGGTTTGACAGAGTTTGACCGGATTCAAGTTTTCTTCCGGTCCAACCAGGTTTGCTGAGCCAACTCGTACGAGTTTGCGAGTTTGACTACCATGGGTTTAATACCTAATAGAAGCGACAACAAGCTAGTTGATTATATACACTCAGACGTATATGTTGCACATGTTTAAAGGACGTATTTTCATGAGTATTGTTTGCAATGTAGTCCTATTGTACTTACCGACGGTATTTGATGATTTTTATGTCATTCCAAAGTACAACTAGAAAGAGCTATGCCTGCATATTTACATTGTCAACTATGCAAAACTTGTCTAAAAATAAATATATTATCAAGTGTCTTATTTTTTTTAGGTATATGAATTTTAAATTATTTTATTACTAGAATTAACAGCATTTGAAATACTAACTTATACTTTTCAATGTTTATTAATATAGCTTTGGTCATGAAAGCATATTCATATCAGACATATAGAGAGGTGGGGCAATGACATGTCACTAGCAAGCCATTTTTCATTGGTTTCATGTAATAAAATATATAATTATAGTCAACATGTTTTTTTTATATAATTTAAATGTAAAAAAAATATATTAACTTTGTGGTTTGTCTTATCATATGATTTGGGGGTATAATAAATCCCACTTATGTCCACAAATTTTATGATGAGTTGGACTCATAACACTTTTATTGATTACTAGTTTTGAGACTTTAAGCATTACAATGCATCTCCAATATCATCCATAGAGCTTACTTTTTTCTAAAGTAGCATCGGTATCTGCTTGCTGCGTGATTGAATTTCTGGTCACGGCAAATGCAGAGCTACTTAAAGATATTGTGTTCTGAAAGTGATTTTGAAAAAAAAAATATATGTTTATTTTAAATTAAATTTTGGGATTTTAGATCATTTTCATGTGCTGATGTCAAAAATATATTTTTTAAAATAAAAAACTATCATTTTGATGTATTTTCGAACGAGAAGCACTTTTAAAAGCAACACACTCCCGATTAGACATGAAATAAAAAAGCACTTTCAAAAGCACTTTTAAAAGCACTTTTAAATGAAATTCATGTTATATTGTGTTTGATTTTTAAATTAAATTTTGGAAATTTTAGATCATTTTCATGTGCTGATATCAAAAATAAAAATAAAAATAAATCATTTTGATGCATTTCCGAATGAGAAACACTTTCAAAAACAACCACAACCACAAATAATGAGGCATAAACTGTTAAGGAACCATCTCATCTTAAAACTTAAATTATTAGGTGAGGTCGCATGATATGATTTATATTATTCTCTAACACACTTCCTCAAGTGAAAGTTCTTTAAGCTTGAAATTTGCACATAGATTCACGCTATATTATGCTTGATTTTTATCAAATAGAATGAGCGTGATGAGATTCGAACTCGTAACCGCTAGGTCAACAATGCTCTGATATCATGTCAAGAAATCATCTCATCTAAAAACTTAAGCTATTAGATAAGATATAATATATGATTTATATCATTCTCTATAGCATAAACTAGAAAGTTTTAATACAAAATACAAATGAAGGTATCTCACGAAACATGACAAGAAATCAAGTTATTGTACCTCTAGTTGAAGACAGAGAAAGGAAAATAAATCATTTTTTTATTTTAAATTAAATATTTTTGATATTTTTAAATCATTTTGATATGTTAATGTTAAAAATAATTTTTAAAAATAAAGATATTATTCTAATATTTCTTAATAAAAATCACTTTAAAAAATAATCTCTTTTGTTCTCTATTAAACCTTTGAAAAACTATAAAAAAAATCATGAAAATTGTAAACCCTTAATTCTAAAAAGGAAACTAAATGGAATTTACCTAGGATATATTGATAGATGAAATTCATAAAAAAAATTGTAAGCCCTGAAACCTTTAAGCACGTCCAATGACACTAATCTGCAACCCAAAACAGCTCATGGATGCCCACTGGGCTGATTGTCATGGGTAAAGAGCTAAGTTATTGGGCCCGAGGGCCCGATCATTCATGCTTATCCTGCAAAATCAAAACTTGAAATACTTTACTTCAATAATTACTATATAATATATCTATTGGAGGCTTACATTGACTGGTGAATTTTGTTCATGTTACCATTGAAAGTTAGTGGGAATCGCAATAAAACAATTTTTTTAATATATAAATACATTATTTCATGTGTGGACATATAGATTGGTGGGCTCGTGTTATGTAGGGGGCCTAACCAATGTTTTTTTTTTTTATGTGAAAAAAATATATAGGTCTCAAAGTATGTTTTAAAGAAGTAAAAGAAATTCATGATTTAGATTATAAACTAGACCAGTCAATAAACTATAAAGCTTATTTAATTATGTGATAAAAAATGGTAAAAGAATCAAATTAAAAGAAATAGTCTTGCAAGTTAAGAGCAAGTTTAGCAAAAATAATAATTATAAAGCTTAAATACATGGCCAATATAGAAGGGTAAAACAAAAATCAATGTCAACCCCAGTTAACCCTTTAAATTCGTCCCCTGAGTCATGAAAAGAAGATTATCCAAGAGAAAACAAATAATGAAGATTAGTTCCTAACTAATTCAATGTTGAAGCATGAAATTAAAAAAACAAAAAATGATCCGAAACTACAAATAACAATCAAGAGAAATGGGTACCAAAATTGACACAAAAACAGAATGATAGGATTTTTTTTTAAATTTTGGTAGACCATCACTAACACTTTAGGGACCAATATCAAGCCAAATAAAATAAATAATTAAATTTAAATTTAAATAAATTTAACATAAAAATATAAAATCAAAAGGAAACAACATTTTCTTTCTTAATATGATCAGAAAAGATTTAATATTGAGAATGGAAAGATGGTAATTCTTTTTGTTACAATTGAAGAAAATAGTTAAAAGATGAAAAAAAAGTTTCTTTCTGTCATCTTTCATTATTTCTTGTTAAGCTCAAGCTTGATTTGACTAAAAAGGGACCTTTTGTAATTGGCCCTTCAATAGAGACTTGGAAAGGGATGGATGGCGAGGCGACCCGTGAGCCCCATAATGAGTTACCTACCGAGTCGAGTTCATATGGGAGGGGAGGAATCCCATTTGTCTAGAGGTTTTTAAAATTTTTTTATTTAAAATTAATATTTTTTTTTAATTTTTTAAAATTTATTTTTTATATCAATATTCAAATATCTAAAAACATAAAAAATATTTCTTTTTTAAAAACACTTTAAAAATATAAAAACAATTAATTCGAAACATTCTACATTTTGTTTGTCACCTATCGATCTAATTTATGACCTTTCAAGTTGCTCGGTAATCCAATGATAATGACTCTAACTAGGGTTAGTTTTTGGGTAAATATTAATTTATTTTCATAAGGGCTATTCAGGTTGATGGTTTTGACTATCATCCAAAACATAGCAATGACTTTGAATTTATGGTTGTGTTAGTTTAATAATCCAAACTAAAAATATAAATATAAAGTGATTAAAAATATAAATCTAAGTCTAATCTGAAAAAATAATCTAAAAATAACTAATTTGAATATTTTTCTAGTTAAGCTGAAAAATATTTATATAGTAAAATCTAATTAATTAGAATGAATTTTTAATTGTTTTAACTGAACTTATTTTTCATGTTAATTTGATTTTTGTTTTAATAAAAATTATCAATAGATAATTCTTTTAGTCACTTTCTAGCTCTTATTCTCCCCACGCCAAAGCTTTACATTAGTATTCAGCACCATGTCTAAATCAATTGTTGTATTTAATCCATAAAGTTTTTTTTAATTAAATTAATTAGGATTGTTTGTTTTGAAATAATAAATAACCACTTGTCAATATTTAGTATGTCAATAAAAAACAAAACCCACAATTTCATTTTCTAAAAAATAATAAAAAGAATTTATAAAAGAAAAAAAGAAAAAAAAAGTATTTGGGTTTTCCTTTCCTAGTCTGTCTCTCTCTTTCTATCAATATCAACAAGTTATTTAAAAAATAAGGTTTTCATTCGTAATGATAAAAAAACAACCTTGAAAAGTTACTATTTTTCTCAAATTCTTTGCCAGCTCCAACTTTTCAATGAAACGATTGGTTCCTGTCATTAATTAAATACCCTTTTGTTTTTCTCACCGAATTTTATGTTCACATTTTGGATTTTCTCGGTCTGTCACAGGTCCTAAATAAGCCTCATTTGTGCAAAACTTTTGATATTTATGTTATTTGATTCTATATTTTGAACTGTTTGAGGAAGATTAATTCTGGGTTTTATTTGGTGAATTGAGTTTTGATTCCAAGCTTGAGTTTTTAGGAAAAAAAATCTACCTGGGTTTTTGAGAGGCATGGGATTATAATTGGGAATGAGTCCATTGGTAAAAGCTGTAAGCTTTTTGGGTTGGTTTTGTATTATGAGAGTATTATAAGGGTTTTGATTCTTCAACAGGGGGTCTAGCTATTTATGAAATGAGAAGGATAGTTTATGCTTATAAGGATGAATCAACAACCAATGGTTCATATGAAGTCAAGTTATTCCAGTTTTTTGGTGATTCTGCTGTGTGCATCTGTGGTGGTGAGCTTGGAATACAGGGGAAGGACAGAGGAAGTGTTTCTGAGGCAAGTAGCTGATCCAGCAACCGGGGATGTTGATAAGGACGCGGTAGGACTTTGTACCACGTACCTCTATAATTCCATTGCATGCAGTTTGTGATCACAATTGAGGTTATTTGATTTCCGGTGCCTGAGATGCTCCTTTTCATGCTGATTGATTGTGAGTTGGGAAACGGATATAGGTTTAAGAGAGTACACTCTAATTAGCCACAAAATTTATATCAGGACGTGAGAAGTAAAAGTCTCATAGATTTCATAGTTTTGATATAGTAATCTGTTCTTAATGAGTTGAAGAGATGGAATTAGTCTCCAAGTGTGAAAACTTAAGAATATCCTTGGCCTTAAATCCAAAAAAGGAAAATTATAGCTAATATCTTTCATGATATTAACTTCTTATTTTATAGGTCTAAACTTAAATTAATAAAATTAGGGATCTGATAGTACTTCCCACACGTGTATGACAATTCTGTGGTTAGGGTCTTGGACTTTTCTTTCTTTCCTTTTTTGTTTTTGGTTGCTGGGGGCAAATTCAGAGTGGAAGAGTTGTAATTATTGAATTCTTTTATCATAATGTCTTTTTTATCCGAAAACTAGTCATTGCTGAAGATGAGCAATGATCATTGATAAGGATTATAATACCACAATAGCTCTGACCTGAAGTTTTTTGTGCACATGATCTTATCCATGTTGCATGTGCTTATGTGTAAGTGGGGATATTCGCTTCCAAGCTCTTCCTTTTTACTGATTATTTTGTCTTCTCTTTCTTGCCCACTGCAAATGTGGCATGGCCTTAATATGTTTGTGCTTTTTTATGCCTAGGTAAAGCTTCCTTGTTCTTCATGTGTGTGTGTGTGTCTACTGCTTGCTCTTAGTTCATATTTATAGATGTCTGCTTATTCCCAGCTGGGCTAAAATTTACTGAAATTGTTTTGGATTGTAGGTAGAGCTACTATGCATCATTTGCAAGGTAGATTTGATTCAACTGAAGGAAGCTGATGAAAATCTTAACTTCTGTTTTCCTGAGGAAACATTTAATGGGGCCAGTGAACTGAGGTCCAAGGGTTGGTCAGTGTCAAAAGAAAACATTCAGAAATTGATTAAAATCTTGCATCCCCAGTTAGAGGAAACTCTTTTAGACTGTATAAGAAAGGACAATAATCTGTTCCATGTTTCTGAAGATGAAGGTGGTGCAGATAATGATCACACAAGGCATGTTGTTGGAAGGAATTTGCTTCAAATCATCTCAGAGCCCCCAGCCCCAGCGCCTTCTGTTGGATCACCATCTCCTAGTCCCTCACCAGCCCCAGATCTGACACCTTCTCCAGCTTCTACACCAAATCCTTCCGCTTCACCACAAGAGCCATTTTTTCCTCACCTAACTCCTCCCAGTCCTAGTGAAATCTCTCCTGCAGGTCAAATCTCTGGTCCAATTGAGCCAGATAATGGCAAAAATGACCATAAAACAATTGTTTTTGCAGTAGTTGTGACTGCTGGAGTGACATTTGTTGTTGCGGCATTGTTCTTCTTGCTCTGTAATAAGGTTTGTAGGAGAGGACCTGGAGCTAGACGAAATGATGAAAGGCCCCTTCTAAGCCTAAGCTTAAGTGACTATTCTGTTGGTCAGTAAATAGTCTGTCAGATGTTTTCTTTTAACTTAACAGCTCTTGTATACAGTTCTGATACTGCTTCAAAATCTGATCTTCCAGGTTCTACTCATAAAACTTTTGGCTTGGGAAATTCGATCGAAGAAGAGAAACTTGGTCACCATTCTTCTGGTAATATATCAAGCCATGAGAAAATGGGATCATCTTTGGAGAGCCTTTTTTATAAGTCTGATGCTCTTAATGCATCGCTAGATGAAAGTATGTCATTAGGAGCTGTTAGGGGAGCTGACAAATCCTCTGGTGACAGCAAGATGAACACACCTGTACCACTTCCTCCAGGAAGGACAGGCAGCAACCCTTTTTTGAAGCCTCCTCCTGGAAGGGCAGAACCACTTCCTCCTGAACAGCCTGCTAGTCTCAGGCCTCCTCCCAGCAAGGCTGGCCCTACTCCCACCCCTCCTCCTCCTGCACCACCTTCCCCTGCAAAATCATCCAGTAGTGCAGGCCCTCGTCCCCCTGGTCCACCTCCACCACCTATTACCTCTGGATTGAAACCTGGTCCACGCCCTCCACCACCTCCAATTGGAGGTTCTGCTCCTCGACCACCACCACCAATGCCCTCAGGTCCAAAAGTTCCTCGACCACCTCTTGGATCAAAGCATCCTTCCAGCACTGCATCCAGTGAAGGAGCTGGTATGGAGGATGATGCTGATGCTCCTAAAACCAAGTTAAAGCCGTTTTTCTGGGACAAAGTTTTAGCCAACCCAGATGATTCGATGGTTTGGCATCAAATTAAATCGGGATCATTCCAGTAAGTTACGCTTTTGAATCTTATTGTTATTTTTGAATTTTTTTCATTCATGAATCCCTAAATAACCTTTGCTGCTGAATATGCTATTTTACAGGTTCAATGAGGAGATGATAGAAACCCTGTTTGGATATGCACCTGATAAAAACAAAAATGAACGCAAGAAAGAGTCTTCTTCCCAAGACCCAACACCCCAGTTTATTCAAATACTTGATCCCAAAAAGGCACAAAATTTATCAATTCTTTTGCGGGCACTGAATGTGCTGATAGAAGAAGTCTGTGATGCACTTCGTGAAGGTGATCAACTCAGTTTCTTTCAGTAGAGATACATGCATGGATAGGCTAAACTGCACCAATTCCAAGAAATTCTTAGTTTTTTTCATTTGGTTTGTGTGTGTGTGTGGGGGGAGGTTTCATTGTTTTGTTTATCTCGTTCCTAGTCTGGAAAACCCTTTCACACCATATATTGTCTAGTATGACTGATTTTCATGATGGTGTGGCCTGGTGGATGGTTGTCAGGCTTGAGGTTACCTCATCTCATTGGAAGAGGAATTTGAGTAGCGATAGTGTCTTTCGTTTTTGATGCATCAGCGTATTCTAACCTCATTTAATTAAATCAGGAAATGAGCTTCCTGTAGAGCTCGTTCAAAATCTGTTGAGGATGGCACCCACAGCAGATGAAGAACTGAAGCTTAGGCTCTACAGTGGTGAACTTTCTCAACTTGGGCGTGCTGAGAGGTTCCTAAAAGCATTGGTCGACATCCCATTTGCTTTTAAACGACTGGAAGCACTGCTATTCATGTGCACTCTACAGGAAGAGATCACCTCCAGTAAAGAGTCTTTTCAAACCTTAGAGGTAGGCAACTGGATATTGTATTTCTTCAGCACTTGGTTTAATTCTTGCTTTTCAGATCTGGTTGCATCCATGTCATGGTCTAATGATGAACTTGTTAGTTGCAGTTTTTCAACACACATGGTGCTTCTTGATCTTAAGAAGGCATACCAAATCATGGAGAGATATTTTAAAAAATCCTTAGAAATATCATTGAAAGAAAATTAAATTTCTGTGAAGAACCACAAGACAACATTATTTGCAAAAAAATACATACTAATTTCAGTTCAGTGCCTTCAATCAGTCTCCTTCCCATGTGTCTTGGAAAGTGCATGCATCTCATCTAGTTTATAGAATGAAAGAGACCAGCTACCTATCATACAAAAGAGGATGGGTAGGACATGGTAGAATCCTGTGACCTGATGAATTTCTCATTTAGAATGTATGGATGTGTTTGCATATAAGACATGTGTTTGCAAAAAAATACTCATTTATAAAATTTGATTATATCACCGTGCAAAGTGGCCAGTTTCTCACTGACTGTCTCTGATTTCTGGCAATTTCTTGAATTTCTGCACCTGCTAACATCTAATGCAAATGCTATCTCCATCTAACATGGCAGGTTGCTTGCAAGGAGCTCAGAAACAGTCGATTGTTCCTCAAGCTTCTAGAAGCTGTTCTTAAAACAGGCAACCGAATGAATGATGGAACATTCCGTGGTGGTGCACAAGCATTCAAACTAGACACTCTTTTGAAATTATCTGATGTAAAAGGAATAGATGGGAAGACTACTCTCTTGCACTTTGTCGTTCAGGAGATAGTTCGATCTGAAGGTGCGAGAGCTGCTCGTGCAGGACGAGAGAGCCAGAGCCTTTCCAGTATAAGTATAAAAACAGATGATCTTCTTGAGGAGATCTCCACCGATACAGAAGAGCACTATCGCAGCCTTGGTCTTCAGGTTGTTTCTCGTTTGAGCAGTGAACTAGAAAATGTCAAAAGAGCAGCAGTTGTAGATACTGACAACTTAACAAGATCCGCTGCCAAGCTTGGACAGTCATTGTTAGTAACCCGAAATTTCCTGAATAAAGACATGAAGAATTTAGAGGAAGATAGTGGATTCCATCAAACATTGAAAGGTTTTGTGCAGAATGCGGAGGTTGATGTCATGTCACTTCTGGAAGAAGAAAAGAAAATTATGGTTCTGGTGAAGAGCACTGGTGATTATTTCCATGGGAATGCAGGGAAGGATGAGGGTTTACGATTATTTGTCATTGTACGAGACTTTTTAATAATATTAGACAAGGTATGCAAAGAGGTGGGAGAGGCACAAAAGAGGTTAGCAAAAACACAGAAAAAGGAGGCATCTACTGTATCATCTCCCTCGAATCAGCGCCAGCAACCCTCTCCTGATCTTCGCCAGCGGCTATTTCCAGCGATTGCAGAGCGACGCACAGAAGATTCTGGTTCCAGTTCGGATGATGAGAGTTAATCTGAAAGAGGTAAGCTAAGACCCTATCAATGATTAACTTGTGGTTTGTTTCCATTTAGAATTTATACAAATGAACGTTATATATATATGGTCGAAGAGAATGTCATTCTGAGAACTTGGGATTGATGTAGAAATTAAGAAAGTCCTTCACTTGTGTTATCCAGGTTGCTGCTATTATGGAACATTTCGGATCTTCACCATCGGCTATATTACTACCCTTCGGGTCTTTCACTGGTTTTATCCATATATTTCGAGGGAATGATGGGAAAGTGCACCAAAATCATATAGCATTCCCACTTGAAATGCAGCAGATGGATTAATGGAGCTGAAAACAGATAGTAAATTAAGCCAACAATTTCATGCTGGAGCTCATGGGGTGGATTCATCCCATCATGTTATAACTTGTGCATTGCTAGTTAGGCTTATTTGTTCAAGAAAGATTGATTCTTTGGTGTATTACTTGGGATCTCAATTCAATAGTGGAGTAATTAGAGAAAAAGTTAACGAAAACATAATACAGTTGGGAGGGCAATCACTCCCGAATGTCTTGCTAAGAAAGGCTCGATGTGTGGAAGATTTTTGTGCCTGTAACAACATGCATAACATGATTTATATTAAATCCCAATTCAAGAAAAACAAAACCTTGGTATTTTAGTAGATTTTCTTGTAATTTTCTAAATTCCTAAGATTTATTAACCATAGAATGTTACTATATTACCTTGATATACAAGGGTGATTGACATTACGTTTCAAAAATATTTTTTTTTTTAAAAAATAAAAAAAATATTTTAACTTTTTGCTTTAAATTATTTTTTTAGTGTTTTTAGATCATTTTCTTGTGCTAATTTTAATTTTTTAAAATTAAAAAAATATCATTTTAATACATTTTTGAACGAAAAACACTTTTAAAAACAATCTCAACTAAACTTCTAAATAGACACTAAGATATCATGATGTCTTTTCTATGGTTATGGTATAACTATAATTTGTTGTTTTCTTAAATAATTGTTTTAAATTGTTTTTTTAATATCTTTTAATTGTTTTAATGTGATGATAATAACAATAAATTTAAAATAAATATTATTTTAATGTGTGTGTTTGTAGTTTTAAACCAATAATGAATCAATACTTGTATTTTTATGCTATTTTATAACCATGTCCTTAATTTTTTTATGACAATATATTGTTTCTGTTCTAAAAATCTCCTTCATTTCTAAGTCAAAAGCTTATAATCAAAAGTGATTATCTGGAATTATATATATTAACAAATACACTAAAACAAAATAGATTTTACTGTTCACCAACACTCATCCGCACTATGGACACGATATTTTTCTTGGCGCGTCTCAAGTACACGTCCACCCTTTTTTTTTTTTTTTTTTGTCTTTTGGCCTGTGAACAATGTTTTATCGTTTTTGCCCCCATAATAAGGCAAAAAAGGGTTCCGGGTCAGGGGCCCATCTGTCATTGCGCCCATCCGGACCGGTCTGGTTCGGCTCAGCCCGCCGCTTTTTTAAAAAAAATATTCTGCTAAATATGGTTATAGCCCCTAATAAGACAAAAATGTTGGTTTGACTATAGGGGCAAAAAAGTATTTGACCCTAATTTTAATTTTTTTTTTATTCCATGGCTATCAGGGCATGAGGCCCACGCGCCGGTCGGTTTTCTGCCTCCCACCCTGTTTGGGCGGCGCGTGCGGCCTCATACGGTGGTCGGAAATGGTCGATCGTCATCGTCCTCAATGCGCCTACGCGTGACCTTTCTCCTACAAATGCCTGTGGATGTGTCGTTGGCCGGTTAAAGGCGCTGCCACCGTTTTTTCTCTCTCCTGCACGTGAAAGTGCAGGAGAGTCCCCCATTTGTTTCTACTTTTCACTTCGGTCCTTCTACTTTTAATTTCAATTTTGGTCCTTATTTCTATTATACAAGTTCTAATTTAGTTCGATTGGGTCCTCCGATTTTAATTGATTGAATGCGAGAAGTTTACTTAGGTCCTCATACTTTTAATTTCCGTCTTGGCTGTAAATATTAATAAATCCGGTACACAGGTTTTGATTGTTTCAAATTTTTCCTTTGATTTAAATTGATAATAAATGTGATTTTCATTTCAGCCCTTAGACTTTTATTTTTTTTTGATTTAATCCCTTTATATTGGATTTTTATTTAAGCCTTTATACTTTTATTTTTTTTATTTGTAGAATAATGTCTACTTTTGTCCATGTATATATAAGTGTACTTAACACAACAACAACAACAACAACAACAACAATAATAATAATAATAATTTAATTATTTTTGTTAGTTACTCTTTTGTTAATATTTTTTTTCCTCTTGATAATTTAAATTATTAAATAAATAATTTAATTGTTTTTCTTGCTTACTCTTTTGTTAATGTTTTTTTTCTCCGTATAATTTAATAATTTTTATTGTTTTGACAGTAATGGCAATGATATTTATTTTTTTTTCTTTTGTTAAAGTTTCTAGGATATTTTAAGTCTTTCATTAATTATATGTTCTAATATTTATTGAATAGTATCTCATAGGAATATATATATAGAGGGAAAAGAAAACATAACCTAGGATTTTTTGAATATAAAAAATTAATATCAGTATTCTTAAATATATTTAATATAATCATATAATAAATAAATCGGATAATATAAAAAAAATTATCTTCGAATTTTAATTTTTTTCTTAACACAACAACAATAATAATTTAATTGTTTTTCTTACTTACTCTTTTGTTAATGTTTTTTTCCCTCCGTATAATTTAATAATTTTTATTGTTTTGACGACAATGACAATGATATTTTTTTTCTTTTGTTAAAGTTTCTAAGATATTTTTAGTCTTTCATTAATTATATGTTCTAATATTTATTGAATATTATCTCATAGGAATATATATAGGGAGAAGAAAACATTCCCTAGGATTTTTTGAATATAAAAAATTAATATTAGTATTCTTAAATACATTTAATATAATCATATAATGAATAAATCGGATGACATAAAAATTTTTTGTCTTCAAATTTTAATTTTGTACTTAACACAATAATAATAATAATAATAATAATAATTTAATTGTTTTTCTTGCTTACTCTTTTGTTAATGTTTTTTTTTCCTCGGTATAATTTAATGATTTTTATTGTTTTGGCAGTAATGACAATGATATTTATTTTTTTTCCTTTTGTTAAAGTTTCTAGGATATTTTTAGTCTTTCATTAATTATATGTTCTAATATTTATTGAATATTATCTCATAGGAATATATATATATATATATATAGGGAGAAGAAAACATTACCTGGGATTTTTTGAATATAAAAAATTAATACCAGTATTCTTAAATACATTTAATATAATCATATAATGAATAAATCAGATAACATAAAAAAAATTGTTTTTGAATTTTAATTTTGTACTTAACACAACAACAACAACAACAACAACAACAACAAATAATTTTTTTTTTTATTATTATTGTTATTGTTATTATTATAATGATAATTTAATTATTTTTCTTGCTTACTCTTCTGTTAATATTTTTTTCTCTCCGGATAATTTAATAATTTTTATTGTTTTGATAGTAATAGGAATGCTAATTTTTATTTTTAGTTTATTTTTAGTTTTATCTTTTGTTAAAGTTTCTTGAATATTTTTAGTCTATCATTAATTATATGTTCTCATATTTATTGAATACTATCGCATAGGAATATATATAGGGAGAAGAAAACATGACCTAGGATTTTTTGAATAAAAAAAATTAATATTAGTATTCTTAATTACATTTTATATTATAATATAATGAATTAATCACATAACATAAAATTTTTTTATTGAATATTATCGCCTATAAATATATATATATATATAGAGAGAAAAAATGACCCAGAATTGTTTTCTTAAAAAAATTAATATCAATATTCTTAAATACATTTAATGTAATAATATAATTAATGAATCTTATAAAAAAAATTGCCTTTGAATTTAAATTTGGAACTCTTTTGTTTAAGTTTATTTCTTAAAAACAAATTTATAATATTTTCATTTATAATATTTTAAATATATTATTACCGGAGAAAAAATTAAACTAAAAAAAATTACAAATTTACTTAGGTTATCTACAATTAAAAAATATACAATTCACTTTCCATTTTGATTATATAAATTTTATCAATTATAATTATACCAATTAAATATTAAAATAATAAAATATAATATATAAAAAAAATCAATTTTTTATATAGATAAAAAATCTCGTCGCATCGCACGGTAATCCACTCGTATGTGTATATATCAAAAGTCAATTCTGGTCAAAGGATCGACTTAAGATTTCTCAAAACTAGAGGGGGGACTAGTATATAAATTAATAGAAAAGCACAATCCGACCGTAAAAATAAACTATACTCATTTCCATGGTTTGTCAAGTGGTTGTGCGTCCGATTTCGATATTCAACAGAAAAAGGCTAAACCCTCACCTCTCTCTATACCTTCCCCGTCCTGCTACTATCTCTGAACTTCTTCCTTGACGAAAACCTATTTAAAGATAAATAAATTGTTAGAGGCAGCCTTTATACTCAATCTACTGGCACGTTTTTTTCCTTCTTTCTTTGATGGTGTCGATTTGTTAGTTTTAATTATAAAATCGGTGACAGAGAAATATGATTTGTGTGAGGTTATGAATCATATGTTAAGTTCAGTTTTATGATGTTTTGCTTTGATGGGCTGTGTTAGTTTAACGTTGTCAGTGAGTTTCCTCGAATTCAAAAAAAAAGAAGATATTTTAAATGTTACACAAACGGATTGAGTTTTGAAATGAATTTAACAATTTGCATATTTATTCGTTTAAGTGTATTCATCGGATTTGGATCATCTTAACCAACTGTCGTTTTTATTGTTGTGTCTGCAGGGATTTTTATTGTATTCAATTTAGTATAGTTTAATCGATAATGCTTTCTGGGGTGAAGTTTATTCCCCGAGATGAAATTGGTAAGGTAAGGTTTTTTTTTCTTCTGAAATATTGTTTAATTTTCGTGTTTAAAATATTTTTTTAATTACCTTTCATTTTGCTAACTATTTGAATCATGGGTTTAGGGGAAAGGTGAAAAGAGGGATGATTTTGTAGAGAAGAAGAAGGGATCTGGTAGTAGAAAGGAAAAGAATAGGAGGAGGAGGAAGAAATCGCGTCATGATAACAATTCTGATGATGATCTTGAAAGAATTAAGAAACGGTCTAAGAAGAGTAAGAAGTGGTATTCGTCAGATGAGCATTCGTCAGAAGAATCAAGTGATAGTGAGAGTGGTTCAGATGGAAAGAGTAGTAGTAATAGAAGAAAGAAAAAGAGAGAGAGTAGGAAACGTTTTTCATCTGATGAATATTCATCGTCTTCTTCAGAAGGTGGGGCTCAAAGAGGAAGTGCAAAAGGTGGTAGGAAGAAGAGCAAGGGAAAACAGGGTGAAATTGGTGATGATTTCAGTGGTATTTCTTAATTTATGCTAGAATCTTTGATAATTTGATGATGTTAAGATTCAATAATTTATTGAATATCTGTTTGTAGATGATGGCAGAGAATCGCATTCTATAAATAAAATAGACATTGCCAGGAAAGAAATGGGCTTGGATTGGATGCTTAGGCCTGCAAAAGATGTTGAGAGAAGGCCAACAGTTAGTGTTGATCATGACCCAGAGGAACCCCCTGCTGAAGAGGTAATGCCATTTCCTTTTCTTTTCTGTCACTCTATGATCAAATTATCAGTTGCCTAGTTTTCTTTTGGTTGGTGGTCATAGTTGTCTTTCTTTGTGGCACTTTTATTTAAAGTTGTAGGGGTTAATTCTGTGCAATGATGAGAGTTTGTTTTGCAAAATTCTAACATCCTTAACTAAGTATCTTGCTTGTATTGGAGAAAATATAGTCATTAATTTTCATTTCTCCTCGAATCATGGTCCATTTCTTTGATTATATGGAATTGCTGGGCTGATACTTGTTATATTAGTGTAATTCAACTAGCACAACTAGTTGGTTTTTTAAGATATATTGCTAACATGTACACTGGGCATTTGTATGTCAAGCTTGTTTTACTTTTATGAAATAAAACTGGTTTTCCTCTATCTGCTTTTGCTGATCAGTTTTTGTATCATTTCACTGCTCAAAATTGTTATGCTTACATGATCTTTGCATATTCAGCGTGGTATATGTCACATTTATTCTTTCTAAATTGTGTTGAGCGCATGTATGTCCTGTTCAAAATGGTTGCTTACATGAGCTTTGAATACTCAGGGTACGTTAGGTAAATGGATGTCTTTTTATGCAGAGTAGTTGTGCTATGCTTTTTTCTCTGTTGATGAAGTACTCATTTTTTATTTTTTTCTTTAGATAATGAGAGTGAATCCTCGGGAGTTGAATCCATATTTCAAGGATAATGGGAGTGGTTATCCGGATGATGGAGTTGAGAAAAAAGTTGGTGGAGATCAACTTCCTCCAACTTCAGTTATTGGGGATGGAGGTGCAAGCTGGAGGTTAAAAGCCTTAAAGCGTGCCCAGGAGCAAGCAGCTCGGGAAGGAAGAAAGCTTGAAGAGGTTTGTTTCCTCAACTTTCAGAACACATCTATTATGACCGAAGCCTCCATTATTTGCATTTGATAGTTGATACAATTTTATTTTGCAGATTGTGGAAGAAAGATGGGATTCCCTTGGTCAATTGGCTGTCTCTGCAGCATCTCGGGTGGCGGCCCCATCTCGCGCTCATCTGCATGCTATTAAAAACAGAAAGAAAGGATTCACCAAGGAACAAGATGCTATGACAGATGGTCATAGTGGGAGAGATGTTGAAAAGGTGCACGCAACTCACTGAACCACTGTTAGTTTTTTTGTAAAGCAGTTTTAGGGTGTGAATCAAAAATTGCTTTAGTGTTACTTGAATAAAAAGTACCTTTTGACTTGCATGTAATTAATATGATTTTTATTTCAGAGTGCTGATCGAGGCTACTTGAAAGATGTATCTGTCCGCCATCCTGAAATGCGAGCTCCAAAAGTCCATAACACATTGTCATGGGGAAAACAAAAAAGTCAAAATATGTCTACTAAGGATGCAGCCCTTGTTTCTGCTGCAGCATCTAGCTTGAATAAGTTTTCTGATGATGGAAGTTTTTTGAACAAAATTCTTGGAAAGCAGAATAAGGATGCTGGCAGTTCTGTTGGTTCCTATCCAAACCAAGAGGAGAATATGGAGATAAAAGTGGCTTCAACTGAAATGAACAAACCCAGTGAAGGCAGTCTGTTGGTTAAGGAAGCACTAAGTGCAAACCAATTGGCTGCCAAGGCTTTGCAGCTTCGCATGAAAGGAAAGCATGAAGAAGCGGAGAAACTCATGGTGAGACAATGTTTCCACTTTTACATATTTCTGTTTTACCCTTGCTTCTAATAAAGACATGAGCTTCAGATTTCTACAGTCCTTCCTGGTAGATATTTTAGTTAATTTTAACTATTTCTTCGTAGTATGAAAAACAGTGCAAGACAAAAGCTTTGGGTTATTATACGATGTTCTAGGATGGAAGTTAAGAGCATTGCAATGACATCATTATTTCATAGTCCTAAGCCGAGTCCTAACTTTTAGTCATTTTCTTAGAAATGGGATAAGAATTCAGGGTAAGATCAAGATCAGTGCAGGGGTAAAAGCATCATTTTACCATCAACAGGACTTGGGTCAATCAAAAGCTTTCAAGAGTGAAGATATTTTTATAAAAACGTGCACTTCTGTAAGCTTAGCTTAGCATAATATGAAAGCGGTGCAGGTAACAACGGTCTCTAAAGTTCACTGTGACTTTCCAGATATGTTCTTAGAAGTTTTCTATGAGTGATTTTCGGTCAATCAAAGCTTAAGAGTGAAGATATTTTATAAAATGTGCACTCTGTGTTAGCTTAGCATAATATGAAAGCGGTGCAGGTAACTACGGTCTCTAAAGTTCACTGTGACTTTCCAGATATGTTCTTAGAAGTTTTCTATGAGTGATTTTCTGGGTCTTGCAAGCAATCATAATCCTTATTATTCTTTGTATTTGCTAAGTCAAATTGTAAGTGAACAGACCTTTTTTATTGGTGATCAACTGTTTTCTTTTCCTTTGTTTTATCAGCAAGAAGCTGAAAGCATCAGGGAGAAGAAGGGTGTTGGAGAGAATTTAAACAGACCTCAGATAGTCAGTAGCACAAGCAGGTAATTTTGCATTTTGTGATATTTTTATTAAATATGTATTTTTTTTTTGAGTTTCTGCTGAGATACAGTATGCTTATAGTTTTGGATAGGGTAGTGTTCGAAACACAATATTTGAGTATCAAAGGCGCAGTGATTCCTCCTTTTCCTTTCTTTGTGGAACATGTTTGAGCTCCTTGATCTCCTGCAGTTTCCAAAAAAGTCTATGTTTCATCAACCTGATTCAGTTACTCCATATGCCATTACATTGTTTTCTCATTCCTGAAGCTTTCCAATTTATGGTCATGGGTTTATAATAGTATTACCTTCTCTGTTCTTTTTAGATCTGCTATTCAAGGTGTTTCTGCTAGAAGAAAGGAAGATGAAGATGCTGATAGGTGTCTTGCCCAGACGATAATGCAGAATAAACAGTACAGCTTATCTGGCCGGGCTGACAATGAATATGATTTTGATGGCAGCCCAAGGAGGAAGTCTGCTAGGAAGGGTAGAGACAGTGATCACAAGGTCTCTAACAAGAATGATCTTGCAAAACGTATCTTGACTCAGCAAGAACGCTGCCATTTTTGCTTTGAGAATCCAAACCGGCCAAAACATCTTGTTGTGTCGATAGCAAACTTCACATATTTGATGTTGCCACAGGGGCAGCCCATTGCGCCAGGCCATTGTTGCATCTTGCCAATGCAGGTAAGCTTAGTCTTGCTGCTTAGAGTAGAGTAGGGCATGGTTACCAGTAATAAGATTTGTATTTCTTATGGTTGAATCACAACTTGTCATTTGTCTTGGATTTGTTCCAAAAGACTGCATTTGGGAGAATTAATATATCTCATAATTATAGTAAGCAACTTGAAAATATGCCAGTGTTTGAATCATCACATTCTGATAGATTCCACCAGAACAGGAAATAAGAGGAGTTTTGATGATTTAGGAAGCAAAATAAAGTCATTCGCAACATAATGTAGATGATACAGGATTTTATTTAGGAACAGACATAGGTTAACTTTTTTCTATTTTTATTCTTCACCTGAAGATTTATTCTTAATGGAGGCTGGTTTTCTTCGTTGTAGCATGACTCAGCCTCGAGGAATGTTGACAATAATGTGTGGGAAGAAATTCGCAATTTCAAGAAATGCCTTATAATGATGTTCTCCAAGCAAGAGAAGGAGTTAGTGTTTCTTGAAACAGTGATCAACTTGTCACAACAAAGGCGCCATTGTTTGATCGAGTGTATTCCTTTGCCTCAAGAAATTGCTAAACAAGCCCCTCTCTATTTTAAGAAGGTTAGCTTTTTTCTTAATTAGTTTTCTGTTTTGGTGAAATAATTGTTGCTTCCTTTTTTAGTGTCCGGTTAGCCTTCTAGATTTTGCTTGAGTATCTGTTTGGGGAGAAGAGCTGGTCTGTTAGTAACTGTTGATTGTGTGCATTTAGAAAAATATGCTCATTTTTTCTCTGACCTTTGTTTAAACTACGAGTTGTCATCAAGCATAAAAATGAACGGAACATAAAGTTAACATGAAAGTGTTGGCAGTGTACTGCAACAATAATGTTCTTTAATATTTATTCAATTGTTTAATGTAAATTGGGTCAAAGTGTCGACTTTGTAACACCAAAGAGAAACCATAGTGAAAATCAATCAATTTATATTTAATCAACCTACTTTCTTTCGTTTTGGGAACAATGTCAACACTAGCCATTCACATTTGTAGATTTTGCTTATATATATGGAAAAATTTAAGACTTGCCACACCCTTACATGTTCATCCATCCTTTCCTAATAAATATTTCCATCTCAGGCAATCGATGAAGCTGAAGATGAGTGGAGTCAACACAATGCAAAGAAGCTCATTGATACAAGTGAGAAAGGACTTCGTGGTTCAATCCCCAAGGACTTTCCCTATTTCCATGTCGAGTTTGGTCTAAGTAAGGGGTTCGTCCATGTTATTGATGACGAGAAAAACTTTAAAACCAGCCTTGGCTTGAATGTTATAAGGGGAATGTTGCAATTACCAGAGGAAGACATGTACCGGCGCCGGAGGCATGAATCAGTGGAGGTGCAAAAACTGGCGGTCGCAAAATTTGCTCAAGATTGGGAGCCGTTTGACTGGACGAAACAACTCTAAATATTTTTCTGGCTAACAGCTTTTTGTTGGCCTCACACTTCTGAACTTCCATATTCAATAGCTGGGGAGATCTGCAAGTTTGCAAAGATTGCTCAGTAGAAACAACAAGCATTTCGATAGCCAATCCTTGAAGCTAAAACTCGGGACAAGATGGGCGTCCTGCCAGCAGGTGATGACAACACTTGTGCTAATTTTCAACATTTCTGATTGGCTGGATTTAAAAATGCCGTGACAAGGTTCTGTTAATTCATATAATGCTGCAGTGGATGGTTTTAGAGCAGATAGCTTCAGTCATAGTGCAATACTTCACAGTTTATTTTTATGTAAATCTGGAGTTTTTGTAGCTGCAAATCAACCTCGACAAGCTGCAAATCAATTAAATCCGTTCTAATTATATTCTTTTGTATTGTCAATCAAAGAAAACCACGTTATTTTTTTCTTGTTGATCTAGAAAAAAATCCATTTTTTTAAAAAAGGACCTGAATTTGGATTGCTAAGCAATGTGTCGTTTCCTTCTTTGGTACTTTTTTGTTTTGTTTTGTTTCAATTAATACTTTTTTATGTTATTTTTTAAGCTTGTTTTTATATTGATACCCTCTTATCTCTTTTTTTTATTTATCTTTTTTACAATCACAATTATTTTTTTGTGTCTTTAATTTTTCATGAGTTTAAAATGATTCATCTATACATCTTCATGTGTTTCATATAAATTACATTTATTTTTATAGATTAAATATGTTTATTTTTATTTGTTTCGTATAAATTACATTTATTCTTTTAATAAACATAATCATTAAACACAACCAGTTAAATAACCCTTGTTACACTATTAAATATCTTGATTTATATATATATATATATTTACAATTTTGTGTTATTTATCTCAACCTCATGATATAGAATATAGAACGTATAATATACACATAATCTTGGCATGTCTGATGTCCGAGTCATGTATTTTGAATGTTAACCGAGTTTTGCCTATAACAATATTTTTTTTCATTTATTTTTTTTATTGCTGCTTTATTTTTTTTATCGTATTATCAAAATAATTAAAATTTAGCTTGATTATTGAATTTCTCACATTTCTTAAACACTATGGTCTTTTATTTTTCATGTAAAAATAAATTAGTTTGATCCTTGTGATTGATAGCATGTGGTATATTGCAATCCCTAAATTTAATAAATATTTACATTTTATATCTCAAACTATATTCTTGATTCTTGAATTGAATCTATGTTTAGTTTAGGAATTTTGATTTTATTTCCACATTGTTTTTGTCTTTTTTTTTTTAGGATAGACGTGATGCCAAAAGATTTGAGATCTGCACAGCATATCTCGAGTTCGAGTCAGGGTATGCATCTCTTATAAGAGCCTAGATAACTGAGATTTTACTCGCTCGCCTGGAACAACCAAGATTTTATTCGTTCACTAGCCCACAAAATATATTTTTCAAGGAATGTGGTTTCTTTGAATTAAAAAAAAAGAGTTTTGTAATTCTACATATTAAACATAGATAATCCTGCTTTAATTTCTCATGGATTGAGTTCTTACCAAAAGATTGACGAGTACTTTGTTTATTAAACTTTCCTACACAGAAAGATTTCCTGTCGTAGTGGCTGGAAGATGAAATTTTGAAACAATATCAGAACTGTAAACAAGACATGTAGGTTAATATGGAAACTAGGTATGTAGCAAATTAGCCACTTAAGCTTAGAAGAGAAGGGACCTTGGCATCAATTGGTTTAAGGTTTACCGTCATTTTTATTACTAAATTATTATCAACATTACTACTCAAGCAATTAAAATCATTAAATTATCCTAGAAAATAAAAAAAATCAAAACATTTTAACAAAAAAACAATAAAAAAATAATCACTAATATTATCATTATTATTGTACAAACAATAAAATCATAAAATTATCTGATCCGAAAAATAAATAAAATAACAGAAAACACACAAAAACAAAAAAAAACAAAGGGAAAAAATAACAATATTAATTTTAAAATTATCACCAACATAAATTAAAATTTCAGAATGAAACTTAATAAAAATAAAACCCCGACAAAAAATGAATAGAAAAATAATAATCTAAAAGCATAAATAAATAAATATAGACAGAAAATAAACAATGTCAAAACATTGTATTTTTAATGTTTTTAGATAATTTTAATGTGTTGATTGTAAAAATATTTTTTTAAGAAAACAATTATTATTTTAATATATTTCTAACACTTTTTTTTAAAAAAATTAATCACATTTCCAAGCAAAATAAAAAAAATGTTTCATGTAAAAAATGAAAAACAAAATATAATCCGGAAAAAAAAAGTTATAACAGAAATTGATTCGAGGATTAATCATGATGCGTTTAAGCTAGTCTAGACACCCCCAATTATAAAAAAAACAAATAAAAAAAATATATCTATAAGTAAAAAAAGAAAAAAAATATAACCAACAAGAAAATTTTTTTATGAAAAAAATGAAAAAAGAAATAATTATAAAAGAAAACATAGAAAAAAGGGTAGAAACGAAAAAAATATATTATGGGAATGGGATTCGAATCCGCGCGCATGCTTGGGAAAGCAATATCTGCAATCGCTTCGGACCAACTAGGCTACCTCAACATATCCTTCTTAGCTCTTGCAAATATATATTAATAGTAAATTTATTGAAGACAGCCATAATGTCACACTCATTAGACGAACTCAGCTATCTCAACATCTCGCTCATAGTTCACAACAACATATAATAATAGCAAATGTCGCTGTGGATTCACATAGTAAAAATGCGACGCAGTTTCTATATATAATAATAATAATAATTGAAAGCTCACTCAATTTGACCCGGTTAAAAACTCTAATACACCTGTACCTTGATTAACCCGATCAAAGCTAACTGACCATGATAAATCATATAACCAATGACATCCATGCACGAAGTCAATCCTGAGCAAGTTTAATAACTTTGGTTTTGCAGATTTACTAGGATACTTCTCACCTTACATTTTGGATCAAACCAAAAATGTTTTGAATGTAAGAAACAAGGTATGGAGAACTCATCCCTTAAACTTCTGGTCACAGGGGGATTTTGCAAAGGAGATTACAAGAAACTCTCAATTTAAGGAGTTTATGCTTTACAATCTTCATCCGCTACTCCATTTTTGACAGAATTATGGAAGTTAATGTAAATACTGAAAATGGAAAAAACAAGAACTTCAACAGAGAATTAGAGATCAAGTTCCACACAGAAATGATTTTTTTGTGTTTCATTGATGATTAAATTAGAATGTATATATTAATACAACATGAAAGGATACATGGTTCTGTTTGTACATAGATTCTTATGTTGAAGAGGCTGGTTTACACATAACAATTTGCTGTCTGTAGGACTATTTTGCAGGTTGGAGCAATTATAAAGTTTTGTTATCTCCAAGCCAAAATTTGTGTGGGAGTATACCGCATCGCTTGAATAATTAAAATACAAAATGAAAGCTTCCCAGTATTTATCAGCTTGGGAAAAAATCCTGTGTTTCATTGTAGGCTATGGCTTCTTCGCCTGCAAGAGCAATGAATGACTGTAAGTTCAAGGAATAACCAAATGAAATTAGCTAATTAACAAGCAGCTCAGAATCCCATGGAAAAACATGTATATAAACTGCCTTGGAAATAACAAGGAAATCATCAGCAAGCAAGCTGTTATAACCCTTCTGGATGTAGCTAGGATTTCTCAATTTCCTTCAGAATTAAAAAACTCTCCACATAAGTGTAATGAAAAAGGTTTTCCTCTCTGCCTTTCGAATATTTATCTGGCATAGAAACAA
Organism: Salix exigua; assembly: GCA_032356905.1. Taxonomy (NCBI): domain Eukaryota; kingdom Viridiplantae; phylum Streptophyta; class Magnoliopsida; order Malpighiales; family Salicaceae; genus Salix; species Salix exigua. The sequence continues at coordinate 37,944,262 of CM063603.1, read as the reverse complement.
AATGCTAAGAAAAACTGAAGACAAAAAAGGGTTGATACAAATTTTTGACTCTTATACTTTCTTTTTCTGGGTTTTTTCCCCAACATTTTGCTTTCTCTAGTTCCTTTCAACTGATTGAATATTTCAAATGCAACATCAGGATTTATAACAGCACTCCAAGGTAAGAGAAACACCTTTTTTAAATATTTCTTGTGGAGTTTCATAGCACTGCTGCATGCTTTCTTGGCATCTAAATTTCCAGTCATGTCATTCAATATCTGTAAGACATTGCGAAAGAAGAAAATGAATGAGAAAATAAGCAGGTGAAAATCATATCGATAAACAAAGATTTTCACAGCACAGGAGCTAGCTCATGGAATATTATCGAGGTAGTATACTATTTACCAAAAAAAAAAGTTTTGCAAGTTTTATGTTGTCTTTCTGCTACAAATCTACACTAGATGCAAGCATAAACCTACAAGCATGGTCAGTGTTGTTGATTTGTTGGTTAGGTGGTGAATAGCTTGTGGAGGACTCATTCAACTATCCCCATGTTATTAGACAAACTTTGGCCACATTTTTAGTGTTAGTGAGAAATGGGGGCTGCTTAGAATTGAAATATGAATCTTTCTTGAGACGCATACTTTCAGAAAGGGTGATGCTCAAGCTGCAGTATCCACCCGTCACTGCCACACACTTCCACTTTTATTTAATTTCCCCTACATGCATCTGCTTGCTGGAACATTGCCCTTCCTAAACTAAATGATGTTTTATAGGTTCTAAAGCATAGGGCACAAATCAACTCATCAAGCTTACCTTGACAACATCATCCAGGCCCCGAGCCTCATGCAAAAGCATAGAGCTCTTATCTTTTAACACACTAGCAACAAGAAAAATAGAGATGGGGAGGGGACTTTCAGAATTCACTGCCCCATTTTTCATGTTTTCCCTTTCAAACTTCCCATAGTGCCGTATCGACTTTGTTCTCCCCTTAGATCCCTCAGCTTTCTCGCCATTCAATTCCGGCTCTTCATATATAGAGAACAAATCAGGGTCGTATTCAAGGGCCCACATCATCTGTAGAGATTAAAGAAAAAGAAAGCACACATAAGAAGGACAATTTTATGTTCAGCAAGCAGAAAGGTATGCAACTAAGATAAAAAATGGGTTGAGCTGGCTCAGCAGATTTTTGAAGGATCTAGATTTGTCCTTGACTGGTATTTGTTCTGCAGTATAAATCTAGTGATCATTTTTGAAGGATCTAGATTTGTCCTTGACTGTCATTTGTTCAGCAGATTTTTGAAGGATCTAGATTTGTCCTTGACTGTCGTTATAAATAAACTCCACAGCTTGGTGATGAACTGCAGGATAGGGTGAGGAAATGATCACTAGAATATGCAGACACATTACCAGTTTAGGAGGAGTTTTCTGAACATTTGACAAGACCAATTCTGTAGATAAACAGTTCTACCCATAGCTTTAAATTATGAGGAAAACCACTTGAATATACATACTCTTTTCAATAAACCAGACTAAAATAATATAGCGAACTTGAACCATACCTCCCAAAGGTAGAGTGAATCACAAAAAGAAAATTCTCGGCGGAATAAAACCATGAGCATGCGGAAAGCAAATAAATAGTCGCCCCCACCAAGTGCATCTGTGTTCAAAGATCAAAACACAACTTTACTTCCTTTTTCAGATAAACTAAAAAACAACTTATTATAGCTACAGAATCACAGCTGAAAACTGCAATCTGAAAGGCAGATCATAACATAAGTTGGTTTCCATATCATGGATGATACCACACTAAGGCAAACATTCATGTACACATAGGATCAAACTTTCGTAATCATGTACCCTTGTTCCCATGTAGCATCTAGATATTAAAAAAGGGTATTTAAAGGGGTAATAAAGCAAATAATTGTTTTGCTTTTTCCTGAAGAAAATGTTCCAATTTTATTAGAGAACTGCTTCAAGTTTCAAATCAGGAGAGGGGTAACTTTGGAAGGACATAGCTACCATCTTAAGGAAATGCTCTCCATTTCTCGCCTAGCCCTTGTTCATAAAAAATATGACACCACCGAAACAAGCAGGCGTAGAACTAGGAACTGAAGTTAAAGGGGACCAAATCTACTATGAAATGAACAGTATGAGAATGCTAAAGAAAATGTAAGGGATATAGTTGATTATAACTGTTATTGTTCTTTTTTGGTTGGGACTGGGATATCAATCATGATACTCCAACCCTGAATTTTAGGGCTATTTTAAAATTGACAAAACTCTGGAGGTTCCAGAGTCCTCCAAATCTATGCATAGGTCCACTGATGTAAACAAGCCACCTTTACAGGAGCAAAAGCACAGAGCAACAGTTTCATCACAGACAAGTCAATTAAAAAATTCTCCATGTGCTGTCCCTTTTCTTCATGCAACAAGGCAGCAAACAGTGACAATTAAGGCTTTCATTCAGTGGTCAATTCATTATACTCAAGATTCCAAAGTAAACAATTTTGTTTCTTTTTCTCTCAATAACATATATCTTCTTTTGGTAAGTGCTAAAAAAGAGAGAAAAGAAGTGAGGACTAATAAAATACTAAACTGAATGGGATTTAAGAATTAACGATCATATATTGTATAACATAGAGGCTGACTTAAAACACATAATGGGGAAATCATAAATTTAAGACAATACCTAAATGCTGATGAAGTTTTGGATCGATAACCTGGGTAATTTCAGCCAAATTACTAAGTTGTGTCTCCACTCCAACAGAGCTCTCAGTGCATCTGAAATTTCCTCGCTACAAAATTTCAAATAACATAAATTCATGAGAATGTGGAAATCAAAAGGAAAAAAAATTAATGAAGCTAGAGCTGTGGAAACTTCCAAAAGCATTTTGATTGGTCATAAAAGTTATTTCAATCAGAAAAATAAATCCCAAATAATTAACAAAAGCAGAAAAAGAAGTGATTAGTGCAACTGAGGTCAGGAACCAATTTATGTAAGTAAGATGTTTTACAGTGTGACTGTGCTCTAGGATAAAACACATGGTTTTTTCTTACTATTCCTGTACTAGATTCTTATTGCATGGAAGTGGATGATAAGGTTAAGTATCTTTAGGTTATTTGAATATTTATATTTTTAGCTTCAAATGGATCACTTGATGGTTTCCACTTTCGTACTTTGATCAAAACATTATTTACTAGTATCTCACGAGTTATCTACCTCTTGATGGCCTTGTGGATTTTCGTGGATTTATCATCCAAGAGCACCGTCACACTGTAAAAGATCTTGCAAACAAAATTTAGAGAGAAAGAAAATGAAAAGAATGTACCAATCTGCGCATCAATCGTTCAAAACACCAAAACGCATCAGCTTCATCTTCAAGCAGCATTATCATGGGTGAACAAAGATCACTCATTCCTGTCAGCCATTCATGCATTTGAGATTTTAAAATTTACACTTCATTAAGTCAATGTAGACATAGGTAGACACATCTTATAAGGGCTAGCATAATTATTATGAACTTCAGCAACCAAACATAGATATTCAAAAGAGACAAAGAAGACATATCTGTGGAGTTGCTTCTTTATAGTTCAATCTATTACAACCCAATAAGTGTCCATATCTTTACAAATCTCATGCAATATTAAGGTTACATTGTGTAGATGACTGTGCACATGCATATCAATATAATTTTTTTCAGGTCACCAGAATTTCAAACAGAAGAAGAAAAATGTATTTTAATTCTGTAACTATCATTGATTAGTCTATTATAAATTAAGTGTCATAATTGATGGTTATTTATTGAATGAAAAGAGGTACCTGGCTATCCAGATTACAGGAGAATGAGGATAATGAAAGATACTTGATTTTTAAGGGTGTGACTTTTATTACAAAGAACTTGCAACTCTATAAACTAGCAGTGGAAATGCAAAATAAGGAGGGCCCAGAAAATAAAGGGGAAAAAGAAATGAGTTTCAAACTAAGATCTTTTAAGTGACTGTCTTGTGTGTGCTTGACCATGCAACAACACAAATTCTGGCAGCGGGGCTGCTTTCTTCAACCTCATTGTCTTATCTCACAAAAGCAAAAGTTTGAAAAGGCAGAGAGCAGCTACTTATTCCCAACAGTAGATTTCTGCCAACCACACTGTGACCGTCAACAACGTTTACAGAATCCTCGTACGTTCCAGCATAAATTAAGATAATGGTCTTTTATTGTAGTCTACAGAATGATCTAAAAATGCTAAGCACATATTTCAAGCATTAGCACTTGTCTATAAATACCAAGTATTAGGTTTTGAAATTCTGTTTATTCATAAGTTCCTGTTACACAGATCAGGTCGATAAAATGTACTATGATGTACATGTCAAGATCCTATACTGACCACATTAGAAGCTGGATGGAAAAAATAAGTGATTTGAGAATCTTCATCTACACACACACACATACCAAATTCACAAACATGACAATCATTTAATCATCTACCTTGACAATATCCAACATCTGTATCAATCCAGGCATAAACGGCTAGAATGTCCCAAAGTTTTGACAAGTTCTCTTGCTTCTCATAAAACACCAATGTCCTGTCTGTGCGATGTACATCGAGACCTACCACCCATATTAGTCTAATCAGAAAGAGTCATTACAAAATAAAAAAAAATCCAGGATTACAATAATACAGTTATGACTAATTAAATTTTGAGGTTCAAATTAACAGAGTGCAAAGTTCATATCTTTTCTATATTCAGGGGCGGAACTACTTGGAGGGTTAGAGGGGCCATGGAACCCTAAACTTTTTGAAAAACTTTACACATTTCATTCTTAAAATTTTTTAACTATACCCTTCAAGTTAAGGTCACAGGACTTCAAAATTTTGCAGCCCCAAATATTATAAACTCTATGCCTTTCCCTCTGTTGTTTCATTTTCAATGTTACCTAATTCCCCAGCCCCACCTTCCTTCTCATAAAATTCCAGTTCCACCCCATCTATAAGGAATGACTTCAATACCCATAAAAGAAAACATAAACAAGAACTAAAGCATTAGAGGAACAGTTTATGGTAAAACAGTGATTGTAAATATTAAAGCCAGAGTCTAAAGGTAACAAGTGTGCATTAATGAGAGAACATCGATTAATCATTAACCATTGCATAACAAGAAAATTAGCTTTGCAAAGCACTGACAGGAGAGCAAGAACTAATTTAGCACCAAGGAAGAGAGAAATCTGCATTAATACATGAACATCACCAACCTATTTGATGCAAGGTAAGCAGCCACTGGATCACTTTCTGGTCCAAAGGACCATGGCTAGTAAGCTTTCTTACCATTTCTGAACAGGAACCATTTAATCTTGATTGAATTGTTCCATTGCCATCTGAATTGCCAGTTTCAGCAGATCTGTCTTGATTTGTTTCTAAAATTACTAACGGTTCTTGAATGGGCTGACCATCTTCAGTGATTACAGGCGCTGTAATAAATCTGCCACTTCCAACAACAGGAAAGATTTGGCGGCACTCTTCTTTCCACCTAGCATATTGTAACCTGAAGGTGCAACATAAGAACAATGTTTTCATGTCTTCTATAGGCATCACTAAACTTCAAAGGTTTATGCACAAAAAGCAAGGGTAATTACAGTACTTAACTCAAAATTAGTAAACCTACATTTCTAAAGGGTAGATTCTGACTCAACTAGATTATATTTATATCCATGCATTGAGATGAAGTCCCCACTGTAGTATTATATAAGAGATCTCCAGAGTCAGATTAAAAACCTAATGAGAGCATAGTCTTTTGTTTATTACATTCACCTTCATGGTCCATAAATTATCAAACTTGCCTAGCCCAAAGAAAAAGTCTGGTTTTAGATGATGACAAGAGCCAAATATTGGGATTATCAAGTTGTGTCACATTTCTGTAATTCCAGTTGTCACCATAAAAGAAAAGCAATTAACAAGTATGTCTAGTCAGTAACTTTGATTGAACTGAAAAGGTATATCCTGATCCTTTTCTGTGGTTTGTTTCCCATATGTTACACTTGTGAAGAGCAGAAAACAGACTACCTTCTGTGCTGCCGAATCTCATCTCGTTCATCAAATGTACTCTTAGGGTCAAAACAACCGAGTAGAAATTCCCAAACTTCTCCTCTAATTGATGGATGGATCCCCTAAAAAAGGGAAAAGAACAATCATGAGCATCAAATCTCACAATTGATTATAAGATCTCTCATAAGAACACTTGCCCCACGGTAGATTCGACTAAGGGTCTTGCTTATATCCAGGTACCCTTCTGGTGTAAATGCAGCCTGCCATTTCCTTGGACTTAGAGTTTTACCTGCCTGCAAAAGTGAATCCAAAGGAAGTTGCAGTTATTTCCATTACAAGCAATGTGTTTCAAGTTCAATTGGCACCACCAATTAATATGAACTATTTCACGACAAGCTAGCTTATGTGTACATATAGACTTGCCAGTTTAACGAGCTTTCTTATGTTACATTGGGTAATTATTGCTAGAAAAATTATTTTTCACTAAACATTTGAAAATAAATTAAACAAATCAAATGAACACTCCGATTGACTATTTAACCCAGCTTTAAAATAAAACAGAAAAAAGTGCCTTTCTTAATGCATTAATCATGCAACCATTTCATCTCTGGTCCAAAGTTATCATCTTTCCTCGAACTCAACCGTATGTAATGATCATAATAGCATCATTTTCAAATTGCAAGCTATATTTTCCGTTTTCTGCGAGACATTGATCCATATCAACGTAAAAAAAACCGTTTCAATCCAAACTAACCAAACGATGAGTGCCCGGCAAATATCAACATAAAGCCACAAGGAACCGAATTCCAAAACATCGATCCATTTTATTCAAATGGATATCCAGCAAATATAAAAGAAAGCTACAAAGAACCAAATTTCAAAATTATGACCCAAATCAACCGCGAATGGGCACGTCACAAACATCAAAACAAAGCCAGAAGAGGCCAAAATTACAAAACTTTGATCTAAATAAACGAAATGGGCACTTCATGAATATAAAAAAGCAGTCCAAAAAATAAAACTTTGATCCAAGTAGACAAAATGGTCATTCAAAGAATTCCAAAAAAATAAATTAATCACAACTTTGACGCAAACCTTGATTTTGAATCTGGTTTTTGGAACATCTGTGCATTCAGGCCGGACCTGATAGTATGAATCAGCAGGCTGTCCAGGATTTCTCCACATTTACAATAACAAAGAAAAAGAACTCACAAAGCAGAAATCAGGAGCTTGGCCCCCTTAAAATCATGAGATTTACAAGAAGATGAAGGGTTTGGAGAGGGAGACAGGCTCCTTGACAATAACAAGACCAGTTCAAAACTGGAAAATATGAGAATACAAAAACGAAAGTGTTTTTTTTTTTTTAATGTTTCTGTTTTTACTTTTTACTTGTTGATTTGTTTTTGTGTTTTTAATAATAAATTAAAGGGCAATAATTATAATTAGAGGTTGAAGTGTTGTGGGGTTATTTTCATGGCCATGGCCATGCTGTTTTACTCTGTCAAAGTTCGATTTTCATCTTCCATCACCAAAATTCCTGTTTTTTTTTCCTTTTTTAAGAAAATTATTTTCCTCTCAAACTTCTTAAGAGGAAAAGATTTAAATTTGAATTTAAATTTTATTTAATTATTTTCTAATATAACTTTTCCAAAATAACATTATAATTCTATCAAAATATAAACACAACAATATATTTAAAAAAATAATAATAATACAAAATAATTATAACTGTAAATTTTGTATATCCAATCATTATGAATCTCAGGTATTGATTTTGATTAAATTAGTATATTATGATTATTTTTTAAAAAACACTCAATTCTAAAAAAAAAATCTAAAAATACTAGTATTAATATGAATTAGATTTTCATTTTAGTAGGGTTTTCAATTGATTTTGGTGGTAGAGGCTGGATTCGTTACCTTGCACTCTTCAGTCTTCCCCCCTTTCCTGTGGTAGTTTACTTGATTTCTATTGGGTGATCGAAGAGGCTTTAGAGAGAGCGAGAAAAGCGCGTGATCATACGACCTGGTCAGTTGGTCTTCCCAAAGTCCACGTGCCATTTTTGGCGGGTAATGAGAGGACATTACTCTCTGGATTTTGTAGAGCTGGGAGTTGCCCCACCGGGACCTTGTGGAGGGTGAAGGAGACGCGCCATGATTGTTGGAGATGTTGGTGGGCCCAGGAGAGAAGGATAGGTCTCTTTATTGCAATAATAGATGGATAAAATAAAACGGTTACTGGTTGACTTTGACCTGATGGGTAACCGATGTTTGGACAGGTACCAGATTGGATGGTCGTGTGCCATTAATTTATAATATATTAATGTTAATAAACTGACTTAATTTACGAATTAAACTGGTTAACCTAAATTGATTCCGGCTAATTAATATTTTTTTTATATATTTTATAAAATATTGAAGCCACAGATTTTTTTATATTTCCTTTTTAAATAAAATTGATGGATTATAAAATGATTATATATCATTTTATATCCTTTCCTATATTTCTTTTTAAAAAATATTTTTCTTATATTCTTATCTTTATTTGTAGTTGAATTATATAGTAGATTTTTTTTTTATTAATTTTTTAGCATTTCTAGAATAAGAAGTTGCTTGAGAATGTGACATTTACTAAATGTTAGTATTTTTAAAAACAATAAGATAGTTGTCACACTTTATAATAGTGACATTTAAACAAGTTATGTTTTTGAAGTGCAATAACTTAATATGTAGCCTTATTGTCAATCCTCTAGTTCAATAGGTATACCAATTGAGCAAGTTGTATGAATCAATTGACTGTTTCACACAAAAATCTTGATTTTATTAAAAAAAAAATTCAAATATGTTTCACGAGTCAAAATACATCTTTTTTTAACATGTAGACTACAAAATATATTCTAATTAAAATTTCAAAAAACTATTATTCAACTGTAGTTGTCCTCTAAAACAAGTTGGAAGTTTCTTAGTGTGATTATGATAACTCATTAGTATTAACCTCTTAAAAATATACTCGTAATTAAAATCTTTCTTCTTTTAAGGTCAACGAGTTGAGGTCTAAGTTGATTGAGTCATCAAGTTAACTCGAAGTTTTTGACTAAGTAAACCGAGTTTTTCATCAACCCATAACAATTCAGGCCCTAGATTGACCAAGTTCTTAGATGACTTGCAAGGTTCATTTCAGGTTATATAACCATGAATCTTATCTTAAAACAAGTTGGAATTTTTTTAATGTGATTAAATTCTGAATATAAAGTTTTTCTCTCTAGCATGTATGTATTTTGCAAACGGTTATCTCACTAGGAATTGAGGTTTTTTTGACAATTGAAATTACATTATACATTTTTTTCACATTTCTCTCCCTTATATACAACTTACTTATTTTTCTTTTCTCAAATGGTTATCTTTTATTTCTTTCTTTCTTTCTTTCTTTCTTTCTTTCTTATTCTTTCAATAGGAGATACAAGAGAAAAAGAAAAGAGAAATGATTCTTTATTTGTCTTTGTCATAGTTAGAGGTGTCGCAAGAAAAGAGAAATGATTCTTTTAGATCGAGGAAGGGTTATATGACAAAAAGAGTATTGAATCTTCATCTAACCCTAATTTAATTTAGAAGATTACTTATTTGTAAATTTTCTACTCTTTTTTTCCCCTAACACTTATTTTTTTTTCAATGTGTGTTGTTCATGTTTGGTTTTCCCTTAGTTGGCAGGTGTTTTTAGTCTCATGTTTTTGGATTTTTTGGGTAAATTAGCAAAGTAAATGTAAGAATTTGGTAAAATAACATTGTTTTAAAAAGATCTGGTGAAATAGTAAGGTTTGACCATGATGCATTTTGAAAGCATGAATTTTACTAAATATTGTTATTTCTAGGCATGACAAGATAGTTTGTCACACTTCAAATAGAGATATATAGTAAATATCATGCTTTTAAAGTGTAACAAGTTGATCAGTCAGTTCTAATTGTATTAATTGATCACTATTTAATATAAAAGCTATAATTTTATGAAGTTTTTCTTCCAAATACTTTTTTAGAGTCAAAATATACATCTTTGTCCAACTTTTAGATTTAAAAATAAGCTCCAATTAAAATCTTTAAAAGTTATGGTTCACACAGTAATGAGTGATTCTTGGTGGACAAATATGAGTAATCCATATTACTAAATAAGGATTTAACCGGAACAAATTATATGGATTGCCTAGTAGATACATTTATGAATTGGTAGAACTGGTCTAAACTCAATAAGAGGCTTGATAGTACTAGAATAAAACAACAAGTCAAAATGACTATAACTTTTGATCTAGTCGTTGGGTCAAGCTTAAAGTTGTACATAATATTTTGGAAGTCTCTTTCCTTATAATAGTCACTATATTGCTACACAATTCTTTAAATATATATATAAATAAAAAATCTTGACAATGGTTTTATTTTTAGTAGTTTTGAGATTTTCTTTGTTATTTTCAAAATCGGTCGACCAATTTCACTAAACATTATAAACCACTCTGTTGGTTGAAGAAGAAGAATGAAGCTTCACCTTATCATACTTAGAAATAACAACATTTAGTAAATGTCACACTTGTGAAGCGTGACATGGTCTATGTTATTTCTCCAAATTGTTTGCTCCTATATCAATTTGCAATTTATTTTTTTAATTTTTTATGCTAATTTCCTAATTTATTCTCTTTTTTTGGTGTTGTCTTTTTTTTTATAGGGTTTTGATGAATTAGGGATTTAAAAATATGATTTTGCAACTCAAACAATATTATCTCTCTCTCTCTCTCTCTCTCTCAAATTTCACGATCCATTCCATTGGACTAAGAAAATTGCCCTGTCTCAAAGAATAAAAACAATAGATTTAATTGTTATTTGATTTATGATAAAGTGGTTCTCACTATATTTTGTTTTTTGTTTTTATCTTATTTTAATAATAGTACTTGTTTGGTTGCTGAATTATGACAAATGATAATGGATATTTTGTACATATTTTTTATGGTTTATTTTGTTCATCTTAAATGGAAAGCAAAGCTCAAATCCAAACTAAGTTTACACTCATTACAATAATTGTCGACGAGGTTAGATAGAATTCATGAATATTATTGGTAGAAATAAGAAATTAAACATTTGATTTTGATTCAATTATGTGACCAAAAAAGAAAAATGAGAAAAAAATAATAATAATAAAAGAAAGTTTTTTATGCAGACAATAACAAAATATAAATGGTTTATTACAAGCTTACTCTCTTAAAGACCAAGAATATTATAAATATGAGAAGACTCTCAAAATAATTAATTTTATTTCCTTATATCTTAATTTGACAAAAAAGCTATTACAACCTTTTATATAAAAAAAAACCTTGAAAACCCTAAAAATATCAAATAGAAAAAATAAACTAGAAAAAAAAATTATATTCAAATAGGAAGAAAAAAACTAGAAAAACATCAAAATAAATAATATAAAAGAAAAGAAATATATATTAAATACACAACCTTTGAGATGTATATTACTTCTTCTAACTTAAAAATGGTGGTCTTCTGTCGTGTCTCTTAAACCAGGATGGTGAGGGCTTCAATGTTAGGTGACATATTATAAATAAATATAACTAAAAAAAGATCAGGATTTCACTGTGCACTGTGAGTGAAAACACTATGGATTTCAAAAGTGTTTTTTTTCTCGTTTTTGAACAGTGAATTCGGGTATGTTTGGTTTGTTGTTTTCATATTATTTATATATTCTTTCACAGAAAGGGACAACGAAAGACATGTAGCTCATTGGCAAACAGACACACTCATGTCTTAAGAGGGGTGGGGGTTCGACCCCTGCCTAGCACGGATTTGTTTTTTATTTTTTATTTGTTTTTTTTTCACTTATGATTTTTTTTCATTTTTATCTATTTTTAGTGTTTTTTTCATTTTTTTATTTATTTTGACGTTAATTGTTTTTTTCACTTATGTTTTTTTTTTAGAAAAATTATTGACATTTTTTTCTTTGATTGAATTTCCCCCCATCATTAACTCAATAAGAATAATAATATTCTTTTTTTTCTTGCTTCATTTTTTTTATGTTTTTTATTTTTTTCATCATAATAATTTTTATTATTTTAGTTATAATGGTAATAATATTCTTAGATTTTAAGACTTCAAGTTTTCATTTTGGCCCTTATACTTTTAATTTTAGATTTTAATCCCTTTATATTTAATGTTCATTTCGAGCCTATGACTTTTAATTTTTTTGATTTTTAGCCCTTGATTTCTTTTCATTTCAAGAATAATCCTTACTTTTGTCCATTTATATATCTATATAAGTGTGCTTAGCTTTGACTTTTATTTTTGTATTTTCTTAGTTGTTGGGCTGGTATATTTTTTTTCAAAAAAAATAGTTCTTAAATTTTATTTTATATCTATGATCATTTGAAAATTGATATTTTTTTTGCTATTCTTTTAGTTTTTTTCCTTTTTCCTTTTTATTTTTACGTCATATGACTTTTTTATCCGATAATTTTTATTTTATTTTTGTTTGATTTTTTGTTAAAGTTTTTATGATTTTTAGTCTTTTATTTTTTCATTATTAGCATAATAATAATAATTTAATATTTTCTCTTACTTACTCTTTTGCTAATGGTTTTGGTTTTTTTCTCTCGGATAATTTGATAATTTTTATTCTTTTAACAGATTATACAAACTTTTACTCAACCAAGCAAAGTAGTGTAATATTGTTTTATAAATTTTCAGATCATTTTTCCAGTCAATAATTTTTGTTGTTTTTTCATTTATTTTCTTTTTTCTTTTTAGGTTTTTTTAAGCATTTGATTTAATTTTGTTTTCTTCCAGTTATTAAAATAATAATAATATGAATATTAATAATAATAATAATAATTTTAGTTTTTAGTTCTTACGTTCTTTTTTATTATTTTTTTTAGTTGAGATTTGTTAAATAATATTTATTGTTTTGATAGTGATGGTGATGATAATTTAAAAAGTTAAAGACTTTGATTTACTATTATTATAATAAAAAATGTTGATCTTTTTCATTATATCAAATTTTACATATTGAGATATTATATTTTAATCTCAACAGTTATGAAGATTATTTGTTCCGCTCGCACTATGGTCTGCAACATAGTGCTTGGCAATCCAACTAGTGGTGAACTAAAGGTCATGGTATATTGTTGACATCTCAAATCTTTTTCTTTCTTTCTTCTCCTCTAGTTTCCTCTCTCCACCTTTATTCTAGTGCCATGCTCAATCAATTTTTTATGTGTTTTAGTTGATTTTTTTATTAATATTTATTTTTCTCTAGGGTTTTTAATTAAATTATTTTTTTAAAATTTGTTATTTAACACAAAATTAGCTAGGGATTTAATTTCATAACTTTTTTGATTTACATTATATAGAGTATTCCTAGTCTCATTACCTAGATCATAAATTTAAAAGTTTAACTTAGGTTAACTTGAATTGTTTCTTTTGGGGGTATTTTGAAATAAAAATAAATTTCATCCTTAAATATTTAGTTAATTGAGAATTATTTTCTTATTCAATTTATTTTCTCTAGGGTTATCCTGACTCAGAGTCATGGTTTTTGTTATTTTCCTCGATTGATTTTTTTTCAATTTACCCCTCCAACATTGTGTTAGTTTGAAAATTAGGCTTCACGATCAAGTTTGTTTTGTATGAGGCTATTCTATTTATATGACCTAGATTGAATATGTGAGGTTTATTTTAAATTGATTTCCCCCCCTCATTTTTATCATTAACTTCATCATTTTTTTTTATTGAGTTATCATGATCTCATCCTCCAAGTTGAGGATTAAGTAGGTTAGTCAAGGTTGGTCTACATCAATTCAATAAATCAACCTCAATTTTTTTTAAAAATATGTTATACAATATGACATCAACTCAATATCTAATATACATCAAATTTTGAGTTCATGATTAATTTTTTCTTATAACGCAACATCAGCAACACATTGATATTTTTCTTTTTTACATTTGAAAGAAAATTGATGTAACCATGACGTATCGCTGAGCAAGGATCAAGTTTCTCTCATGGATGTGTAATCGGCCTTTCTTTGCCCCACAGCTTGCTTGTTTACATTCAAGAAAATACCAGGAAACTTGACGGGAACTACCTGTAGCCTGGCATTATCCCACCAACGTCGATTTCTGTAAATCTCTTTCCTTCTTGTTATAATTATTGAGTCCACAAGTTTTTTCAAACCAAATCTTCCCGCTTGCTAATCTTGCATGTCCAATTTGGCTACGACATCAACAAACTAGCTGAGCTCGATCCTTTCATTGTAATTTTTTACCTTGAAGAACTGTACAGGCCATGTTCTTCTGCTCTAGCAACAAGCATGATGAATGAAGGTTGTGATCGGTATCGCTTTTGATTTTGTGGTTAAGGTTTTAAAATAATAGTTTTATGAAAAAATACTTTTAATTACGGTTCAAAATAATTTTTGAAGTATTTGGTTAAAACTGTGGTTAAGTTTGAGATTAATGAAAAACAGTTTTATCTGTTTGGTTGCCAAACTTTTCATATTGCTGTCAATATGTGAAATTACTTTAAAATGTATGTGTATATATATATATTGATTATTAAATATTTAATAATCATAATATTATAATGTTGTTAATAATTCAAGTAAATTAGACATTTATTTTTATTTTCCCATCAAACTACTTGTAATTTCATCACAAACTAAATCCATATGTGAAGGCTTCGTGATCCTAGAATAACATATGTTAAAATATCATCCGAAGCAACATTAGGATTGTGAGGCAAAAGATTATTTTATTATTAAAAATATATTTTTAATATTAATAAATCATATATGTAAAAAAAAACCGCCCTATCTCCCTCTATTGAGCATTAAAATAAAAATCAAAAATTGAAAAGAAGCTATTACGTCCGAGTTCTATGCAATTTATTCCGTGAGACCCATGCCATATTTATGCTTTTTTTTATATTTAACCAAACACTAGATTAAAAAGTTTTTAAACAAACGCACACAAAGTGCTCTTTTAAACTCATGTTCTTCAGTTTTGAGCTTGTTTCCTAATGCTGAGTTGCTGAAGAGGAAGCTGTTGTTTCATTAATATTAACTCAACTTATACGCAAACTAGATATATTCTAAGAATATGCTTGTTTTTGTTTTTTAAAAAATATTTTTTTTGTGTGTTTTTTTAAATTGTGTTGATGTACTGATATCGAAAATAATTTTTTTTAAAAAAAACAAAACATTAGAACGATATTTTAATTTATTTTTAAATGAAACACACATTGAAAAGAAACCACTGTCATAATACCAAACATATTATGGGAGTGTTTGGGAATGCGTTTGGAAAGAGCTTTTGAAAAAAAAAAATTATTTTATTTAAATTTTAGATTAAAAGTTTTCAGTGTTTTTAGATCATTTTCATATGCTGATGTCACAAATAATTTTTAGAAACTAAATAAAAATATTATTTTAATGTATTTTTGAATAAAAAACATTTTAAAAAATAATATTAATTACACTATCAAAGAGGCACGATAAGTTATCTGATATGGATAGTGCAAAACCCAGCATTTGACCAAAGAAAAGTTCATACCTTGAACATTGTCAACCAGAACCATTAATGGCTCCCTTTTTCTTGTATTCCTCCATGATAAACATGTGAAAGCATGCATATTTAAATCCATCAGGAGTTTTATCTATCATTTGAAAAAGACACTAGTTACTAACACCATCTATCATGTTAAAGCTCGAAAGAAAAAGTTGGCAGACAACTTCACGACATTGTTTTGGTTGTGTCTTCCATTGATGAAGGCGATAAGTAGAAACTTCTAACTCAGCTCAAATGCAACCTCTATGATATTCCATTTCTGAAACACATCAGAAATCCAGAGCTCTCCTGTGCTTGAGAAGAAGTAAAGAAACTAGCATATCAGAGCTGCTTAATCCACCAAATTAATGGTTGAAGATGAACTCATGAAAGTATTGTATCTTCTAGGGGGAACAGACATGGTTTTATCGTGTAAATTAGAAGTCATTAGCTTTACCCAATGCAGAAGTCATGAATGTTCTTGATCATAGTCAAAGTAAAGTATTAACCTATAGGTGAAGTTACTTGAAATGCTGAACACTGCTTAAAAAAGAATAACATATGCTTTGCACTGGTATCGAAGAAATCCCAAGAGAATTAGAATATGAAAAAGGTAGAAAAAAGCCTCTCTGCCACAGCTTGAAAAGTTCATGCAACTTGGCCTACAAAAACCTTGAACTGAACACCATCCTTGTCACACCTCGACCTCACCTGAAACTGAGATTTTAGATTCTGGGTGGAAGACACTTCACTTGCTCTCCTTCTCATTTATTGTTTTTCAATGCCTTCCATCAGTTACCAAAACAAAGTCTTTCATGTTTTGGGGCTCTTGAGTTTCTTGCTCATGATAGAGAAGATCAATGCATTTCAGTTCCCAGTCGGAGGAGATCTGAAAGGCTGGACAGTGCCTGATAATACCAGTTCGAAGAACCACTACAATGATTGGGCTAACATTACCCGGTTTCAGATCGGAGACTCCCTCCGTAAGTTGACCTTTTGTCCCAATATCTCATCTTTCAACAGAACATATGCTTTAAGAAAATCTTGGTATTTTGTAACATATCCCCTCTGTTATTGCAGTGTTTTCCTATGATTCTAGCAAAGACTCGGTGCTTCAGGTAAGCAAGGAGGACTACGATAATTGCACTACGACGAATCCAATTGCAGCATTCCATGACGCTAAGACTCTCATCACATTCAAACATTCTGGACCTCACTACTTCATTAGTGGAAACAAAGATAACTGTCTCAAGAATGAGAAGGTGGTGATCGTCGTATTAGCAGACAGATCAAGCAAGCATTCTACTGCTAACACAAACGAAACCACCACAGCTTCTCCTCCACCTCCAGGTACCACAGCTTCTCCTCCACCTCCAGGTTCCTCTGACATGGTCCCAGCTCCGACACCTAGCAGCGATGAAACTCCTCCTACAGGAATAGTGGACACAAACCCAGCTCAGGCTCCCGCGGATGTGCCACCAAACTCAGCTTCTTCAATGTTCGTGAGTTTCGTGGTTTCCACGGGAGCAACCTTTGCTTCATCTCTTATCTTATCATTTTAGGAGGAAAATCATTCCAAGTATTGGATTTCCATTTCTGGCTTTCTCTATGATTTTCCTGACTTGAGCTCAGTGATTACAACTGGGTATTTCGAAGGTGTATTGGTGTTCGAACATTCGTTTGTTCCGGATGATTAAGTTTATGGTGTGCTTATTACTTCGTGTAACATTATTGTAAAGAGCGAAATAAATAAAACTTCCACTGGGGATGCAAGAAATTTAGAATTTTTGTTTTCTTTTCTCCTATCACTTACCAGTGGCAAACAGAGCACTTCCAGACTGGAGCAATAGCAATAGCAATATCCCACAGTTAAAACAGAACTTTTTCCCTGTAAAAGCCAGATGATTCCCAATATCCATCGTGCTTGATCACGGAACGTGCATTTGAAAGACTCTTGTCTCAAGCAGCATCTATTCCTCAACTAGAAGAAAAAAAAAATAGCAGCAGTCAAACAGCCTAGGTAGGAGTTGCAGAGAGCCATGAAAAAATTCTTGTATTAGCAATTATAATAGCTTATAAAAAATCATAACCAGGTAAAAATTGTAATTGTTCTAATCAAATCCTTGCTAAATAAAAAGGACTGTGAGAGCGGATTTTATACATCAAATTTCATCTTCCTATCAAAAATTCTTGCCGAGTTCTACTTTTTTGATCATTCTAAATGTGTTGTGCAAAATTGAATCCAGTATACCAGCCACCTGAAATACAAAGGGAAAAACTATCAGAAACTGCATCTGCTTGTGGCCGGAGAGAAAAGAATAAAGAAACAGAAATCTAAATACGAACCGTGAAGACACCTCCGATTATGGCACAGACATTGGTGATGAAATGCGAAAAAGACTTAGGATTTTCAGTGATCAAAACCTGATATCAGAAGTAGAGAAAAAAAGTGTCAGAAACAAATGGGAGATCAAAAGCAGAGAAAACACAATGAATAATCTTCTAGTCCAATAAAAATAAATGAGAACGAGGAATCAAAATTTTTTTATTTATTAATTTGACTGAACCTGCATGGGAGATA
The DNA here is from genome assembly GCA_032356905.1 of Salix exigua. Classification (NCBI taxonomy): domain Eukaryota; kingdom Viridiplantae; phylum Streptophyta; class Magnoliopsida; order Malpighiales; family Salicaceae; genus Salix; species Salix exigua. The sequence continues at coordinate 37,926,076 of CM063603.1, read as the reverse complement.
GCTCAAAATGAAATTTTGCAGTAGGCATGTACACAGTCTGTGCCAAACTGCTATGAGCTGTATATTCATACTCCTCAATTAATTTATGCTCAGCTGAAGATCTTCTTGTAACCACCTCAGTTTTAACAACTTGGAGATAATGCTCTATCTGCATTTACCATGATATAAAATTGAATGTTAAGATATCATTCAATTTGCAAGGTTATCACATTATCCAGAATTGTATCCATTCATCAGCCTACAGGACATAGGTGGTAGAAAATTTAATGACCAGGAACAGGAATAAATTCATCTCAAACATAAAGAATTAATGAATGATTATAAACATATACTGATAGCAACAACCATGAGTAACAAAACTCCTTAGGACCTGCATTCTCTTCACCATTTGTAGCATTTAAAATGGTTGTGGTCCAAGACAAAATCCTAAGTGAATAATCTCATATTGTGGATCCATGGTATATTCATGCACATTCATGCATCCATCTGAAGAAAAATTAGGAATCTACATTCTATGCCCATCCTGTCCCCATGCATATATACATTGTTGGTGTAGTTGAGACGTCAACTTACAGCACAACGAAATGCTGATGGGTTATGGTCAATCATGCAGTAAGCATTATAGAAGTAAATTAGATAATGAATCTAGAGGACCATTTGCAATTTTGAAAACTTACAGTGACATTAGCCCCTACATCACGGTGATTAATAAATGATCGGCCATTCAACCTGTCATAACTTCGACCAATGTAAGGTAGCAAACGCTTCACATCACTCATTACCCTGGGCAAAACCTTCATACCAAATGAGAAATGGGATATGACATGTGACAGGTTCATTTGGGTAGAATCAAATGAATGGGCTCCTGAGCGAGCGGAGATCATGAGGTTGCCTGGAACCTGCAGAGTACAATACAGTTCAACACCACAACATTGTTGGAATCTGAGGGTAGCTGAATGACTGTATTGATCTGTCATTTTGTTTACTAATTCTGATCATGATCAACTAACATGCAGCATATCTACAAGCAACCATAGGGTCTATCCCATTGTTTTCCATGCGGAATGGGAAGTTTACCTTCTTTACACGCACATATCCTTCAATTCTACATCCTCCGGCTGAAGGAGCTGGTCTTTTAACATGCTCTGTTGCATTTTCAGGGTTATGCTCCAAAGCGTGCCTTTGAGATTCCACTGCAATAGGTGCAACCAAGCCTTCCATTGTCTGCCAGGGATAATAGAAAGTATGTCAGGTTTGCATCAATTATCATGAGCAGCCCAAGTTTGCACATTAAAACAGGAAATAAAGAAGTGTTCATACCTTGACCAGGCTGTCTGTATCTCGATCTCCATAATAAGATTCATGGTCATGGTGTCCATGTTCATCCCTATGACAGTTGAAAATGCCCAATACCACAGTTTGCCAACAAAGCAGTAATACAAAGCCGGACATTAATGAAAGGAAAAGGATAGGACACAAAAAAATGTTGTATTCAGCAATAAATCAAAGCTGGATTTGACATCTATTGCTGCAAGCAGCCCTTTTTAGGTGTTCAAAAATGCTGTGAAGATTGAAAATGCAAGGGAGACCTGAAACTACAAAGAGGAGTATATTCCTTCCACCCTCCATTTTTGTTATAATATTTCGTTTCTTAGCTTATATAAGACAATCTTTATGCATTCTGAAACTTCAACTTTTGGTTTCTTTACAGTGTTGCAATTGGATGTAGCAGAATATTGATTAGGAAATTTCAACTTGACTGATTTAAAGAAGGTTAAATCTTACGAAGGAATTGGTGTTGGCAACCAAATAAATGAAATTAAGGGAAGACTTCAAACAGGGTATCAGAAACTAAGTCAAGGATAGTGGATGATGAAATTGACATGCAAGGATGTTGAACCCAACAACAAAAAAGAAGGTTTACTCAAATGCAAGACACATTCAGTCTACCTAATTATTTCTGCCTCACATTCACTTTTGAAACCTAAGGAAGACCAAACAAACTAGACAATCTTCAAATGAATACAAGTCACCGTATATCTAAGAGTATCAAAGCATCTCAAAATCTCAGATATATATATGCTTGCTAAAGACATAGGTCATCATCATTTCTTGTCTTGTGCACCTTTTGATTTTTTATTCATATTTCTTTCTAGATTTTTGTCAATTTTAAAGATTTTAGTTTGTTTAGCTTCTTGCAAATACTCATGTCCATGAAGAAGCCAGCCCTTGTTTCCACATTTTAAACCCAATTTTCCTTGCAAAAAAGAATGAACGAAAGAAAGTCTCCTAACTAAACAGAAGAGAATAAAGGAGTTTACAGAAATAGATTTATCTCCATGGTAAATTTAAAGAGCAAACATGCATTACAGTTGCCTTAAAAATAAAAATGCACCAAGAGAACATACAGCATAAACAAAAGATAATCATAAAAGCCAACAGCATACAAAGAGTATAGATGAAAATGTATTACCGAATATCACTTCCTTTACGGAAAATACGAATTGATGGATACCCTTGTATGTGATTCCTGAAAATTCATGGAAATATACTTAATTAAGAAACGATCAACTTAGGAAACTAAACCCTGCAACAAGGGTAAAAGAGAAAGGAGAAACAACCCCATGAACTACATTGAAGCTAAACAGACAGTAATTAATATTGAGTTGGAAGAAATCTTTCAACACATTACAGCAATGCCATTTCAAAATCTATTAGCTACATAATCAGAATAGAAATGCAATCCCCAAATGCTAAACCCATTACCACTTTGTCCTACCAAAAGAAATTAATTTACAAGCAGGAAACATTGATCTAGAAAATACCTTCTACACAGATCACCTTCTTCAGTGCAGTCAACCTTAGCCAATAGAATCCGCCCGTCTATTTCTGGATCATACCTATGTACATTGTGGGAGTTAAATAACATAATGCCAAATCAGGGAACAGTTTACTTCAAATGAAGGCTCTGTCTATATTTTCAGGGAGAAAAAAATGTAAAAGTGGAAAGAAAAACACCTTTCTCTTATTATTTTAGCTGCCTTTTCCCATGAAGGTTTCTGAAACAAGAGAATATAGTCAGCAAAGAAGAAAGCAAAACACTTGGTCTATCAGTCATTGTATTCATGCAGGATGGGTGCAATTTGATTTTGCCAAGTATAACTGAGTAGTTATTGAACAACAAACAATAAGACGAAAAATCTGAAACCCTTAGATGATTTTAGCAAGACATTTAAAGACACAAAAATGCCCAGAGTATGAGCTTATTATCATGAATCTACAAGTTCCTATCTCTCAGTAATATCAAAGAGCAGTCTCCTGACACTAAGATCACATGACATTGCTCATTGGACAATTTCAAATACACCTAAACCTAAATATGCAAAGTATTGCTTGTAAAAATTAGGTTCAGTAGCTGTATAATTGCAAAAATCTTAATAGATGAGCAATCTATTGATCTGACACCCCAAATGGTCTTCTATCCTAATATTCAAGCTAAACTTTAAGCAATAAATGGACAATGTAATATTACCAGGCGATTACTCCAGTAGCACCAAGGAGCATAAAAATTGACAACTAAAATTGGATACCTGAGAAGAAAGTAATCCATATAAATCAAACAAAGGTATCGCTGAAATCAATATAAGAAAATCTTACAAATTCAGAACCTAACAATTATCTGTAAATAGAAATTCAGCAACTTACTGATGCACGTATTGATCAAAATTATGAGCTTTGAGTGATACAGAACCTTCACTGCCTTCATCAACTTCATCTCCATGATTGATGAGATGCAAAACTGGTCCGGAGTTAAACTCAGATCCAGTGGGCTTCAAATCATGATCAATTGAGAATTTGCGGATTGTTTTTGTTATATTCAACCTGTTCTGGAAAAAAGAAAGTAAACTTTTAGGCCAGTCCAGAATAATGTCTTCAAAAAATAAATTGGCAGTATATTTCATCATATTGTACAGCGCATCTAGGAGTACAAGGCAAGCATGCAGTGAACATCAAGCTTAAAAAAATATCTGGGAAAATTTCACCTGCACTCTAAATAGAAGGAGATAAGGCAAAGAAAAAATGGCATGTAATTTATCTCGGAGTATAAGAGGAATAAAAATTATTATCCCTAGAAATTTCTATGATTCCAATCACATGTGAGGATATCTTTGTGGACATCTTGGTCAATTTATTTTACTTTTCAAAGAAATCCTACTAAACCAAAGGGACCTACATCAGCCTTTATATATTTGTCCACTTATCATCAATCTAAAAACTTAGAATTAACATTAATTTCTCAAGTCTTGAGCAGCTATTGCCCATCAACACCCAAGTCACTTTCACAAAATGAAAAATAATTTATAAAAAAGCCTTTTAAAAAACATACCTAATCATTTTCATAAAACTATATAGAAGAAACACAAGAATAGATAGAAAAAACTTACAGTTCCTAACACATCACTCACGTCAACCGATGCAAATTCACATGAGAGCGAAGGAAAGCTACAAGTAAAAAGAAATTTATTTGTCAGCTAGTTTAATACAGGATTCAAAGTTACTTATGTAAAGCCAAGGAATTTACATAGGAAAAGCATTAAGGCATCAATAAAGGTTTGAAGCTTTGAAGAGGAAACAAAAGCATTACAGCCACAACCTAAAGCTTTGATGAGGAAACAAAAATAGATTGACAATCGAAACTAGGTTCACACCTATAGGTCAAGTTCAAAGCTAAGCACATGAGGGGCAATATAAAACCAGATCTCTTTGATGAAATTGAGACAAGAAATTGAAAAAACAAATGCCACTTGAAGAACTACAACCTACGTATTCCATGAGAAAACTTTAACTCCAGACACTGTAATCACCTATGTACATAATACCAGCTCCTCTCTAATTATCGTAAAACAAAAACATCTTCACCATAGGTCAAGGAAATGATACTCATCCAGCTTATCTACTGTGCACCAAATGCCGCAACATAATTCCTTGTACGCATTTGTACGAGTGATAAATCCCAAGATAATAACACTCTTCTAGACCTCAACTTAAAATGAACAATCATATGCTCAATTCAACCAACCTTTATTCAATAGCAACAATTCCTATGCAGAGAGTAAAGCATGGTAAAGACAAGATTAAATAACGAAAAAATAATATTAAAATAACATAAAATTAAAATAACGAAAAAATAATATTAAAAAAAAAAACATAAATTACCTAAGATTGAAATCAATACGTAAGAACTCTCCATCAGAACTATTGTCAACAATCACAGATGTAGAGGTGTCGACCGTTAAATAATTATTAAGTTCCTGCACATTAAAATAATTTTTAAAATGCAGCAGCAACCTACGTATCTAGTACTGAAAAAGTGGTAGAGAAGAAGCTACATACCATTCCAAACAAAAACATCATAGCTAGGGCAGCTACTATGGATAATCCTGCACCTGATAACGATGCCTCTGTCAAATCTCTAGGAATTTTCCTGAAAATTAAGACATACACGTACTTCATTTACTATATTAACAAAACTCATTCATGACCTAATTAATATATATATGGATAGATATTTAACGCTTCCAGATTCATAATACAAAGCGAAATCTTTGAGGAAATGGAGATCGATCAGACCTGTAAAAATCGACGGATTTGAGCTTGTTCGTCGAAACCATGGCTTCTGATTCCAATCACTCGCAGACAAATCCAGAAGATTAGGGAAAACGTAATATTAACACTCAAATCACATGAAATGAGCGCATAGATCTGTTTTATTTTTAAAAAATTGCTTTGTGTGTTTTTTTGCTTTTTTAAGAGGAGTTACTGTTACAGTGTTACCGTAACTAGGCATACTCTGTAGGCCTGAGTAGGCGTGAAGTCCTCCATGTTTAAGTGTTTATTAGATTGCTCCCTATACTAAAACAATAGACAAACAAACCCTACTTCCGATGACTTACGGGGGATTGGGATGAGTTTAGGCCAAGTACTTTTCTTTATATCTTTTTAATTGAAAATAAGAGACTTTGTGTTTTATATTTCTTAGGATTTAAAATTTTTTAATAAAAAAAATTCAATTTTAATTATATAATTAATATTTTCACACGTGCATGAACAATAAAATTTCATAAAATTATGGTTTATAATAGAAATATACTTTTCATGAAAACTATTTTCCAACAAAAATTGAAAACAAATCTCTAAATATTTTTTTTCTTTCTTTCTATTTAACATCTTCTCCATAAACACGTGCTTTTAAATTTTGAAAAATAATGTTAGATCCAAGAGTTATTTGTATGTTTAACTTAAAAAAATATTAAATTGATGTTTTTTCTTTGTTTTTTTTTTATTTTTTTGATATTCTTAATTAAAAATTAAAAAAAAATCTGAAAAAATTATTTTGATATATATTAAAATAAAAAAATATTTTTAAAAAATAATCTTCACTATAGTACCAAACATACAATATTTATAATTATGTGCATGGTCCCTCGAGTTTCAAAAGTTAATCATATAAGACTCTATGTTACAACAATGAGTATCCCAAACCATGAGTTTGGATGCGAGTAAAGACTATCATGGAATGTAGTTAGCAATCGTGTGGATTAAAAGGGTGTTTGGGGATGTGGTTACATATATTTTTTAGTAGAAAGAGAGTTCTTATATATTTTTTTACACTTATATATATATATTCTCGTGAGTGTTGCTATCTGTGCTGCTGGGGTTTGTTCTGAAAAATCTTCATGTTGGAAAATTTGGAAAAATGGAAAAAATACTCTGATACCAATTGTTGGAATGTAGAGGTGCCCATTAATTTAATTGAAAATTTTTAGCCCGTAGCTAAGAATAGAGAACAAAGAACAAAGAGATCAATGGATAAAAATCTAATATCTAATTTTTTTTGTCATCTCTCTAATTGTATTTATAGAGGAAATCAAAGGCATTACAAGAACCCTAATCAAACACAAACTCTTAAACTAATCTTATCATAGATAAGATTTAAACTAGAAGTAGAAAAGAACAATCAAAACACATCACTAAATGATGGAATTAAATGACTTACATTAATAAAAAAAACTTATTACTTATTTGTAGCAGAATATGTCACAACGACAATACAATCATTTAAGGCATGGTGGCTTTCGTGACATGGGGCGAGCCCACAATCGTGGTGGATACAATTCCACCCACAGAAAACCATAATCAGTCCTCCATCAATTGCTAGATCTGTGGTAAAACCGGACACATTGCTAAGAAATGTTATTTTTGTTTTGATTTATCTTACTAGGAATCATCATCCCTACAATCAAAGCAAGCATTGGTAGCAATACATCATGGCTCCAACTCTTGGGAAACCCCATGGCATACAGACACAAGAGCCACACATCATCTTATAAATACTGCTGCTAATTTGAATTTGCAGAAAAACGACTATAATGGTTCTAACAATGTGTAAGTCAGTATTGCAAATCTCAAAAATTGAGTCTTCCAAAATTACAACTCCTTCTTCTACATTTGTGCTGAACCAAGTCCTCTTGAACCTAAAATACAATAGAATTTACTATATGTGCATCAATTTTGTGTTGATAATAATGTGTATTGTGAGTTTCACTCTTTCTTTTTTCTTGTGAACGTTTACTCGGGGAAGGTCCTTTAGCAAGGCTATCTCCATGATGGACTCTATTGGTTCACCCACCAATCCACCATCCTCACACCTTTTCCAGTGTTCGAACCCATGACTGGCATCGTAGACTCGATCATGCTTCTAATTTAGTGGTCAATCAAATCCTATCTATCCTTCATTTTCCCGTAGAGAAATTTAAAACATACGATGTGTGCCTTAAATGACAAATGTCAAAAAGCCATAATTTTCCTTTTAAATCTTATAAGTTTATTTCTTCAAAACCTTTGGATTTAATTTTCACCGATGTGTGGGGACCTGCATCAACACTCTCCACGTGCGGTGCTAAATATTATGTTAGCTTTGTTGATGATTATTCAAATTTTTTGTGGTTGTTTTCTATTAAACTGAAATTTGACGTTGAACAAGTCTTTTAAAATTTTCAGGCATATGTGGAAAAACAATTTGAGCACAAAATAAAGGTAGTCCAATCAAACTGGGGTGGTGAGTATTGACAACTAAACACTTACTCCCATCAAAATGGTATTAAGCACCGCTTGACTTACCCACACACTCACCAACAAAATGGTTCAATTGAATGAAAACACTGACACATTGTCGAAGTTGGTTTAAGCCTGTTAGCACATTCGAAATTACCTATGATTTTTAAAAAATATGCTTTTCAAACCGCTACCTATATCATAAATCGACTTCCAACTCCTATTTTAAACCGTAAATCTCCATTTGAAATTCTTTATTATTGACTTCCTAATTACCGATTTAGGTGGATATTTGGTTGTGCTTGTTGGCCAAATTTAAGACCATATAACAAGAATAAACTGAATTTCAGATCTAAAACTTGCATTTTCATTGGTTATAGTCTTTGTCATCAAGGGTACAATTGTATAGATGAAACTCTTTTCATTGGTTATATTTGGTTGTTTTCGATGAAACTCTTTTCCTATACTTAGCAAATTGTGAGTCTGTCATTAATTCGAACTTATCTGCATCCTATATGTCTTTGCCCTAGCAATTAAATGTGTCTACTTCCTCATGTCTCACAAATTTACAACCTAACCATATTACTACATGCACACCACCTGCACCATTTGTCTTGTTTTCTATAGAAATAAATCACCAGACTTCTCCAACAATCTCTACAGGAATTGAATCAGCTCCATCTCCAGCCAGCTCTTTGGTTATTGCTACGATAACACAAATAGCTCCATAGTTGGTCCCTTCTAACACTCACTCCATGCTTACAAGATCCAAGAATAATATTCATAAACCTAGTAAAACTAGTGATGACTTTATTCGTCATCCATTACTAAAAGCATTACTAGCAGCACTCAATTCAAGTCAGACAAAAACCAACATCCTACTGTCAAGCCTCAAAATCTCTACACTAGTGAGAAACCATGGACAAAGAATTCTCAGCATTAATGCAAAATAACACATGGTCATTGGTATCCCCTCCTACAATAACCAATATTGTTTGTTGCCTATGGATATATAAAATCAAAAGGAATGCCAATGGGACCCTTATTTGTTCGTCAGACATCAACCTACATACTTTATCTCCTTATATATGGTGATGATATCTTAATCACGAGATCAAGTCCATCAGCCATCACAAATACTATCCATTCCTTGTAAACTACCTTTGTAGTCTTAGATCTCGACAATCTTACCTATTTTCTTAGTGTTGAAGCTCTTAAGTGCTCCGAAAGAATGTATTTGACTCAGCGCAAATGGAACATGTCAAACCATGCAGCGGTTGGATGGCCTCCAGTTATCACCTTACTTCTATAGATGACACCCCTTTTGTTGAAATCAGTCTTTACCGCAGTGTAGTTGGAAGCCTGCAATATCTAGCCTTTATGAGACCAGATTTAGCCTTTGTTGTTCATAAATTAGCAAATTTATACACAATCCTCTTGCCACTCATTAGTTTGTTGTCAAGCATATACCGCGCTACCTCAAACACTTTATTTCAACCGGTTTATTCATCACCAGAAGTGCAAATTTCTATTTGTAGACCTTTTACTATTCTAACTAGGTTGTTGATAGAGATAATTGAAAATCATGAAATGAAAAATGAAAAACTGATGATAGACTTTTTTTTCAAGAATCTTAGTTTTCAAACCTGCAAACAAAAAAAATAAAAAAAAAAAAGTAGAAAGAACCCTTCTATTAGGAAATTCTCATGAAAAGAAGAAAGTTCAAATCCTGTTATTAAGAAGAACAAAAAAAAATTCTACGATCAAGAATATTAGTTATTAATTATACAATATATATTTCTTAGATTCAATAAAACAACATAAAGAAAAAAACCAATTTTCTAGTTAAAAAGGGTCTCTAGATTGATGTTTTAGTTAAAAAAGATTGTCAAATGAAATCTCAGGTTGACTAAACTATTTACAAATATCAAAATTTTGGTTAAAGATCTCTAAATTGAGATTTCAATCAACCAAATTAAGGAAATAATTAGGTTTTGATTAAAAAAATCACCAATAGAATCTTAGCTTGACTAAAATAAAGTGCAATGTACTTTTTAAAAATAAAATTACAACCTCAATTTGTTTTTGTTGATGATGAATAAATATTTATTAAATCATCATCTAGAATCAACATCGGTGGCGTAAGATATTTTTTACTTCATGTATTTTTTCTAGTTGTTCTAGTATTCAAGTAAAATTATACACACACACCCCCGTAATGTACGAAAAAGAAATAAAAAAAAAACTCATAGAAAAAAGGCATTATATTTGTTTGTCGCATTCCCCATCTCTTCCTGTTCATCTTTCTGTCCTCTTTACTTTTATATTAATAAATGTCTCGGTGCAATAATCCCATGCTTTTGACTTTTCCCACCCTCAAAAGATTGTTAGAAGGCGAGGGAGAAGCATGGAATTGAAAGGAGATTATTCTTATTATGATCACTATGCTATGTCGGCAGTCGGCACATTTCTATGGTGATTGATTTTTTTTTACTTTGGTGATCATAAAACAACAAACTCAGTCAAAAAGTATATATTTATTTTCATGTTTTTAAAATATTATTGAGAAATACATTAAATTTTTATATACTTTTTTGTTTTAAATTGAATTTATTTAGTATTCTAATATCAAAAATATTTTTTCTCTTAAAAAGCTTCTTCTTTTTTCTTTTTTTTTTTCCTTAAAAAACCCATCTCATGCACCCGTAACTCTATCTTCCTTTCCATCTTGACGGCAGTGGCACGTTCTAAATAGGTTTGTGGTGTACTATATATTCGATTCGATTTCATCTTCAAATTAAATTATGAAGGAATCGAAGTACATTTATTCCTCTCTAATTAATTCGACCACGAAACAAATTCTTTCTGTAAAGTACGTATTTTTACATTATAAATAAAGGAGTTTTTTTTTTTTTTTGGATTATAGGAGGATTAGTGGGGTTGTTAGGTATAAATTGTTGAAAAATACTTAATAATTATCACAATTTGTCAAGAAAAAAGAGGCAAGACCCGAATAAATACTCAAGATAAGGAACCGAAAGTTTGAAGTTAGTGGTGCTAATTAGTAGAATATGGTAGGAAAATTAACCAGACGATCAGCTGGAATATTGGTGCCAGCTGCTTAGCCTAGCTTCAGCCGAAATCTTGGAACGGGAGGATGAACCGCTGAGTGGGCGTCCGGTGTAGCTGCCGGGCTAATATTTTATACCAAGTTAATTCAATGGAAAACGCAGAAAAAACATGTTTTTTTGCTGCATTTTCCATTGAATTAATGTTTATAAATAGTTTTTTTTTAATATAATATTAAAATTATATTGATTTAGCTGTTACAAATTCATATTTTAAGTATAAAATAATATGAGACTGTTAAAATTTCAAGTCTAAAAGAAATATTAACCTCTACCGATGTTTTTTAACCATTCAAAGGTACGTACCCTTAAATTAGGTGAAGCTAATACAGAGATGTTTCCTCATACCTCTTCGCACAGACAAGAATGATGAGAGAAGGTTTTGCATGAACTTAGTACAAGTATTCATAAATATTATCAAATACCACAGAGATGATGATGGGTCTTAATCCCATCACATCCTTTTTGTTCATGCAATGCCATCCATAAAACAGGGTACTGGAGTGGTCCACAGAGGGAGAGAGCTACAGATCTAGAGAGAAATGGTGGATTTAGCCGAGATAATTTACTACCATAGAAAGAGGAACCAAACACAGACCCTTTTTCTTCAGTGCTGTGTTGTCACCTCCCCCTCCAAGAAAATCGAAATCACTTCTCTTATCTACCTGCTGCCTCGAACCACTTCCTTCGTCCTGCAAAATCCAGAAGAGCCTGCTGTTAGGTAGAAGATAGCATGAACACCTGCCAGAAACACCGTGCATGGAAAATGAATTATCAAAACTTGAGAAATAATAGATGCTCTCACCAGTGATATTTCCATGTTATCTTTCTGGTTCGTGTTCCTTCTGTATTGGTTTATCATCATACCATCATAAACCTACTCGCACAAGATTTCAACAGCAGATAGTTGAGATATACAGAAACAAATTGAAGAAAAAACAAAATCCCAGTATATACCAAGGTAGAAGAAGAAGGGATTCAGATTTCTAACCTTGGGACTATTAACAGGAGAGCTAGCAGTATCCTCCAGAGAATCATCAATCAAAGCTCCTTTGGTTCTTCTTTTCTTGAAACTTAAACTGTATCTGAAACTCTTTTTATTATCAATGGGTATCCCACCAACTTGTTCTTCACCATGATCATCGCCAGCAGACTTCTTCAGAACCAGAGAAGCAGCATCAGAGACCAGAGAAGAATTTCCATCCTGATCATATGAGAAAGAACCCTGTTCGTATTGATCATTATCCTGATCGTCTCCATTGTTTTGGGCAAAGAGATCATCGAAGTACATGGTCCAGCCGCTCTCTTCAGAGCTATCTCGACCAGTTGTTCTCAAATTAGAAGAAGAGATTAATGGTTTGCAGCTCATTGAGTTTTCCATTTCTGAAAAAGAAGTTTGTGGGCTAGTTCCACGGAGGCGCTATATATGTATGTATATATAGATAGATAGAGCAGATTGAAAAATAATAAATAGAATAGATGATCATATACTTTGAATCTAGGGTATATTATACGTGGGCCAAAGGGAGTTGGAGAGGTTAAATTATAGAGGGTTTGACATTAATATTCGTAGCAGATCATTATATAATTAATAGACATACGCAACAACAGAGATTATACTTTGCACTATTTCTTTAATCGCATTGAACAATTCGCAGATGGAGAGAGAGACATGGAACCTTTTCTTTTTCTGGCGAGAAAATGTTCCAAAACATCCTATCATTCCTTGAAAAAACACTTGCATGTTCTGTATTGAGAGTTTATATTCTTACCAACATATATTGTTTCCCACATTTAATTTTAAAAAGCTACTTTGTGAACCTGATAGATGAGTAAAATTCTAGTTATCTCAGATTTTTACAAAAAATATACGTTTTGACTCGAACTCAAAACTTATTATGCAGATAGCAAGTTCTCTACCATTACGCCATACAGCTTCAGAAAATAACTACTCTAGTCAATCCTTGTAATAGTGTAACTAACTAGTGTGCTCATTAATTATAAAGATTAGATTCATATATAACTCTATTTTTTTTTGTAAAAAAGAAATAGTGTAAAAAATGATAACCATACATTTTATAACACTAACCAATGTTAACCCTAATTACCCTAAGGGTTAATGTTCAAGGACAATATATATTTTGGTGTTTTTTTTTTTTTTTTTGCCTAGTACATATACAGATGCTATGGTTTGTTCATGGGAAAGAGTATCATGTGGCTTGAGTTTGGTCCTACTCCATATATCGCGAGAAAGAAAGAAAGGAATATTGGTAACCTTTTTTTTCCTAAATTATTTTTATTTAAAAATTATTTTTGATGGCATTGAAGTTATCCGTTGAAACGCAGCATTTATAGGCACCCATCATTGGGTGGAATGATGTGAGCAAACTATTGACTTGATAGAGAGAAAATCATTAAAAAATGGGTTTCAGCAAACATTATTTTCCGAAAGGTAAAACGACCTCCGACGAGTCCATTCATTGTTTGTTGGAGTTTTTGCTTACCAAATTGTTTTTAGCTTTGCTCGGCATAGGCTGACGTGCATTCAATAGTTTATTTATATTTAACATTTGTTTCAGCATCGGCAACACATTCGTCATCCAGGAGTGGAACATGATTGATGCTTTATTTTTTTATTTATTTTTATTATTTTTTATTAACTTTTAGATGCCTCATTAGAATAATGAACCTCTATTCCAAAGAATATAGGATGAGAAAGGGATATATTTTAATCCCTCTCCACGGATGAGTCATCATATTTTTGTAAAATTAAATACAATTTAATCTGTTTTTTTTTGTGGGAATCTTGTTATAATCTTAGTTAATTGATTAAATTAATTTTTTATATAGTTTGTCAGGATAATTAATGAGCTTTAGAGCTTGGATTACAATTATTATAATCGGAATGTTGAGCCGTCGTTTTCCTAACCCCAAATTTAGCATAAGCTCAGTGCAGTTAAGATATTTGAGGGAAGGCAGCCTTTCCCATTCCTAGTTCAATTATTAGCATATTGTTTAAGCTATCATTTTCCTAACTTAATTTAGCAAGAACGTGATTGAGTTAAGAGTACAAAGTGTTGGCCAATTTATTACCTTTCCTATGGTCAATGATCCCTAAAACTAAGATTTTTTTATTTTTATTTGTGGGTGTTTGGGTCAGCTTGCGTGTATTTTAATTAATCCTATAATTTTTGAAGTTAACTATCATATAAATTTTTAATAATTATCATATTAACAACCATATTAAAAAAATTAAGAACTCTTAACATTATGTTTTAGTGTAAAATCCGGTCTAAAACACAAATTAATTGAGCATATATATCTTCACCTTGTTGTTAGTGCCAACATTTTATTTATTTAATTTAATTTTTAAAATTTAGTTTTTATTTTATATTTTTATGTTTAAAGTAAATTAAATTAATTGATTAAATATATTAATGATATATTTATTTCATGATATTTTATTTGACTTGTTTTTTTATCATTGTTTTGACAATGTGAGATCTCTTTTGATGTCATCGTATAACTATTCATAGAGCATTAAAATAGTTTCAACAAGATTTGTTCTTGTGATGTGACCATGTTTACAATAGAGTGACAATGAGTTTCTAACAAGTTTTTTTTTTCTTTCCAATTATTATATTAATAGCTTGTTTTTTTATAGTTTTTTATTGTTATTTTATTTATTTATCTACTATTATTGTTCTTTTTATTATATTATTAAGTCAACAAAGTTTTTTGGATCAATTGCATTAAGAGTTAGAATCTTATATTTTTCTTATTTTTTTACCAAAAAACAATTACCAGTTTAGTTTAATTACTTTTTTTTTCTCTTAAAAAACCAAAACCTAACCGGACCAGGAGTTTTAAAAAAAATCTAATTGATTTAATCAGTTTTTTAGTAGTTCGGTTTTCTTGATTAATTGATTTCGGCTTTCTCGGTTTAATCTAGAGTTTTTTTTTTATAAAAAAATAAAAAGAAAATGTAATATATTGCAGGGGAAACAAAAAAACCGATTAAACCAACATAAATAAGCATATCAAGAACCCATTTTTATATTACATAAAAAATTAAGGTTATATGTTTCAATCATTAATCTATGATTATTGACTTTGCATCTACCTTATGACATTCTTAAGATTGAAGATCTTTTAAGATATCAAAACATTTTCTATATTCTTAAACCTACTCCCTCTCTATTAATTATATTAGTCGCTGGGGATTGATGAAGCCCTCATTTGGACCCTAACCTGGTTGATACGATGGCTCTATGTTTTTGCCACATGGATTGAGAACTTCGTGAGACCATTTTTTTTATTTTCAATAATAATTTCATTTTTTCCAGAGTTAATAGCTGGTATTCTTTTTTATTTTTATCCAAAATTAATTAAATAATTCAAACCAACCAATCCGAGCCCCCTCATAAAAGCATGCAAACAAGGCATCATGACAAGAGGTATTGAATACGCTTTTTACGAGCCCATCTACCTATTTTTAAGAAATAAATTGGTAGGGCAAAGTTCAACGATGACTGTAACTCAGTCAATTTCAATAACTGAGCACCTCATGCGACACCGTTTCAAAGCATCACTCAATTTTGGCTTCAATGGCTGGCCTCCACACA
This sequence comes from Salix exigua, assembly GCA_032356905.1. Lineage (NCBI taxonomy): Eukaryota > Viridiplantae > Streptophyta > Magnoliopsida > Malpighiales > Salicaceae > Salix > Salix exigua. The sequence goes on along the minus strand of CM063603.1, from coordinate 37,910,208 downwards.
TCATATTTAAATCTCAAGACTTTATCTTGTATTTAAATCGTAGATGATAACAAGAATTATTATTTCTATAGAATTATATAGGGGACATGTCTCCATAGATAATATTTATTATTTTTTATATTTAACTATCTCAATAAAACAAAATTCTTAATTCTAAAATTATTTGTAAGCATCAAAGTGTTTATTTGTATAGTTTTAAGAACTAGCTTGGGATGAAACCTTCAATCACAGGTCATCCCATGTTAGATTTCTATTTTTTTTAAATAAATAATCTCTAATTACTTTGTCTTGTCCATTATCAACCAAACAATATAAAAAAAATATTCATTTTGTCTTGTTCACCACCACTAAACTACAAAATGCTAACAAATGTGTAAGATTTTGTTTTTTTAATTCTTATGATAGTGTTTGACTACATGCTTAGAATAAAGTAGGTGAAGATAATAGAGAAAAAGTATAAAACTTACTCCAAAACTACCACATAAACATATTTAGTTTATGTCTTCGTGTTTTCAAATAAATATGTTTTTGTCTTTTTTTTATTGTTTTTATTTTTTATCATAAATTTAGGTCAAATGCTTTGTATTTTTTGCTTAATAATGATAAAGGGGGTCTTTGGAAGTGCTTTTCGAAAGTATTTCAAAAAAATTAAAAAAAAACATAATTTAATGTATTTTTAAATAAAAATCACTTTTAAAACACAACTACAATTATACTCTCCAGCAAAAACATAATGTATCCATGGTTTTGACGCACAATTAGTACCCGTTTGACATTGTGATGCAATCCACGTTTGGAAATAAGCTGATTGAATAAGTGTTTGGTAAAGTGTGATAAGCAGAATTTTGATATGGGATCCACACAATTTTTTTTGATGAAAATGACATTTTAAGAAAAGCTGGAGATACATGCTTTTCTCATGACGATTCAGAATTTTAAATACATGGCTAAACAACGATTCAATATTTCAAATAAAAAATTATCGTAGAAAATAAAAACCCTAAAATATCCTCACCATCAATATTCCTCTCATCTGTGTCTCCTCCAGTCTCTCACTTTTCCCTCCTCTGCAACGACCCACAACTCCCCTTCTTCTTCTTCACATAACATGAAGTGAAGAAGAAGAATAAGAAGAGAATTACCATGATGGCTTGGTGTCATACACATAATCATACTTGAGAGAAAGATATTGAGATAGCCGTCCATGTCATCAACAACTCCATTTTCATCCAAAAGCTAAAACTCGTTTGGGATGCCACTTGAATTCCCTCCAAAAACTACAGTTTTGCCTTTGAATCTGTTGGATTTGGAAGTGGTTAAGGAGATATGAGAGTATGAAATTGTTTTAGAGAGATGGGTTTTCAGTCTCAACATGGTGGACAACAGAGGGACAGGGGGAGAAGAGAGTTCTCATTTTTATGGGTCTGTGATATCTGAGCATTTGAAAAGTCTGGGCATTTATATCATTTTTTAAAAATGAAAGGCCAATGTGAAAAGGAATGTGTTGTTAACCAATGACATGACAAAAATAAATGGTCAAAGAAAAGATAAATAATACAATATATATATATATATATGTGTGTATGTTTATGCCCTTTAAAATAATTTCACAAGTTAAAAACAATATGAAAAACTTGGTAACCAAACAATTGAAACTATTTTTTTTTCAACCTCAAACTCAGCCACAATTTTAACTAAACACTTCACAACTTATTTTGAAGCACAACAAAAATGCTTTTCTTGAAACTGTTTTTTTTTCAAATCTTAATCACAAAAGTAAAAATAAAATAATATCAAATACACTTTTATGAATATTTCAATGATTCAGTATCATTCTCCTCCTCCTCAAAGTTAGGCTTTTAAAAAACAATTGAATGGTATTGGTTCCTCTGCCTGCACGTGGCCATTTAGGCTGTGCCATGTCTAATTGTTAGGAGTGATTATTTTTGATTTAGTTTGTTTTTTATCTATAAAAACAACAAAAAAAAAAAACCGAAATCAAAACGAATCCAATTTTGGGTTTTTTTTTAGATTTTTTTCTTTAACCAAGTCTTTCTTTTCTCCCATTTCATAAAAATGGAATCATACCAAAAAAAAATTAAACTGAATAGGAAAAATAAAAAAAACTATAGTGTAATTTTTTTAGTATTTAAATCGGTTCGGTTTATGAAATTCCTCAAAATACCAAAACCAAACTGGAAATCCTAAGAAAAATCTAATCATTTTTTTTTATGATTCTATTTTTCTCAGTTCAATTATTTTTTCTATTTTCTTACTCACCCCCACCAATTATTCGTTTCTCTCAAGCACCACATGATGGGAGTTTGGCTTCACACAAAAACAAATAATCACTTTCTCCTTCATTTACAGCAAATAAACAACTCGCACACACTTTTTTTTGGTAAATAAATGAACAAATAGCTAAAAACAAATAAATATAATATAAAAAATCTAACATAAATCAATATCTATTTTTTTATACCAGTACATTAATATTATTAAAAAAACTAAAATACACATTAACTTAATATATTTTTAAAATAAATACATTTTAAAAATGTGTTGAAAACTCAACAAGTCACTCCATATATATACATATTCTTTTATAATCGGGGTGTCCAGGCTAGTTTACGCATACCACAACTAATCCTCGGATCCACTGAACATATTGCAAGCCCGATAAGTATGTAAGTCATCACAGGGGTGACAGACATGTATGGTGGAGCTTGAACAATATTTAGACTCTGTTTAAGATCGTGGGTGAAATTGATTATAAGAATATTTTTTATTCAGAGATACATTTAAATGATGTTTTTATTTTTTAAAATTATTTTGACATCAACACATGAAAATGATTTAAAATACCAATAACATTTAATTTCGAATAAAAAATAAAAAGTTTTTTTTATATAAAAAGAATGCATGCTTTGAAATACATTGAAAATCAGGAACATGCAACTAATTAAAGCCCAAAAGTATGCCGGGCATAATGAACTTGAATTCTGCAACTCTTTGTTCAAAACTTTTCAGAGATTGCAAGCAGATTGTACGGTCCAATCAGAACGAAAACATAAAAGACAATGAAATCTGTTCTTGACCTTCAATTTAATTTCACACCTAACAGTTAGAGCTGCAGCAAATTGATAAATTAGTCCTGGAATCCTCGAAGCTGCGCTCCAGAAAGCAGGACAGCCTTAAATGCTGGTCAAGATCGGTCACTGTCTTTCCTGCTCGAAATTTTTTTATCCACTCGACACAGTAAGTACCCTTACCATCTCTTACAGAAGCCTCGTGTATAAAATTTCATGTTTTTTCACGGGCCCCAGTCGCTCCCACTGCTTAAAAACATCCACCGCATCACCGCGCAACCAGTTTGACCACGATTCAGAAGAACAAAACTGTAGCTAGTTTGCAGAATCAGATTTGGCTTTCTTGAAGCAGACGGGCATGGCATTTTCATGAACTAACAAGAAATGATGCGTACTGTTGATTTATAATGGATCTGGACCAGTCCATCGGCCATCTCTCGACGAAGTCTGCATGCTTAAACCTTCTATTCTGGTGAATGATCCATCGAGGAACGAGTGCTGGATCAGGATGAATTGATCGATCTTTATTATTATGCAGAACACGTACGGAATATTACAGTGTTTTGGAGCAGACAAAAGCTTTCATGGACAAACCTGGGGCCATTACTTAATAAGCTTGGAAATGTAATGCACATGAAGTGGTCCAGGTTCTCAGTTTTAACATGACAGAAACTGCTGGTGGTCCAGCAAGCTTTTAATTTTGCCATGAAAACCTCATGGTGTAATATAAATGAGGATTTTTCATTGCTCAAAATTGACAGATTACTGAAAAACTCTATCTCTAAAATTACAGTCGATAGAGTGCTTTCCTTACTACTATTGGAAAATCTCAGTTTTTTTTTTGTATAAACTACGCGATGTCGCAGACGCTGACCTAGACTAATAGATCCCAATTACAAAGGTAACGGGTTGAGGAATTCTATTTTCTCTTCGGGTGAGAAAGTACCACAAGTTGAATGCAAATTTCTTCTTCTTTTTCCATTAATGAAAGCTTTGGCTGTTTAAATAAGCCAGCCACACAAACAAACTGAATTACAAGAAGGAAATTAACCGTAAGCAAAATTGCCCACGTAATACAGAATTTAAACAAAGTAAAATAAAATAATAACATAATCTTGCACTGATGGAAGACCACTTCTTGTTACATAACTGTCTGGTAATCTCCATGACCCACTTCACCATTTTCCCACGATGCATGTACCATGAATGTTTCCCAACATTAGCACTAACAGTCTTATCAATACTCTCCCCATTAAAAGGAACCTTGTCCTCAAGGTTCAAGTTGGCAAACTTGCTCTGGCTCCCTGTCTTTATCAGCAATTTCCTCACATTCCACTCCATCGGGTTCTTCATAATTCTCCATTAGCAATAATTGAGGACCCTGGCATTTATGTCCCAATGTGAACCTTTCATTGCAATTAAAACAAAGTCCTTGTGCCCTTCTCTTTTGCATTTCATCTCAAGGCAGACGTTTGATTGATCATGGAGTAGTAGGGGCTACACGATTGGCTGGTGGAAAATTTAATGGAGCACTTGCAAGTGGAAGCCTCAGAACCGTTTCTGTCGTGTGAGCTGGTCATCTCTCATCTTTGCCAAATTGACGACATCTTTAAGGGATTGTGGCTTAAACATGTGAATCCCATCTGCAATCTCAGTATTGAGGCCACTCATGAATGTTCCCCACCAATGCCTTTTGTGTCTATCCCTTCACCTTGTTGCCAAGCCTCTCGAATTCACGCTGGTAGTCCCTTAATGTTCCTAGATGCTTGATTTGGGACAATGCCTCATCAAAATCTTCACAGGCTGATGGACCGAAGCGTGCCCATAATTCTTCTTGAAACCTCTCCCACGAAGCTACATGTCCTTCCACTTGTAGTGTCTTGCAAAGCCACTGCCACCACTGGTTGGCCTCCCCTTCCAGGTGATAAACAACCATGGTCACCTTTCGGTTCTCTGTCGTTCCTTGATACTCGAAATATTGCTCCACACGATTGAACCATGAACCATTTAGTGGGATCATCCCCTGAAAATCATGGAAATTCCAACTTTGCTATTTTGGAAGAGACGATCTGTCTACCTCCATTGTTGCCCTCACATTGATGGTTGATGTGATTGAGAGTCTCCTGATCTGCAAGCAATGTATTTGCAAGTCGATTGAGGACTTCTTCCATATGGTGGAGTTTATCATTCATCCCAATCTCCATTCGTTGAAGCCTGTCCTGAACTGCACCCAGTCTAGACTCTAATTGCTCAATTCATTCCTTGTTGGTTCCCATTGAAAAACCTGGCTCTGATACCAATGATAGATCCCAGTTACAAAGGTAACGGGTTGAGGAATTCTATTTTCTCTTCGGGTGAGAAAGTACCACAAGTTGAATGCAAATTTCTTCTTCTTTTTCCATTAATGAAAGCTTTGGCTGTTTAAATAAGCCATCCACACAGATAAACTGAATTACAAGAAGGCAAATTAACCGTAAGCAAAACTGCCCCTGTAATACAGAATTTAAACAAAATAAAATAGAATAATAACATAATCTTGCACTGATGGAAGACCACTTCTTGTTGCATAACTGTTTGGTAATCTCTACGACCCACTTCACCATTTTCCCATGATGCATGTACCATGAATGTTTCCCAGCATTAGCACTAACAATCTTATGACTAATCCATGTTCGCACCGGGTAGGCCCCGAAGGGGTGAAAGTGCTCCCCAAATAGGGGCTCCATACAAGAGGAGGGATTGAACCCCTGACCTCTCTTAAGGGAGGAGAGTGCCCTTACCACTCACGTCAGGACCCCTTGAGTAAAATCTCAGTTGTTGATGTATATCAAGAGAGTCACAAAGGAAAAAAAAAGTATGAAAAAACAAGAAAAAAACTTGTCATTATTACATATGATATTACCAACAAAATAAACTCATTGTTTATATCATCGATGATTTTTAAGTTATATAATTTGGCTACACAAGTAGTTTGTATGATCATGAAAAAGAAGGAAGCTAGAAAGTTTTCCTGCTAGCTAACCTAGACATTTAACTGCAAATTAAGTAAGCAAAATTATCAATTTTTGTTTTGACTCGTTTTAAAAACTGTAATTGTATTTTTAGCATTTTGATGTAATATATGTATTTTGTTTATGTGTTTACTTGCTTTAAACCTTTCTCCTATGAACAATTATTGTATGAATGCATGATTTGTACATGTTAGGGTTTGTTTGAGATTTTTTTAAAATTGTATATGCTTGTAGTTTGATGGAATTGATTTTGATTAGGTGACTTAGGTATTTTCTAATGAAATAAATAATGACTTGTTTAATGGGTCCATATCATGTTTTATCAATTTTATTGTTAAGTTGAAAATTTCTAGTAAATTTGGAGGAATTTGAATCTTCATAGAAAATTCATAATGATTCAAGTTTACTATTAATTAATACACATTGTCATCAATATTCTATATAGATCTGATGAAGTAATGGATGATTGTTTTTGAATGTATTGAGTTTCACCTAAAGTGTTGTGCAAGATAGATTATTGTAATGGGGTTGAGGTTCTTAATAATTATGCATTATCTAATCTGAGAAATATTAGTGAAAATAATATTAGATGTTCATGTAATATGTGTATAAATAAAATGTTTATTGATCTAATTGTTGTAACAATGCATCTTTACCCAAAGGATTCATTGAAAAATATTTGTGTTGGTTTGTAAAGGATAGAAGGGTAAAATTTTGGTTCCAATAACATGAATGACATTGTAAATAACAATAGTAAGCTAAGGTTTTTGATATTTTGAAATTCTTTGGTAGACCATTAGGGGATGAGTGTATAAATCACAATAAATTATCACTTGTTGTATATATTGTTCATTATCAAGTCAGAGCATGGACTATGTGATACCAAATCATGACGAAATCCCTTGACTTAGGATACCTAAAAATCAACATGAGCTTAAATATTTGCATGTTGTACTACCTTGAAAATATAGATTTGACCAAGTGCATAACTTGTGTGCATGCTTGTTATAAACCCAAAATGGTAGGGGATGAACTCTTGTTACATATAGAAAACTTAGATACTTTCCAAGACAATAAGTTTATTACACATACACTCATTTCTTTAAAAAGGATCATTCGAGAGTTGATTGATTGTTTGCAGTTAGAACCAAATATAAGGGTTGTGTTCAAGTTGTTCAGGAAACTATAAATAATTATAGGAGATGATGTCTTTCAACTTGATGAGTTAATTTTTTTTTGATAACTAGGGTGTCCGGGCCAGCTTATGCGCATAACAACTAATCCCCAGGCCCATTGAACATCCTGCAAATCCAATGAGCATGTAAGACACCGCGGGGGTGACAATCGTACTTGGCAAGGCTTGAACCTGGGGTGAGAGCAAGGGAGAAGCCCTTCTTGACCACCAGGCCAAGACCCTGCTGGCACTTGATGAGTTAGTTAATTGATCCATATCAAGTTACTCCATCTACCAACAAAAAGAAATTTCATTTTTTCATGTCTTTGATAATACTTTTATTAATTTTGATGTTAAGGAATTAAATAATATTTTGAGAACCAATGAAAAAGTTAGTAAGGATAATGATAACTATCATAACCCATTTATGGGTTATTCCCAAAATTTACTTGAAATAAAAAAATAACAAAAATAAAAATAAAAAGGCTGACATGGTGGAAAATATAAGTTGGAGATTTTGGACGAATTCAAGTTCGATCATACTTCTATCACTTCTAGAAATGAAGGAAAATACAAATTAAAGTCTAAAATAAATAATTATCGGATAATTCTGCATAAAAATAAAGTTGAAATCCATAATTAAATTATTAATAGGCCAATTTGATTTAATCATGGGACAAATTAAAATTTAATTATTTTATGAATTAATTTAGGGTCCAATTGAAGGATTTAATTATGTGCAATGAAAAAATTATACTTTAAATCAAGGTTGTCAATTTTGTTTTGATTAATGTTTTATTTTTTCAATTGTCAGTTACATAGCGTTTTGACATGTCTTTATGAGGTTGTATTGTTCATATATAATTAATTAATTATATGTATTAAAAAAATTAATTTAAAAAAGGTAAACATATAATATTCCAACCCATATTTTCTTATGGGACACCAGTGAAGTTATTAATATACCATGGTATAAGAGACAAACCTTAAAACACATTTTGATTCAACTAGCCAAGTACTCATCCCATTACCTATGATTCTAAATTAATTTTTACTATAAACAACTCACAAAGTATTTTTTTTAAATAATATAAATAAGAATTGAAAAAATAGTGTGAACTTAACACGTTTAAAGTTCAATGGTTAGTGTCATAACCCGATTTTTGGATTATTCCCCAAATCTACCCAAAAATAACAAAAATAAAATAAAAGGGCAGGTGTCGGTGGAAAAATCAAGGTGAAAATTTTGGACGTTTTCGAGAGCCCGGTTGTATGTCTTTTTTTGCTCAGAAATGAAGGAAAATGTGATTGAAGACTAAATTAATTTATTACCAAATAAATCTGTGTAAAAACTAAGTTGAAAGATATAATTATATTTTTATGGGTCAATTTTTGATTTAATCGTCAGCCAATTGATAGTGTAATCATGTTAAGGGATTAATTGAGAGACCAATTGAAGGATTTAATTAAGCGGTGCAAGGGTTTCATTATACTTTAAATGAGTCAAATTAATTTTATTAAGGGCTTAATTGATAAGAAATTAAGTTTAGAAGCCTAATCTGGGTTAAATTGAGAAAATCATAATTTTTGGAGACATAATTTTTGGAGACGAAACTTTTTCAGTGAAATCAGAAGCTAAAATTGAAAAGAAAGACATCATTCTTCCCATTGAAAAACTCTCTTTGTAACAATACATTTTTTTCATTCTATTTGTATTATTAAAAAAACACTTACTTATCGACAAAGCCATACTGCACCATGACCTGCAACCTACCACAACCCACCACCCTGGACATCATCTCTATGTCGTGCACCTTACCTCCTTTGCCTATAAATGGCAGGAGAAAACAAAGCAGAGGGACGAGGGAAATAAAGGAATTTTTTTTGACTAGGGGACATCGTTAATATTGAAAAACTGGAGAGGATTGAAGATAGACAGGGGAGACCATCATTGAGTAATTTGTAGACAAGGGAGACACAGACACGAGAGAATTTCAGCCAACCCACACGTAAAAAAAACAAGCAAAACACTTGAGGAAGAAGAAGACATCACACAAAAATTACACCATCATCATTCATCTTCCTCATCATCGGTGGTTCTATCTCTTTCGGTTTGACAACCCTCTCTCTCTCTCTAAGACCAGTCTGTGGCAGTTCTCTCCCTCCTTCAGCAGCAGCTCCCAGCCGACCACCTTGCTTCACCTTGGCACCGACAGGCTCTCCCCTATGCTAGAGGCATCACCAACAGTAGCTCCCAGCTTTCTTCTCCAGTGCTAGTGACGCCACAACAACGAAGCAGCAACAACAACTCAGACCAACAACTTCCAACACCTCTTCCGGCCACTACAAGCCATTATTTTTTTAGTCACCACAACAAGAAAAACCACCTCAACCTTCTTTACTCGGCAATAGTGGCAAGTAAGCCTCTTTTCCTATTCAACCAACTACACTCTCTTCCTATTTAGCCAACTAGCCTTTTACTGTTCATGTATCATGTGAACAATATTAATTCATTTTTTTGTGTATGCTTTGTCTTGGGCTGGGTTGCTCTCGACCCACCCCAGTTGGCTGGGCTGAGTCCACCCAAGTCCAGCAGAGTTGGGTGAACCAATTTTGTTGGGTCGGCCCATTTTGTTGGGTCAAGCCTAGGCTGAATTTTTTTCTTTTAAAAAAACAAAAAATTACGTTTAAAAAAAATGTTGTTTTTGTGCATTGTTTTCATAAAAATCAAATATAGTATATTTCTCATATTTTAAACAAAAAGTGGATATAGTAATCAGTTTATGATTATCCATTAGAATTTGGCAAAAATATCAAAAAATTAAAAATTATTTTTGTTTAGATATCTCGGTATAAAATTACATTGTAAAGTACATCACTGGACAAAAAATATTTTTTTTTTGAAAATGCAGTGTAAAAAAAATCAAACAACAATGTTAACTTACCTTAGGTAGGGTGCACTGGGGGTGATGAGTCTTCCCCTTTTACAACAATTTGGTATAAAACACACTCTCATTTCACTGTGCGCCGTTGTCTCCCCAATCCTAGGAATGGTGGAGCATGAAATGTTAAAAAATGTTGTCGTGCAGTTTGCACAAAAAGCATATCAAGATTGTGTACTTCGACAAGATAATTGTACTATGCTTTGGGTGCTTAATTGAAAAATAGTTTTGAATATAATAAATTTATAAGAAAAGGGAAGAGACAAGACAAGAGGATCCTGCATAATCCATATGGAAAAAGCCCCCAAACAAGCACCCCAAGTTCAAATTATTGGGAGAGATAATATCAAGAGGGAGAGAAACATGCACATATAAAACGACACATTATACTGTTCATTTACTTTTTTTATAGAATGCAATGGCACATGCAGAGTAATACTAGAGCATTTCGACAGGGATTTAACTAAAAAATCCGGAATGAATCAAAATTTTAACCGAGGTAAAAATGATATGGTTTTATCTTGTTTTTTTAACTTGTACGAAATGTTTTGGTTGTTTTGGCCAAAACTAAATGAAATCAACAACACTGCTTTAAATGGGTCAAATTAAATTTTTGAAAGGCTTAATTGGTGAAAATTTAAGTTTGGGAGCCTAATTTGGGTTAAATTGAGAAGATTGCAATATTCAGAGATGAAATTTAATTTTTTTACCAAGTCAATTGGTTGAAATTAGGGGAAATGTAATGAATTCATAGTCTTCATAAGGTGAAGGACCAAATTGAATTTTGGAAAAAATAAAGGGGGTCAAACAACACGTCGTCTTGTTAAGATTCATTATCTTCTCCAAATTTTCACAGAAAAAACCTTGTTTTGGTTGCAACTTTATAGGCATATTTAATGTCATTATCTTTCATTATTTTGACAAAACTTGTACGAAAATGATCCCCATATTCTTGACTATACTAGCGTATGGTCAGTTTTAGTTGATTGACACCATACATGTGTTAGTTTTTCCCCAAAAGTGACAACCTAATGAGGTAGTTGTCATATTTGGATGTTTATGACGCTTACTTTGAGACAATAGTTATGATAGTTCTGCTTTGAACCAACGGCTAAAATTCTACTATTGTACAAACAAGATAATTCTCTTCCACCAGCTATAAAAAGAAGCTAAATCCATAGTCTGTGGGGGGAGATATTAGAAGCCAACACCGACAACCTTAGTCCTCCCCTTCTGCACTAATAACAACTGTCCATTTTCTTCTTTTTTCCCAAACAACAACTTTCTGTCTTTATTTTCTCCACCAACAACACCCTCTTCTCCCTCGACAGCAGTTGTGCTTTTTTTCCCAAACAACTTTCTGTCTTTATTTTCTCCACCAACAACACCCTCTTCTCCCTCGACAGCAGTTGTGCTTTTGTCTGACATTCAACAAACCGCAACTCCTTGGCACCGATGACAAATCCTTTGTATACTCCACCAATAGTGGCTGCAGTTTCGTCCTCTTCGATAATAGAAGCAAAACAACATTGTCTTGTCCTTTTATTACAACCACCTTCCTTAACTTCCTGCAACCATAATTCTCGGCGGCGCCACCACTTGCGGAACTAGCTTGACCTCCTCTACATGGCAGCAAAAATAGGTAACTTCCTCCTTCTTTGGCACCATTACTTTCCACTTTGCAAGTGAACAATAGGCAATTGGGCACCCAACTGAAAAGGGTTGTTGGGATGAAATGGCCCAATATGGTTAGGCCTTCCCATTTCATTGGGCTAGGGGCCTAGACTTAATATTTTATTTTTTTAAAAAATAATATAAAAAAATTGCATAAAAAACAAAAAATGTTTTGCTTTATGCATATGACTGAATTCTAAAATTTCTAGGCATATTTTTCACATCACAAACAAAAATCGCATTTTAATTTCATGTTTTAAAATGAAAATGGCTCGCTGTGACAAATTTATGATTATCCGTTAGAATTCGGCCAAAATATCAAAAATCTTCAACAATAATTTTGTTCACTTTTTTTTTTTTGCAAACTTTAATTATTGGGGTGTAAAATTACATTATAAAGTATATGTGTAGATATTAAAAAGAAAATAAATGCAATGTTAAAATTGGACCTTAAAACAGTTAGGTTTTCGACCTAATAAGATAAAGACTCTCTAATAAAGGGAGATCTACTTCGAGACTTAGAAAAGACCAACAAATAAAAATTTGACATATAGACAAACAATCAAACAACAATACAACTTGCCTTGGGTAGGGTGCATTAGGGGTGATGCGTCTTCCCCTTGCACAACAAGTCCCCTTACCCAGACTTTCGCAAACAATTAGGTTTTGTAGCGACCTTAATACCAGATGGTGACTCTTAAAAATTATAATCATAATTATAGAAAATCCTCTTTCTGTGCACCCTCCTATCTTCGGGAATGGTCACGCACTAAATGAAGTTAAAAACAATTGTCGCGATAATAAGAATGAAATCAATGCAAAATATTGTGATGGAGATGAGAATGAGAAAATTGAAGAAGGAGGAGAAGATTGTTTTGATAATTTGTTCAACATGAATGTAAAATGAGATTCAGTTTACTGATGTGAATATATTTTGGTGTTTTTAGATCATTTTGATGTGATGATGTGAAAAATAATTTTTAAAAAATAAAAAAAAATTATTTTGATGTATTTCAGCACGAAAAACACTTTAAAAAGCTACCGCAACAACTCTCCTAAACAGGCTCATAGAATCATAGATGAGTTATGTCTGTTGGTATATTCCTAAAAGTTGAAAAACATTACACTCTCATGCCATTATAATATACACGAGCTGATTTGCCCGCGTCGCTGAGTTTTTTTATCTACATAGAAAATTAATTGATTTTATAAATGTTTTTTTTTTGTAATTTATAATTGTAATTGATAAAATTCATTAAAAGTGGTTTTTTTCAACAAAAATGTGATTGAATATTGTTATTGCTAAAAACTTTTTGATAAAATTTGTTAGAAAATTTGCTAAGACGGTGAAATGATTCATTAGAAATTTATTGTCACAGATACTCTGGTTTTGAAAAAAAAACAGGTTAAAAAAGAACAACTGACTTGGACAGTAAAAAATAAAAAATACAGTTGAAAAAAAGGTCACCGTTTCTTAAAAGGAAAAAAAAGAGTCCAAAATATAAATTTAAATTCAAAGCCAATTTTTTTTTATAAATTGTATTCATCATATTATTATATTAAATATATTTAAGAATACCGATATTAATATTTTTTGCAAGAAATCGTAGGTTATTTTTTTTTCTCTTTCTATATTTTTAGGCAATAATATTAAATAAATATTAAACACATATACTTAGTCTCGCATACTATATAGTGTGATCGAAATGGAAAATGATTTTTATAGTTTTTTAATTGTAGATAACCTAGATAAATTTGTAAAAAAAATATGAGTTGTCTGTCTTCCCCATTAATATTAGATATGACATATTATAAATACAAATATTGCAATTTTTTTTAAAAAAGAACTATAAAATTTTTGTGTTCTATAATAATTTATTTGTCGTCTAAAAAGAACAGTGTAGTCGAAACAGAAAGTGCCTTGTATATTTTTTAATTGTAGATAGTGTAGGCAAATTTGTTTACCTTTTGTTTTTTTGAGTTATATTTTTTCCCGGGTAATATTAGATCTTAAATATTAAAAATCCATTTTTTTTAAGAAATAAACTTGAACAAAAGAGCACAAAATGAAAATTCACAGCAATTTTTTTATAAGATTTATTCATCATATTATTATATTAAATGTATTTAATAATGCTGATATAAATTGTTTTCCTGCAAAAAATCTAAGGTCATTTTTTTTCTCCTTATATATTTTTAGGCGATAATATGCAATAAATATTAAAACATATAATAATGACTTGTTTGCCATTTCAAAGAAACAATGTAATCGAGACAAAAGTGACATGTATCGTTTTTTAATTGTAGATAATCTAGGTAAATTTATCTATTTTTTGTTCTTGAGTTGTCTTTTATCCCTAATAATATTAGATACAAAATGACTATTATTATTATTGCAAAAACAATAAAAATTATCAAATTATCCTGAAAGAAAAAAATACTCGAAAACATTAACAAAAGAGTAAGCAAGAAAAAGAATATATTATTATTATTATTATTAATAATTTTATTATTATTATTATTATTATTGTGTTAATGATGAATAAAGAATAGAAATAAATAAAAGATAAAAAAAATCATACTAATTGTTTTTTAAAAAAACCTAATTATCAGGGGGGAAAATTCATCTAACTTGAAAATAATAACAATAAAACCAATAAAAAAATAAATGAAAGAGCACATAAAAAATTATAACAGATGATAAAACAAAACAAAAAATTATTACCTGGAAAAATTATTTAATTTGAAAATTTAAAAAATATATGTTCTACGATGCAGGCTAACTAAACATTTTTTATAGGATTTGCTGGATGCAAATAAAAATATAATAAAATAGCTCAATACCCCCTAGTATAACAATAGCAAACTTTTATTTATGCAAAATTTAATATAATAAAATAGATCAACACCTCCTAGTATAACAATAGCAAAATAAAAGTTTTACAATCTAAAATTATCATTGCACGGAGGATAATTTTAGTCATGGTATGCGTAAACTATCATTGATACCCTAGTTTTAAAAAATAATAAGAATAAGAATAAGAATAAAAAAAAGCAACTTTTACAGACATATATTTTTAAAATCAACATTGTAGAAGGAAAAAACAAAAACATAGTAGTTTAAAAAAATAAGAATAAAAAGAAAAAGAAAAAGAATTATAATAAAAAGAAAAAGGGACAGTTGCTTTCCCAAAAAACAAAACAATATAAAATAATTAAAATAAAAAGAATTATAATAAAAAGAAAACGGAAAGCAACTGTCCGAGACAGTTACTTTCCCAAAAACACAAAACAAAATTCGAACCCTGCACGCTGGATTTCCAGTGTGCTGGGCGAGCCGCGCGGCCACAATGATTTTTATTACTGTTTTCCACCATAAATGTTATAAAAGGAATCTCTATTAAAAAAAACAAAAACAAAAACAGGTGCACATACGTTTACGGAGCAAAAGAGAAAAATGGTCAGTGCACATGAGTATGCGTGCATAGTGGACTGACCGAGCTATTTTAGCTATATAGTAATATGAAATCATCACAAATTAAATCCATCATTATATATGTCATTGTTCATTGCATATTAAATCATCGATAGATTGGGAAGTCGTCAATGATATTTAAAGGGTTTTTGAATTTTTTTTGATTAAATCAAATGTTTTAATAAAGATTACATATAGAATCACCAAAAGATGTGTTAAAAATATTAATATTTAATTATATGTATTTAAACCCATTAATATAAAAGACCTAAATCAAAAGACCTGAGTTCCTAATTTCATAATAAACATTAACACTTCTCTTTCATTTTGAGACAAAATGACTTAGTGCTGAAACAACTAAAGTATAATGATTAGTTTATAGAACTAAAATCACTTGTGACTTTATGAGTAGTCCATTGTTCTACCTCTTAATTTTTAATTTTTTTTTATTATATTTTTATTTTATTTTAATTATTTTCTACTCTATTTGTTATATTTTTCTTAAAAAATATTTTACTAAAATTACTGATGGCCTTACCGACAGATGAAGTTTGTCAATATATTTCAGATAGTTGAAAAATAACTACTAGAAGTGTCATTGCCACTATTTATTCCCTAAAGGCTTAACTCCATCGGTAATATTAAAAAAAAAAATCATTGATGGAGTTATAAACAATTTTTTTTTTTGTTGGAAATATTTTCACTTGTGAGAAACCTGTTTGTCGAGCTCTTATGCATCCCCGAGATTAGTCAGGCACTTGGTGTTAATAAAAAAAAAGTTATATTCACTGAGGGATATACTAGTAGAATAAAATAAATAATTTTCTTTCTGTTTAACATGTTTTTTATCTATAAATTTATCGATGATTATTTTGCCAAAAAAAACAGAAATCACTGATGAAATTTCTTACAATAACTAGTAACCACCGTGAATGAGTTCGTCAGTAAAAAGCATGCCGACCTAATCAATTCCTAAGTGAAAAATTCTGGTAGTGTTTCTTAATTTCAATGACCTCGAAGCTAGTCACGACACTTGTTCTCACCCAACATCTTGCTATCGCTTCCTTCCATTCCTTTCATATCCTTTTTTTTTTCTCTTAGGGTTCTTAGTGTTTTCAACCGACAGTGATGGTGCAACAAAAGGCAGTAATGCCTTCAGGCGTATTATGATCATGGCTAGGGTTTTTTCTAGATTAGTGTGCTGTATATGGTACATCCATCAAAATCAGCTGCCCTGTAGTAAATGGTAGTGGCTCAAGGCATTCTATAACATTTAATGGAATAATTTGCTCTAATCATCCTTGAGAAAAATGGAAAAAAAGAATTTAAGCTCCATTAATTTAAGCTGCTGTAATGAAATGCATTCTTTTTAGTTAACACGTACAACAGTCTTGTATCGAATTGCATTTGATGCTAGTTTCTGTCTTGGACCTCTCATAATAACAATAAAAATAACAGAGGCCATAAATAAAAACACTCCTTCCAAGTAGGGCTTCGAAGAACTCACAAGAATTTCAAAGCTGTCTGCCTAACCAATGTCTGGAAAGCTCAGAAATGTCCATAGCAGAGAGAAAATGTCATGAATTGGAGATAGAATCGATATAGATTGAAAACAAAATCCCTTTAACGCTCAAATTATATAATTTAGATAACAAAATATTAAGCCTGTCAAGGTATTTATATGATGAGTAGCTAACCACGATCCCCTCAGGCGATCATATCAGCAGCTCTGATCAGTGACTTGTTAATATTATTTCCTGATATTTATTGGCATATATAAAAGAGTTGCCGGTGTGGAGTAGAGGGAAGAAAAGCTGAACTACATTAATGTGACTGCATGAAATCATCTCGCACAAATCAATGATCTGCTCACACCAGTTTTGATAACAATCCAGGAAGAAAACATTTCATCTGTCGACAGCATAATTAAATGTTTCAACCACCAAATTTTTTGTTTTCTTGTATTTATTAGCTCAAATGTCCTACCTAGCCTTCCTATACTGACCAGAATTACATGTATTCAAAATGCTTCAACAAGGATTAATCATCATCTAAATTCAAAACCTTCAACATTGATCAATTCTCGAGTCACTACTTAGCGTTCCAGGGTGTCCTGAACTTATCCTATAGAATCCACAATTTCGTAGTAGGAACTTGTCCGGAAGCTATTACAAAGATTCGTATCCTGATTGAAACTCGAAATTTGTTGTGTAGATCACAAGTTTTTTTACAACACGCCACATCTTAATGAGGACTCGAAATTTGTTGTGTAGATCACAAGTTTTTTTACAACACGCCACATCTTAATGAGGACTCGAAATTTGTTGTGTAGATCACAAGTTTTTTTACAACACGCCACATCTTAATGGGGACACTTCATGCTGAGACGATGCTTCCATGTTCCAATTCATCTCATCAAAAGGCTGGATTCTTCATTCACAAGCTTACATTAATAATTAATTGGTATCAGAACTCTCAGCCTGCAGAGACCAAGTTAAAATGCACAATATTTTCTTACTTACGTGCATCTTATAAAGTTACTCCAAATTAAACTGTAAGGAATTCAGCCTTACCGCCTTAGTACAGAAATTATGATTACTTTCGAAAGCTAGTGCTGTACTGAAGAGTAAATGTTTCACTTTTCAGTACAATACGGTATCTTTTCAAATCCAGAGAGGGCCTTGATCATAAGAGTGGTGGCGAGGGGACTGGGAGAGGGGGGCAAAACGACTAGAAAAGATAACCTTACAGTATGTGTCTTCTGGTTTTAAATATTCGTCCTACGTACAGTGACTGATCAGTGCAAAATCTTATACAATCTCGACAATTTAATAGTCGAAAGAGTGGAAAATGCTGTAAAAAAACTCGAAAGATATTAAATAACTATTTTATCTTAAAATCTTAAGTTATTAGGTAAAGTTTTAGAATATAATTTATATTATTCTTTAACATACATTCTCACGTAAAAAATTTTTGAGCTTGAAATTTGCACGGACTCATTTTACTTTATGTTTAATTTTTATAAAATTGAATTTAATAATGAGATTCAAATTCATGACAGTTAGGTCAAGAAAATTTTAATATCATATTAAAGAATCATTTCATCTAAAAACTTAAACTATTAAAACTTATCAGGTATTCCTATCATGTGACCAAACTCAATAGTATTTCTATCATGTGACCAAACTCAAGAAAAACTTCATTGAAATACTCTCTCTTTGATAGCCTCCAGCGAGATGAAACCATGAAGGAAAACTAATAATACTAGCTCTAATTTAAACATCACTATCGAGATCATTTAGGGTTTTTTTTAAGCTCTATGCCATTAACAACCAGATGAAACGAAGATTCACCTATCATAACATGACACCATTTTTTGCTATTTCAAGTCTTACATTCGATCATAAACCTCAATGGACTTTGAATGATGAATTCTAATTCTTTCACAACCATCAATTATAAAGAGAAGTGCATGCTCGTGAATTTTTTATTCAATGATTGAAAACAAGACCTTTTGGACTATAGATGAGTTATCCTATGTTATTTTCTCCTTCAAAGATCTAATTTATCATATAAGTACAATCATTAAAAAAAAACATATTCAAAGATTTGTGGCCATAATTATACTAAAAAACAAGGTTGTTATCAATGAAGTTTAGCAACAATGTCGTTGTTTAGCAATAGAAAATCCATTATATATGTGGTTGTTTCAAATCTGCAACAAAATAATTTGTTGCTGATTGAAAAAACTTTTCAAATGATTTTCCAATGCTAATTAAATAAATTATTTTGAATCTTCTCTTTTAATCTAAGCCTTGAAATAATACAAACTGTTGATCATTCACACACTCTCCCCTCACACACACTCCCCCGCTCAAATATTAGTTAAAAACAAAAAACAGAAAAAATTAATTAACCTAAATCTCTCTCCCTGGTCTCTATACTGGACGCCAAATCTATCTTCAATCATGCCTTCTCTCCTCAGATCTCCTCACGCATCCTTGATCTACCCTATCCTCTCCCTAACAACTTTTCTCTCCCAGCTATCAACCATTGTTCCCCAAATCTTTTTCTTCATCATTCGACCTACCTTAAGTTCATAAGTAATTTTCTCGGTACCTGTTTCAAAATCAAAGATCTTGGATCTTTAAAGTATTTACTTGGAGTTGAAATTGAACGATCCAAATCTGGCATTTCCTTTTGTCCAAAGAAGTATACACTAGACATCATGGAAGATGTTGGTTTACTTGGTGCTTATTAGGGAATATATTCTTATATAGAAAATATTTGTATAGACTTATCTTGTGTAAAAGGGTACACCATAACACATGTACACATACCCTGCTTATATAAATACATGAGGAGCGGCATTCGCTCAACTCATTCATGCCCAAACTACTTATCTCAACTTGGTATCAGAGCAGCCTCGGTTCCTCTCCACTTATTTTCCTCTTTGCCACTTCTCCACTTTGTGCCGTCTGTTCAATTATTATTATTATTAAAACTACTTGTCTCCACTTTGCCACTTGCGCCACTTTCTCCACTTTCTCCACTTCTTTTCCTCTTTGCCACTTGGCTGCCTACTAGTCAAATATTTTGTCTCCACTTTGTGCTCAGCAAGATCCACTTTGTGCACTTTGCGTCGTTCCTCTCCACTTTGCGCCATTCCTCTCCACTTTGCTCCACTTTGTTTTGTCTCCACAGAGTTCCTCTCCAGCGCCGTTCCTCTTCACTTTGCGTTGTCCCCACTTTGTTTTTGTCTACGTGGAGTGTTTTCGTTTCTTCTCTATTTCTTGGCGCCAAACGTGCGTCAGAACGTGTTCGGTTTAGGAAGTTGCGGTTGGTAGAGTTTGTTGTCTTTTACTACAAGTTGAGTGCATTCTTTCTCTCTACTGCACAACGTTAGCATATTTCTCTGCTTATCATGGCTCAATCAGATAGCACAAATAATGGAATCAATACAAGTCCTTCCTCAGCTTCTGTTCTTGTTCCTCTATCCAACACACAGCAGGTTATCAGTCTTAAACTTACCAACAACAACTATTTATTTTGGCATATGCAGATGAAGCCATATTTAATCGGTCAAGGAGTTTTTTCTTTTGTTGATGGATCCACACCATGTCCTTCTCCCTCTGCTTCGGATAGTTCTTGCTCTCTAACGTTGGCCTGGAAACAGCAAGACCAACTAGTCTTAAGTGCCTTACTATCCTCTCTCTCGGTTGAAGTTCTCCATCTGGTGGTTGATTGTCCCACTTCTGCTAGTGTGTGGAGCACCCTTGAACATGCACTTGCTTCCCCATCTAATTCCAGAATTATACAACTACATGGCTCTTTACAGGATTTGCGCCAGGGTGATGATACTGTCACTCTTTATCTTCAGGGCGCAAAGGGATTGTTTGATGAATTGGCTGCAGCTGGCAGACCAATCTCCCTTATTGATTTTAATTTATATGTATTTCGGGAATTGCGTGGTGATATCTGCGACTTGGTTACCACTTTGTCAACCAAAGCCGAACCATTATCTTATTCTGAACTTCACAGCCACCTATCTACACATGAATTCATTCATAGGAATGCTGTGCCTGCTGCACCTCTTCTCCCCACACCAGCGCAACTCCCATCGGTGTATGTTGCTCAGCGTGGATACTCGGGTGGACAAAGGAATGGTTTTAGGGGACGACGTGGTGGATGGAAAACTCACTCACGTGGAAATTATAATCAACAAAATGGGCAGTTTTTTAGAAGTGGACAGTGGCAGCAGCCCTGACAGTGGCAAGGCAATTCAAACCGATTCACATCATAAAATCAATGGCCTCGTCAACAGGTAAAATGTCAGCTTTGTTATGCATATGGCCATTCTGCCCAGCAGTGTTCACAACTTGCCCATCATGAAACTCCAGCCTCGACAAATTTCTCATTCCGCAATGGTCCAGCAGAAAAAGAGTCAGCTGACTGGTTTCCCGACACAAGTGCGAATCACCATGTTACTCCGGACATTAATGGTATGACTTCCGTACATCCCTATCTTGGTAATGATCAATTACATGTTGGTGATGGTAAAGGACTTGTTATCTCTAATATTGCTCATAATCTCTTGCATACCCCAAAAAGAGTTTTCACCTTGTCCAACATATTACATGTCCCTAATATTAAAAAGAAATTGTTATTCGTTCAACAATTTTGCCGTGAAAATCATGTCTTTTTGGAGTTTCACTCGTTTTTGTTTTATGTTAAGGATCTCATCACCAAGGAAGTCCTTCTTTCCGGTCAGAATAAAGATGGTCTCTACGTTCTTTCCGAGTCGTCTGCCACATTCCTGCCACAAGCTTTTTTGTCCAGTAGCATGGCCACTTCTGCTGATATTTGGCATCGTCGCCTCGGTCATCCCAGTTCCCGCATTTTGAGCCTCTTAGCGTCAAATAAAAAGGTCGTTTGTACTCCTCGAATTTCTAATTTTCAATGTCAAGCTTGTCCGCTAGGAAAATCCTCGCGTTTGTCATTAGGACCCACGGGTCATAAAACATCAACTCCTCTTGAACTTATTTTTAGTGATGTGTGGAGTCCTGTTCCGATGTTTTCTTCTGATGGTTTTCGGTACTTTGTCATTTTTGTGGATGCTCATACAAAATTTATTTGGTACTATCCTATTGTCCTAAAATCTGATGTGTTCAATGTCTTTCACCAATTTCAATTACTTGTTGAACGTCAATTCTCTTGCAAAATTAAAAATGTGCAAACTGATTGGGGTGGTGAATACCGAAAATTAAATTCTTTCTTCAAAACAATTGGTATTCACCATCGACTCATCTGTCCACATACTCATGAACAAAATGGTATCGTTGAACGTCGCCATCGTCATATCGTTGAAACTGGTCTCACCATGTTAGGTCAATGTAAGGCTCCTCTAAAATATTGGAACTATGCGTTTGAAATATCGTTTTATCTCATTAATCGTATGCCCACCACAGTTTTACGCAACAAGTCTCCTTTTGAATGTTTACTTCATCAAGTACCTGACTATGCTTTCTTGCGTGTTTTTGGGTGTCTTCGCTTTCTGTTTCTTCGTCCTTACAATGCTCATAAGCTTGATTATCGCTCCACTTCTTGTGTGTTCCTTGGTTACAGTTCGTCCCATCTAGGTTATCGTTCTCTTGATTTGTCGTCTGACTGCGTATACATTTGTCGTCACGTCCGTTTTAATGAACATGTTTTCCCTTTTGTTGAGTCAACCATAAGGTCAACCAACTCCAACTCTACACCCGTGGTTGTCTCCAACCTCCCTTCCCTCACCCTTTCTTCCGTAAATCCTGTCCCAACACCACCCGTTCCTTCCACTAACCAGTCTGCTCCTTCACCATCTCCATCTATGTCTATTGATCATTATGCAGGTACAGGATCAGCGGCTCCAGTTCAACCTTCATCTCCTTCCTCCTCGGCTGCGAACTCTCCAGTTTTGCCAAACACATTGTCTTCATCATCTGGACATTCAGATCAGTCTCTTCCCGGTTTGGATCTATGTGTGGATCTTTCCACTTATTCTCTTCCACAGCTGCCCTCCACTACTGTGCCGTCTGCCCCACCACTGCCTCGGCAACATTCTATGGTGCTGCGACCTAGGCAGTCGAAGACTGCTAATCTCAGCTCTTTGTCTGACTCCTCTCCGTCGGTCTCTCCTTCTCGGGTACTGTCTCCCTCTGATTTTGAGCCTATGAGCTTTAAGGAGGCTGACCGTTTTGAGTGTTGGCATTCTGCCATGAAGGATGAAATTTCTGCCTTACATGCTAACAACACTTGGTCCTTGGTACCGTTTGACCCTTCCATGAATGTTGTTGATTGCCAACGGGTCTATAAAATAAAACGCTGAGCGAATGGGGAAGTTGATTGTTACAAAGCCCGTTTGGTTGCGCGGGGGTTCACCCAACAGGAAGGTATAGATTATTCTGAGACTTTCAGTCCTGTTGTCAAACCAACTACTGTTCGGTTAGTTCTCACACTTGCAGTATCAAAAGGGTGGTAGATTCGGCAACTTGATGTCCATAATGCCTTTCTTAATGGCTCCCTTCATGAGGTTGTGTACATGCAGCAACCCCCCGGTTTTATTGACACCAATTTATCTACACATGTTTTCCGTCTTCATAAATCTCTATACGGTTTGAAACAAGCACCACGGGCTTGGTACATGCGTCTAAGTGATTTTCTTCTAACTATTGGTTTCCGGGCTTCAAAGGTTGATACTTCTTTATTTATTCTGAGCGATATGCTACTTACTGGTCTATGTTGATGACATCTTGATTACTGGTAATAATTCTTCACTTATTCATCGTCTTATTACTCTACTGAGCTCGGAGTTAAAACTTCGTGATTTGGGGCATGCTCGCTATTTTTTGGGGATAGAAGTTTCTCCCACTAGCATGGGTCTTGTGCTTAGTCAACACAAGTATGTTTTGGATATTCTGAATCGTGCAGGTATGACATCATGTAAACCTGTTGACACGCCTGCTTTTGTTTCCAACCTTGATTTGCAGTCTACCACATTGTTCTCAGACGCTACTCGCTTCCGCCAGGTAATTGGTGCTCTTCAGTATCTAACATTTACTAGACCTGATATTTGTTATGCTGTGAACAAAGTATGCCAGTTTATGCATGCCCCTACCGAAGGACACTGGGTCGCAGTTAAGCGTATTCTGCGATATCTTAAAGGTACCTCCTCCTTTGGTCTTCATCTTACTCGAGACAACACTTTGTCTCTTCATAGGTTTACTGATGCCGATTGGGCAGGCAGTATTGACGACCGAAAATATACGAGTGGCTATATGGTATTCCTTGGATCTACACCCATTTCATGGAAATCTGGCAAGCAACGCACGATTGCTCGCTCCTCCACCGAAGCTAAATATAAAGCCTTAGCCGATGGTACTGTCGAGGTCCTTTGGCTTCGCTATCTCTTATTGGATTTATGCATCTCTCCTAGTTCTGCTACGCCTATCTGGTGTGATAACTTGGGTGCTACTTATCTGTCTATTAATCCGATCTTTCATGCCCATACAAAACATGTTGAGGTTGACTATCACTTTGTTCGTGATCGAGTGACTAAGAAAGAAATTCAGATTCGCTTCATCCCTTCCAAAGATCAATTAGCAGATATTCTTACAAAACCACTTGCTTCCTCTACTTTTATTTCCTTACGTTCCAAGCTTCATGTGGATAACCCACCCTCAGCTTGAGGGGGAATATTAGGGAATATATTCTTATATAGAAAATATTTGTATAGACTTATCTTGTGTAAAAGGGTACACCATAACACATGTACACATACCCTACTTATATAAATACATGAGGAGCGGCATTCGCTCAACTCATTCATGCCCAAACTACTTATCTCAACTGTGCTAAACCTGAAAAAATTTCTATGGAAGGCAATGTTGCTTTAATGCCTAAAGGGAGTGACCCTCTCAAAGACCCTACTCATTATTGAAGAATCATCGAAATATTAACCTACCAAACAATAACGAGACAAGAAATCACATATGTAGTAAATACGCTCAATCAGTTTATGCATGAGCCCCGAAAGCATCACCTTGACATAGTATGGCGACTCCTTCACTACCTCAAAGGAACCCCTAACAAGGATTATTATTCTTCTCCACTAGACCACTACACTCATATTAGGAAAAAGCAAGAAACAAGTTATTATCTCGAGGTCATTTGCAAAAGCTAAATATCGCTCCATGGAAGCAACCACTTGTGAACAGACTTGGTTGTAATACTTCTTACAAGATCTACAAGTATAGCACTACCAACTAGCCACCTTACTTTGTGACAACAAAGCAACACTCTACATTGCAGCCAACCTAATTTATCACGAACGAACCAAACACATCGAATTGGATTGCCATACTGTTTGTGAAAGAATTCAAAATAGAGAAATTTAGATAGCTCATATACAAACAAAACATCAAGTTACTAATATTTTCTCTAAGCCACTATTTTCACCCTTGTTCCAATCACATCTTGGCAAGTTGGGTGTAATAGATATGGACACTCCAACTTGAGGGGGAGTGTTAAAAGAAAGAAATTTGTCATTCATTGTCATTAGTACAATCTCTGTAATTAGCAAATAATTAGCAAAGAATTGAGTCAATCACGAAGAAGTGAGTCAATCACAGATATCGTGATTGACTTAATTAGAATAGAGTTTACGAGCTATATATAATTTGTACATCATGGACTCATATACATCCATACAATATACAGAATTCTGTATTTCTCCACATGTTCGAGCAAAGCTATCAATTTCCATGCAAGATGTGTCAAAATGATATTGAAAAGTGTATGGCAACAGGACCCAATATACAAAGTTTCATATTATGATTCTGTTGCTTTAGAGGCAACAAAAGATGGGGGTGTATGTACTGATAATAGCTTAATTCTAAAATGTCAATGTGGTCAGAGTTATCCTTTGTGATTGTTTATCGAGTGTTGCAGGTCTACCTTTTTTTCAGATATCCTTCCTAGAAGATGAGTGATTATTGTAACTGTATATTCCCTAGGTTTAGGATACATTTTTACACCATTTTAGTGTAAATGTCACATTCCTAGGAGCTAGGCATGTTTAAAGCAAACATTTCTTTCATTATGATAATATATCTCGAGGGGTCAAGATTTATTAACCCTAAACAATGTGCGTGCATGGACATGCTAATTAAACCAAACTATATCCCATAGCAGAAGATAGTGTCTCCAAAATCCCATATTATGAAAACAAGAGAACAGGTTCCAATTATACAACCAAGAGTTACACTAGAAAATACAAAATTAAGGTCCACGTAACACAAGTTTTAGAAAACATCAATGTTCAATCCCTACTTTTTATTCAACATACATGGGGATCATATATATCGCAGTCTATAATCCCCAGCCATTAGCAGATGTAATCACTTTCTGTTGTGTTTTTCCTTGTACAATTTCTCTCTTTCTTTTCCACTGCAAAAGGAGCATGAGAATTAGTATAAATACTCTAAATCAAATTTTAATTTTTTTCAAAAGGTGGAACGGGCAAAAGAGAGCTATTACCATGCACTAGCATCGACCATCCACCATGAGATGAAATTTATCTGCAGAATATAATGTTTTAGTAGCATGTATAGAATGTCACTTAGTGCCTTTTGACATTGATTCAAATGCATATAGATGTAATGTTGGTACAAGTCACAAAAGCAATTGCTAAGAAAGGTCAACAAAACGGCATCAAAGATTCAGAATCGTGGCTAGTTAAGAATCATTTCTTTAGACAGTTTAATCATGAGTGCTATTACAGAATGTATAACATGTATAGGATTATTTCTCTATTGTAATCTCCTGAGTGCTATTACAGAATGTATAACATGTATAGGATTATTTCTCTATTGTAATCTCCACAGTAACTATTGTGTGTATGTGCTGTTGTAATGTATATAAATAGCAAGGTTGGCTAAGCATTATTCTTACTTCCAATTGGTGCAAATCCTTAATTAGGGGAATCAGAATTAAAATGACGATCGACGAACCCTAGCTAGACATACATTGTACATATATAGATAGTTTCATAACATCCTAGGCCCTAAAGAAGGGTTTAAAGAACTTGAAAAATTAATCATTAGGATGATAAACTATCAAAAAGATCAACGAGAAAACTCACCTTCAGTGGGAAAGTTGCACGTATAGATTTATGTGTGCCGGATGATGAACTGTTTTATAGATTGTCAGAAAAAAGAGCTGTCTTGATCAAATCCTCAGTTTCTGCAAGGATTTTCTTAATGGTATTAACAGAATCAGCAGGAATATAGTTCTCCGAAGATGAACCATCCATAATGTGAAAGGAAATGGTGAGAAGACTTCCTCTAGTTTCCTCTCCATTCTTTACTGGCCCATCAGGATGGATCACAAAACCTGATGGAAAAATACTGACAAGATCTGGATTTCCTCCACCCAGCATCATGCCCGTAGTAAGAATGTCTATTGGAGCATAAACAACATAGGATCCAGTTGGATGGCTGTAACTTTCTTGCAAGTACAAGATTTCTATCTGGTTCGGAGCAGACTGCATAATTAATCAAGAAATCTTTTCTTTATTAATGCGTGGTTTCAGAGTTGAACTTTTGAATACGAAAGAAAAAAGGTGGCAACTTACATTCACTTGCATGATTGACACACGGCTCTCCGGACTTTCTCCCTTGATGATATGCATATTCTCTTGAACTGCGTATCCAAGGGATCCAAGGGCAAGCAAATCCCACTGCATGAAAGCCAGCGAAGATAACAATTATACTCGCAAATACAGCATATTGGAGGAGAAAACATGATATTTATGTAAGATACATAGGTGATGATTTTTAAATATTATATTTGGCTTGTTCTTTAATGCTTTTCTTGTTTAGTACTGTCACAAATGCACAAGAGATGATAGAAACATATTTGGTTGAAGGGATGGAGATAAAAATATAAAAATATCTAAGATATTTTCGCAATGAATTTAGGTTCTTTTAGATCAGGAAGGACAGGCCAAGGTCCTCTTTGTCCAAACAGTCTTCGTCTTCTTGTCTCAAAAAATAGTAATCAAACCTAAATATTTGATGTCATTAATGGACTAGCTTCAAGTATATTGAAAACAATCTGAACGATAATGCTGAAAGAGTGTGTGATACAGATGGTTTATAGCAAGATGAATCAGAAGTAGTAGTGCTATAGCAGTTAATTAAATCGACCTGATTCATTTAGTTAATTTCCTTTCTAAAAATTGACGGACACACTTTTTTTTATGTGCTGAAACGTCATTCTTGGAAAAATTATTTTGTGGATCTAGATTAATGAATAAAATTCTGATTGTCCCAACTTATATAAGAGGTGCACATCTTAATTCGAACTCGAGACCTGCTATGCAGATCGCAAATTCTTTGTCATCACGTCACGTCTCTTGAGAACTCAACGGACAACACGCTAAAGAGGAATCCATAAATGATTCCTCAGACTTCCTCTAATTAATCATCATCAAAGGGAAACGATGATTTAAAGTTTAAGCATCATGGATACCTTGTTTCTAGAATCCCCACGACGAAGAAGATCAAAGACTCTGTTTGGTGGAGCTGGAACCCAAAGAGATTTTGTGAAAACTAAAGTCGAACTAGGGCTTCCATTGAGATCATAAATAGTCTTAGTCATCAACCTAAACTCGTCTCCATCATATAGAGGTATTCGGACCCACAAATTGTCAGTGGAACCACTGGAGTCTTGATAAAACCTTCTCATCATCCTACGAGCCAGCCTCAACACACTCGTCTTCCCATTTCGGGGAATTGTTGCTGTGCAATATCAAACCAAAACTGTAATGGGTTAGCCAGAATATATATTTTTCTTAAAGTCATAAGAAATTTTGAGTCTCACACTTGTTCTTTTCTTTAATTTACTTGGAGCAAAGCAGAAAAGGAAATATATTTACCAGTATCAAGGGATGTGGAGATTATATTCCCAACTGGTTCACAATGCCGGACTATGCTGGCAACCCAGCGCGTTGCGCTAAATGCAAAACCAGGGAGAACGATTGGCCAAAACATTCTATGGACAAATTGATTATCCACTTCCACATGCTCAACCCAAATAACCTGCAGAATTTGATGAAGACACGAAGATGGAAATATAATAATTTGAGACTTAATTCAAGTAAATTACATAAATTAAGGGGTGCTTTTCCAATTAGAACATGCATGTAATCACCTTAGAGTATCCACCCGGTATTTCCATGATTAAACAACCTGATGGTCTTCTCCGAAAACTTACAAGTGGATAAGGGAATAAACTGTCCAAGGATACATCAACAACTCCCCAGGTTCCAGGTTCTATCTGCTTACAATACCTTGCAAACTGACTCTCTCGAATATTAACAAGTGGTGTAGGCATGTGAAACTCTGCCTTCATCTGTAAAGCATTGCATGCATTGAGAACATCTTATGAAATCGAATATATATTATTCATATGCAAATTTTGTTGGTTGAAAAAATCACACTGGCCCCAAAATACCAAGACATATAATTCTCAAACAATTCTAGCTCGAGTCACTTCAAGATTCCAGAAAAAAGAAAAAAAACATTAAACCATTCAGGGGTACCTGTTAACAAAAAAAATTTTGTTGCTGAATCTATCAGCATACTTTCCCGACAGTATTTTAGTTTCATCAAACATCCAATGACATGATACTTGAAGACTCTTTGCGATTATTTACGTTTCATTGTGATTTATAGAAGCCCCCATTGCAAGTAATTCTAACTGCAATATTTGTTAGAGAATAATATAAATTAATAACTTAAGTTTTTAATTGAGATGATTTTTTAACATGGTGTCAGAGTCTTGTTGACCCAACGGTCACGAGTTCAAATATCACCATCTTCATTCTATTGGATAAAAATCAAGCACAAGATAATATAGACCTATGCAAGTTTCAAGCCTAGAGAGCTTTTATTTGAGAGAGAGTGTTAGAAAATAATATAAATCATATTCTGGAATCTCACCTAATAACTTAAGCTTTTAAATGAGATTATTACTTGATAATATTGCATACCATTGACAGTATTTCACTAATATCTTCATAAAATGAAGGAGATGATGATATTCAAACAGCTTGATCAGCTAAATTACCACTTGTAACGTTTCGTTATAGTTCCCAGCCACTCCTCTTAATATGACTCCAAGTATTGTTGCTCTTGAGACGATATCAGAAAAAACTGATGACCACTGCTTCTGTTTATCAAAATAAGAAAACAATTATCCTTTCTGTTCCAAACTTGATTTAGATTAAATGAGTTTATTGCTTATATATTTAAGCAAGGATACAGGAAAGAAACCCTGCCAAATCCATGAGGCATTC
Source organism: Salix exigua (assembly GCA_032356905.1). Classification (NCBI taxonomy): domain Eukaryota; kingdom Viridiplantae; phylum Streptophyta; class Magnoliopsida; order Malpighiales; family Salicaceae; genus Salix; species Salix exigua. The sequence continues at coordinate 37,879,947 of CM063603.1, read as the reverse complement.
AACAAGCCTAGTAGCATCCATGCGAACAAACCCTGTATGTCGTGAAGATTCAGTTTGAAGGAGATTGTTTTCAGCATCCTGCTGAAACATGGGTTTGTGTTGTTGATCAGTTCCATTAGGGCTTGCATTGTTGTCATATAAGTTTGGAAAATTTTGAGGATCTTCCATCTGAATTATTCTCATTAGCTCTCCTAGACTTGCATCAAATGGACGGAATTCTCGTATATATTCTCCTTCATTTAGAATCTCAAAGTCACAGTCATTTCGGTGCTGCCATAGAGGTTCTCCTGCAAGGGCCTTTCTTACTAGCTCGTCCATGGCTGAAACAGCCATCTCAATTATTTTTGTCTTGTTTGCATCGGAACCAACTGAGACTGCCATTAAAAGGTCACTAGCTCGATCGTTTATTTCGAAAGGCATGTTTGTGGATGACACCGACTCAACCTGATCACTTCGAGGAGAAAGCTGAGGGGACTGATAATTATTTGAATTGAATGGAACATATCCATTATTTTGGATCATGTTATCCTCCTGTAAGTCAAAGCTAATATCAATCTCGAAAGAATATCATCGATGAACTACAAAATTAATCTTTGAAACCATATAAAACCCTAACGAAATCTTAAGAACATCTCTTTGATTTTATGAACCCTCCCAACCCAAGAAAGGGCTTACAGAAAAGGGGGGGGAACATCATAATATGCTAAGAGATCAAGATGCCCTTGTACATATGTTTTTCATCTTAGAATGGTATTGGACTTGTTTTTTTTTTAGGTTTTGCATTAAGAATGTTAACCCTTTCTTCTGTTACCTTAGAAAATGTCATGCAAATCTTAATTAGCCCTAATGAATATCTCCAGATAGGTTATTAATTACATGAATATCTTGCAAGACAAATTACCTGTGGATTTGTTTCTTGATATAATAATAACCCTAATTCCTCGCCAGGAGCACTCTTCATCTCTTCTAACCCTTCATCCGAACTGATCAAAAAGAAAGAAAAAGAATTTCACCATCAAAATAAAATAATCAAATTGCAGAAGCAACATCTCCATTAACAACTCACCTCTCCTTATTTTCAATATCATCACTACCAGCACTATAACTATCATCACTGATTGAGATCACATCAGTACTGATACCAGGATGCGTCACCTCTTCATCGCTGCTTATCTCCTGAACTTGATTGATCTCCTCTGATTCGGACATGTTCATCTGGAATATATTCGTTGTCATGTTAGTTTGATTAGGTTAAATTTTTGGTACAAACATATCTCCCTACATTAATTAGTTTTCACTTGTCTTTCTTCTACCTTAATAATCTTCAAATATATAGAAAAATGAAAGCCAAAACACAAAAACTAGAAATGAAACTACGATCAGCACTATCTGAAATATCAAAACCAATCAAAATAATATTTAAAATTTGAAAAAAATAAATGATTAGGTACCTAACGCTTAAAAATTAAGTGAAATTAAAGAGCAAGAAAATAAAATAAATAAATAGAGAGAACCCGCAAATGGATGTTATATATCAAATATATATTGATATATAACGAAATAGATGATAGATATGATCAGCAGAGCAGATCTCTGAATGTATACATGTATTGAAATGGGGTTTTGTTTGGAACACTGAATCTGTGGCATTTGAGGGCACGTATAAAGACTATACTGCCAGGTAAATGTTCACTGTCTCATTGGCTACAGGACAGGATGGAAGTCTGACGTGGCAAGTTAATACATTGTGTTTGGTGAAACCCTAGGGTTTAGGAGCGAGGGAGCGGGCCCCTGTCAGGTTAGATTTTCCTCTCCTGGCAAGATTCAGGTAGGATTTCTCTTTAATGTCAACTAGTTAATGGACTCTTCCAGTAAAAATAAATAATTTTTACAGCTTGTTGAAATTAAAATATTATATTTTAATATACAAAATTTGGTATATATAAAGAGATCAGCATCGTTTATTATAATAACAATAATATCGAAGTCTCAACTTCTAAAATTATAATTATTATTATTGTCAAAAAAAATTAAACATTATTGAACAAATCTAAGAGGGAAACAAAAAACATATTAATAAAAAAGCACGCCGGAACAAATACTAAAACTATTATTATTAATAATAATATTAATATTATCATTGCTTTAATAACAGGAAGAAAACGAAATTAAATCAAAGGCTAAAAAAAAGCTTAAAAACATCAACAAAAGAGCAAATAAAATAAATGATAAAAAATAAAATAAAAGATAAAAAAAATATTTTATTTGAAAATTTAAAAGATTAAATCATCATCATTATTGTTATTGTTATTATTATATTTTTTATAATGAAAGAAAAAAAATGAAAGAGCAAAAAAATCCTAAAAACCTCAACAAAAGATCAGACAAATTTTTTAATCATTTTTATCACTGTTAAAACAATAAAAAAATATCAAATTATCCCGAGAGAAGAAAAAACTAAAAACACTAACAAAAGAGTAAGCAAGAAAAAAATATTATTATTATTATTATTATTATTATTATTATTATTATTATTATTATTATTTTAATAATGGAAAATAAAACACAAATATCAATTTATCAAGGGATTAAAATCCAAAATTAAAACTATAAGGAAAAAATAAAAATTAAATATATTATCAATTTCAATAAAAGGATCCAATTGAAGAAATCGAAAGTTTTGTACTGTATTTATTGAATAATTTAATCCCAATCCGAAAATTAAACGAAGGAGGATCGAAGTGTAAACATTGGTATTCAATCAATTCCAATTGGAGGACCCAATCGAACTAAATCAAAACTTATCCAACCAAAATCAAGACAAAAAACAAAATCAAAGGTCAAGGGACCGAAGTGAAATGTATTACAAAATGAGGGACTCTCCTGTACTTTTAAGTGCAGGAGAGAGAGAAACATGGTCGATGACTTTAATCAGTCCCTAGCGCGTCCGTGGATATTTTTAGGGGACACGCGCCACCACAGGAGGAAGATCACGCACCAACGCACCGCTCTAGACGTTGGAAGCTTATCTTTGGCCACCGTATGACGTCGCACGTGTCACCTAAAAAGTACATGGGGCGTGAAACAGGTAGGCGCATGTGTCACACGCACTGAAAATAACTGGAAAAAAATAATTAAAAAATTTATTCAATTACCGGACTTCCCCTGGACCAAAATCTCTTTTTTGTCTTATTCGAGGCTAGAACCGTAATTAGACATTTTAAATATATTAAAAAAATTGCGGCGGGCCAGACCGGTACAGTCCGTACGCGTGCAATTACATGAATGACCCTCACCCTCAACCCTTTTTACCCTCAGTCAGAGTCTTTATTTTGTCTTATTACCGGGGTTAAAAGCGTCAAAACACTATACATCGAAAAGAAAAAAAAAGGTGGACGAACTCGTGCGACGCATGGACGAAAAATATCCACTCCACAGGTGCAATTGTCTCTATTGCTATAGTAAAAGACTGGGTCTTTTAGATTATTGTATAATTTCATGATTTTTTGTGTTTTCTACCAGCATTTTAGCATCAAGGCCCCTTTTATATTTTGTTAATTTCAATTTCTGTCATCAATTTCAGGCGCAAATAAACAGGGTTAAGGGAAGTTACATAAAATTATATGTGTCAAATATGTTCAAATTTAAAATGTTATTACAAAAAAATTATTTTTTGTTATCATTTTCGATAGTTTTTTCTATGAATCATGTCGCATCATTTCTGGTACAAAGCTTAGAAAAAAAGAAAAAATGATATGTAAAAGATAAAGATCTTCGAGGCTGGAAAGACATGGCCAGATGAAGAGATTTCAAACTTTCACACGTCTCATAAGGTATATGTGATGCTTATATTCAACATGTGATATCAGAGTATTTCTTAAGGCAATCCTAGTCCGATTCGAAGAACCAAACCATAAAGCTTTATGATTTAATGGTCACCCACACTGATGAATCCATTATATTATTCATTTCACCTAAGTGGATGGTAAGATTATATCTTATAGGATAGTTATATATATATATATATATATATATGTATGTATGTTACAAGCTATGGTAATTAATGGAGGCTGGAGCTATGAGTGGACTCGATAGAAAATAGGTTTACAACTCATATAGAACTATGACCGAGGATATATGGACGGACTAGTGTCTTGACTGTTGGGACCACATAATCTAAAATATATTTGAAGTAGGTTTTTTTTTAAATTTAAGTTGAGCTTAAACCTACTAAATTTCATTTGTTTGATGATAAAGAACATGTGTCATGATCTGAATTGATGGGATCAAAAGAGTGATAGTTATTTTCTATTTATTTTTTACGTCTAATTATATGATTTTACCATTGAAACAAAACACAAAGGATTTTGAGTTTTTTTCGTAAAAACAAAATGACCGTTAAGGCTTTATTATTCTATTTTGGTGTCTCTCTTCTTTTTGTTTAAGTTTTTATCTCATTTTTATATCATTTTATTTATTAATTTTCCTCAAGTTTTTTTCTAATTTCTTATTTATGGTCTTTTATTTTCTCTCATGATTTTTTTATATGAACCCTAATTTTAGATTTATGTATTTGTTTTATGGATTAAAGGGTTTTATAGTATCTTGGGACACTTCACATCTAACAAACTTGAGGATTTAGGTTAATCGTTTTTAAAAGGATGCCTAGGGGCTTAGAGATTAGGTGAACCTTCATAAAGATGATCTTTAAAAGCTTAAAGATTAGGTGGTGATCCTTTTAGGTGCTCTCTTATAAGTCAAAAATCTATTATACTTTTTTTTTTCCAAAGTGAAGTCTAAGATTATTATACTAGGGTGTTATGATTTTATAAATCAATATGTTTCTCATATGAATTGTTTGGACAATATAAAAAAATCACATTCCAAACTTGAAAAACACATGAAAAAAAAATCTTAAACAATTAAGAGATGATAATTTGGGCTTAATTTTAGCCCATGGGCTGACAATAAATATTATCAAGGACTTCATCCATTTATATTGTCAATCTAATTACAAGTAACTCATTATTAATAAGAACATTAGAAAACACTCTCATGTCAAGTTTCTTCTGTTACAAAGTAAAAGATCACTCATACAAATGATAATTTTCAAAAGCATGAGAGTGTTGTTGTTTAGTGTATTGTATTTCATCAAAATTATGTGAGTAATAACTCTTCTTCTGTTCTAGTATTGTTTCTTCAAAAAAATTGATATTAGAGCTTGATAGTAGATGTGGCTTCTAACAATAACAATTCTCAATTTCATATTCCTAGTCTTACAAAATGAAACTATGATATGTGGTGTATTCAATACAAGGCACTATTATGATCACAAGAGTTATGAGAGGTAGTTAAAGATGGTTATACTGAACTAGAATCAACAAGTGAAGAGGCAACAATAAGTAATGCAGAAAAAATATTGAGAGAATCAAGGAAGAAGGATAATAAGGCATTATTCATAATTTATCAAGGACTTGGTGAAACAACTCTTGAGATAATGACACCACTCGAAGCATGGGTAATGTTTAACAAGACTTATAGTGGAGTTGAAAAGACAAAAAAAAAAAGGTATGGTTGCAAGCATTGAGAGACGACTTTAAGAAGTTGAATAATGAAAGTAATGAGACAATTTCATATTACTTCATGAAAGTAGTCTCTTTGGTTCACCAAATCTAGAAGAAATGGTGAAAATATTGATGATGTTCGTGTGATGGAGAAGATTTTGAGGTCTCTAGTTAAGGAATTAAAGAATTTGGAAAGTCTGACAGTTAGAGAATCAATAAGATCTTTGCAAGCCCATGAGTAGGAAATTGATAGAAGGGACAAGGAAGATCTCTCAAACAAGCACTACAGGCAAAGTTTAATGTGAAGAATGTTAGTGAGTCTAGTAGAGGAGCATTTCAAATAATAAGGTTCTTTCATAGAAAAGAAAGATCATTAAAAAATATAGAATCTAATTAAGCATGGAATCAAAATTTTAATTTTAGAGGTCGTAGTAGAAGCAAAGGAAGAAGTCATAGAGGACGTTTAAATTGGAGGAATAATAAAGCAAACGTTTAATGTTATAATTGTAAAGAGTATGGTCATTTTGCTTCAAATTGCTCACTAGACAAATTTGAAGACAAAAATGTCTACATTGCTAAGAAAGAAATTGATTCTGAAGAACATGCAATATTACTAGATTATAGAAAATTTAATGGCAACAACTCTATCACCTGGTATCTAGATACAAGAGCATCAAATCATATGTGTTGTATGAAGGAAGCATTTATTGATATTAATGAAAGTTATACAGGTAACATTACCTTTAGAGATCTTTCTCAAAGACCAATTGAAGGAAGAGACATAATTCTTATTAAACTTAAGAATGGTGAGCAAAAATTCATATCAGAAGTTTTTTATGTTCCAAACTTTTGAGTTTAGGGCAATTCCTAGATAAAGGCTTTAAAGTGCAGATGAAATACAAATCGAAAGATTTTTTTTATGAGACTGAAGTTGCAATTGCTTCAGTTAAAATAACTAGAAACAAGATGTTTCCTCTATATCTGAGTATGTATATGTCAAAATGTTTTAAGGCATAATTCTTTAACATGATGAATTTAAGGCATCTATGATATGGACATTTAAATTATGGATTATTGATGTTGATGGAGAAAAACAAAATAGTTTTTGGAATACCAAATCTAGAGCACACAAGCAGAATGTATGAAGTGTGTGTAATGGGAAAGAAACACAAAATGTCATACCTAAATAAGAGTTCAAGAGCATCTCAATCTCTTTAACGGGAGAAAGAAAATACTTTCTCACTTTTACTGATGGTCTCAGTAGTAAGACATGGGAATATGTGTTAAAAGAAAATAAATAAGTGCTGAGCAAATTTAAAGAGTTGAAAAATTTAGCAGAAAAACAAAGCGAATGTAAGCTATTTTGCCTACACTCACTTTATTGCATAAAACAATATAATGGCACCTCTAGATGTCTTATTTGAGGTAAGATGTATTGTTTCTTTTTTGTGTGTGTTATAGCATGATGATGTTTATTTTCTTCTCTTTTACCTATCATACAGGTTTGTTATGATGAACAAACCCTGGTTTTCTAAAACAAAACTCAGTTTGAAAAGGTGAAATATCCATAATTATCATATAGGCTTTTCTGGGATAAAATTGGAATTTTATTGTCGTTTCATTCCAAATAATATTTCAAATAAAATCTCTTTGTGGTTTTTATCCTTATATTAGAAGAGAATGAGTTATATTGATCACAATAATATTTTGGATATCAACCACGTGTAGGTTTTTTGTACTTATATTAAGGTGAATAATAAAATTATTATCCCAAATATATTTTTGAATATTAACCCCTTTTAGATTTTGTATCATAATATTGAAAATGAATGGTATTTATTATTCCTAATAATATTTTGTATATTGACTCAATTTAGGCTTTTTAACCTCATATTAGAAAATGAATAATATTTATTATCCCTAATAATATTTTGGATATTGAACCATTTTAGAATATTTTTTTCCTTATATTAAAAGTGAATAATATTTTCTTTTCAAAAACAAACTCTTAAAATTAATTCCAAAATTCTTTGAAATCTTACAAACTTGCCATAGTTTTTAAACATGTCAATCTATTTTAATTTTTCTTAGTAAGGATGCTTAAGTAAATTTTAGGATTTTCGTCCACATTCAAGAAAAAAGAAAATATTTATTATTTTTATATATTTATTTAGGCTTTGTTAGGTAAAACCTATTTTTTTCCTAAAATAAAACTACCTAAAATAGGTAAGAAGGTATTAACCAAATACACCCATATGCCAAAACACTCATTAATAAAAACATGACAAACCAAACAAGGCATAAAGCAATACACAGATTCTTTACCATACCGGTTTGACCCAAAAGTTTTGGTCCAAATATAAATTGAGCAAAAAATCTTGGTTTAACCCAAAAACAAAATAAAAAATAGATTAAACTTGAAAAAACGGATCAAACACACAAAAAAAGATAAAGAACACCAAGAATATTCATCTAAAACTGTGTTTTTGCGTCCGTTTGAAAGTCTCATCAAGATTATTTTTTAAAGTGTTTTTTATTTAAAAAAATATAAAAATACTATTATTATAAAAAATCATTTCTTACATCAGCATATTAAAATAATACACCTAAAAATTAATTTAAAATAAAAAATAAAAATAAATTTTAAGAGTTTTAACAAAATCAATTAAGGTGTCGTGTATGTGAATAGGGAAGGATCAGTGTGTCGTGTTCCTGCATGCGATGGTCTCTCACATGCAATGCGTAATTCGAATCCTCTCACATGATTATCAAAGATTAGTGTGTAATCTCTGATGCATAATCTCTCATGCAATGTGATTCAGAACCCTTCAGCTAGATTATTAAAGATCGTTTGGTTTCGCTGTATTTCTTATAAAATCTTGGATATTTAAAATAAATAATAATTAATATTTGTAGTAAGGAAAACAATAGAGTCAAGATTATTGTTCTTTTTCTTCTTACGGGGTTTAATTTAAGTTGACTTGTACTTTTATTTTATGACTGTATTTGCTTTTCAGTTTAAATCTAAAATGTGTCACCAAACTATATAGGTATTGTCAATCTTATCACATAATAATTATTATTTTAAATTTAACCACAAATTTTAAATGTTCTCAATGAAAAATCTTCATCTGTTTTTTATACTTTGATTCATATTTTCGGTCTAAGATATTAGTACATGAAAATGATTTTAAAACACCAAAAATATTTAATTTTTTTAAAATTATTTTTGAAACGAAATGTCAAACAAAGCTTTAATTGATAAATAGGAAAAAAACAAGAATAATTTAAATATGGATGGTTTATCTAACATTTGATTGCAAAATAATTAATTTTAATATATATTATTTGAATTTAAAAATATCATAATTGTTAAAAATAAAGGGAGGGGGAAGGAAAAATACACATGTTGACCATTACATCTAAGAAAAAACATATTTGAAATTTATTAAAATGATATTTATATATATATATATATATATATCCAAAAAAATAATTTAAAAATAAAACAAATAAAACTTAAAATCCTAAAAAAAAATAAACAGTATTTAAAACTCAAATCTAGTTTAGTTTCATCTTTTACCAAAAACACCATCTTGTAATTTGAGATAAAGTAGTAGTTGGACTCTTTTTTTCATAATGGTGAATCACAATATAAATTTTAATACTTGGCATATTAATTTTAGCGTGAGTTCACATTTTCTATGCATGATATTGATTGTATAATCATATAGTATAAAATTTTTACCATCAATTCCTTTTTTTCCATGTCAAACTTTAAGAAATTAGAGAGAAATCAACTCCTAATTCTACAACACTACTAAAAATAGGGGGCGTTTGCAACGGAATTTTGTTTAGCAACGGATTTTTCGTTGCTAATCAAATTCTTTAATTATAAAAACATACATATATTTTGCAACGGATATTCCGTTGCAAGTTAAAACAATTTTCAACGGATAATCCATTGCAATATATAATTATCTTGCAATGGATTAGCCGTTGCAAATTAAACTTCAATTGCAAAGGATTTTCCGTTGCAAGATAAAACAAGTTGCAACGGATAATCCATTGCAAATTTAATATGCAACAGATTTTCCGTTGCAATGAAAAACCATTTGCAATGGAAAATCCGTTATAAATTAATCTTAAATTTCAACGTATTGTCCATTACAAAATAAAACATGTTGCAACGGATTATCCATTGCAATATTTCCGAATATAATATAACATAATTATGTCCATTTTTTATCTTATTTTAAATAAAGTTCAATTATTTTATATATAGTTTAATTATACAATTAATTATATAATAAATAGGAGTAAGTTATATAATTAAATGATTGTTGAAAAACCCTCCAACAATAAATTCTTATTATTTTTAATTATATTTAAATTAAAAAAATGAATTTAAATATAATTAAAAGACCCATAGTATTTGAGATTTGAAATTTAAACTACTTATTTTATGTTTTTCAAGTAATTGTATATGTTTTTATGGTTGTTGTATTTGAAATTAATTAATGTTATTTATTATCTTAAATTAATAGGATTTTTTTAATTTTATGCTAATTATTATTAGTATTATTATTATTATTATTATAAACCCCCAGATTATTATTGTTGTTGTTGTTGTTCTTATTATTATTATTATTATTATAAACCCCCCAGAACATAACCCTAAATCCCTAATTCTCTATTTCTCTTCTCCCACACCGCCGCCCACCCTCATCTCCTCATCCTCCATTTTTTTATCTTCCTGCCCATCCTCTTCTCCTTTACTCTCTTTCTCCTCGTCTCCTCATCCAGATGATGTAGAGGACAACAAGGGCTAGGTGTGCAGGTGTTCAAAGGTATCTACAAGTTGATTATGCGTCGTAACTCCATCTACGTTACCTTCGCCATCACTGGCGCCTTTGCCGGTGAGAGGGTAAAATTTTTAATTTTAATGTTTTTTTGGATTGTTTTATATTTTATTGTGTATAAAATTGAAGAATTAGTAGAACTACTGACATGCTTCGGAAACAGATGCCCTAACATATTCGAGCATTTAAATTTTAATCAGTTTTTTAGAAGAATTAATTTATGTAAGAATTTGGAAATAGCAAGCTATAAATAATATTATTAGAATTATGTTTCTCATGATCAAATGTTCAGCATTTCCATTTTATAAATTCCTTAGTTTCTAAATTTATTTAGGGTTTAGGGAGATTAGGGTGGCCACGGTGGTAAGGGAGAGTTTCTAGAGAATGATTGGTTTGGGTAGGAGTTTCTGGGGTTGCATGTGGCTATTTTTTGTGTGAAATGAAGTTGTGATTTTTTGGAAAATTGGCTAATTAACTTACTGTGATTTTGGGTGCTATTTTTTCCCTTGGGTTCAATTGTGAAGATGTGAAAGTGTTCGGGTTTTTGATTATAGATGTATGTGCATTATGAGCTTTTCTTTCCAATTTCAATATGAGAATGGCCTGTTCTAGACCTTCCAATGTGTTGTTCTAGATTCTATCATGGCTTTAATTAACTTACTGTAAAACTGAGAATGCATTGATTTTATAGATAGTTAAATGATATGGTTCTCTAAATGGTCAATTTGCTATTACATTTGTTAGGTGAGGCATGAACCAGGTAATTAAGGCTAATTGTTTGTCTCTTAGCATTAGAAGTCATGATTATTTTAGTTGTTATGTCTGTTTAAAAGGAGAAAAAATCAAAGTGGATGCATTATCGGGGCTTGTCATGGTCTTCACCCAAAACCTGTTCATGTATCTGTGCATGGAAAAAACTTACAATAAATTTGTAACAGTGGGAGTTGCTAGATGATTGGGTCCATTTAGCAAGCACCGGACAGGACTTGCTCATCCAACAGCTCGGAATAATAGGCGTGAATCAGCTTGTATAGTATTGTTTCTTGGCAGGTAAGTAATATGATTCCACATACTATGTAAAGAAAGAGTGCGTTGTGCACCATCATTTGTATTAAATGCACAAGCTTTGCTACTTAAATGAGCTTCCTCTATTCATGGAGGAGTGCACCACCATATACAAAAGGTGTGCTGAATTCATACCCTATTTGGATAATAAGTTTTCAAGAAATTATTGGTTTGCACTTAAAACTTCTTTTATTATTAGTGCTGCAAAGTAGCATTACTATTTTCTTTTCATTCTTTTTCGTCGATGTAGGAATATTATATTTATGATATATGAGCCAGACACTAATTTTTTTAAGATTTAATCGTTTGTTGTTAAATGTAGTTAGTTGATTTAAATACTTAATTTCTTACATCCAGTCTGTTGTATCTCTTGATAGTATTGCTTGACAACTATTGACATGCTTTAATAACCTTTTCAGAGGTCAGGAGGAGAAAATGGCTCGAGGGTAACCCAAAATCATCAAGTAATGACGACCTTGTTGTTTTTGACAGCTTGATAATACCATGGTGGGCATGGATGAAAATATTCCATCTGCCTGAAGCAAAACTTCTCAATGGTTTGTTAAGATATTTCTCTTCCAATGATCACGAGGAAACAACCCTTCTAGCTCTTGTGAAACTATGTAATTTTTTTATTCCATGTTGATTTACTTCTACATGTAAATGTAACCGAATTTCTGTTGTATTATAAATTTTAATCTATGAAATTTTTATTTTAACTATATGTATTTAGTTCTCAATATTAATCAAAAAATATTTATTTGTAAAAATATTCATTTAAAAATAATTAAAAAAACAAATAAATTTTAATTATAAAAAAATGAATTTGAAATTATTAAAAAAATGAATTTGCAACTGCATTTTCGTTGCTAATTTGCAAATTTGCAACGGAATTTCCGTTGCAAAACCATTTGCAACAAAATTTTCGTTGAAAGTTAATTTGCAGTCCCGTAGTTGCAACGGAACCCATCCGTTACAAAGTCCGTTGCAAATAAATATTTGCAACGGACTCCTTTCTTGTTTGCAACGGACATGTCCTTTGCAAACGCCCCCCATTTTTAGTAGTGCAAGAATTATATAAAGAATTAGACCTAATTTAACATTGTATTTTAAGAATATTTTAAAAAATATATTTTAAAAAAATTAAAAGAATTTTATTTTAATTTTAAATTAAATATTTTTAATATTTTTATATCATTTTTTATGTTGATATGAAAAAAAATAAAAAATAAAAAAAAATTATTTTAATATATTTCTAAAAAAAATCAGGATAACAATTCTAAATTTTCAAACATAGGTAACCTAGGTCTATTCTCTCAATCAAAGTAAATGACAAATTTTGCAACTCCTTTGACCATCGTGAGAACATGGAACTCTCAAGACCATCGAAAATTCAGGAGAAATCATCTCCTTTTTTTACCTTTGTCAAAGTCTTGGAGCCCAAGTCAAACACTTCACGTTCATGCTTCACGCGAACACAAAGTGGTCAACACAACACATACACATGTACATTGCGCAATGCTTGATTGGTTCAAGCCTTAAAACCCCTTCACTCACAACGAAACCTAAGCACACAGAAACATTTGCCGCCCCCATTGACACCCCCCCCAAAAAAAAATAAACTCTACTTTTTCCAAGAGGAAAGTTGTTGAAGAGAGGAAAGTTGTACAAGAGATCACATGATTGTGGCCGAACGTCGCTCTTGAATTTCTATTTGGACTGAGATTTCAGAGAAAGTAAAATTAAAAGCCACCTTCTTCTCTTGTCCTCCTCTTGTACCCACCCACCACCCATAAAAAAAAAGGAACCTTTCTATATTTACACTGTTTTATTTTTAAATAATTTATGTTACTCCGTAGATTATAAATCATTGATTTCTTTTTATTGCAAATATTTATATAGCCCTTCAAGATCCTTTTGTTTCACTGATTTTTACCCTTTGGTTGATATTTAAGAGAGTCTCAGATAAAGACACTAGTTTGTTAGAGTTCGTGTTGCTTTTGAAACTTTTCTCTTGATCTTTGATCTTCACGGAATGGTATTTTGATTTTGAGTTAGGCTTTTGAGATTTTGAGATACAATCAATCGACCCTTTTGGATTTTGAGTCAAACGATAAAAAATCTACATCATGATTTGCAGTGTCAAGCAATCTGTTATAACGCCAACAATCAACGGATCTGACACTATTTTTCGCCGAAAAAACCCGTCGACTGTACAAAGATCTTTGATTTTGCCTTCACTAAATGGCAAAAAGAGTTCAAACCCTGTTCTTTCAATGTCCAAGCCTTTACATGTGTCAAGGGTTGAATCTTTCGCTTTGTCAAATCCTCAAAAGAGGAGCTTGATCACATGCAAGGCCTATGAGGCTGATCGATCAGAGCCAATTGAGGCACCTGAGGTGAAATCAGAGGCCGCTAAAAAGGTTAAAATTGGGATATACTTTGCTACTTGGTGGGCTTTGAATGTTGTGTTTAATATTTACAACAAGAAGGTTTTGAATGCTTTCCCGTATCCATGGTTGACTTCTACACTCTCTCTTGCTTGTGGATCTCTGATGATGTTGATCTCATGGGCTACCCGGATTGCTGAGGCGCCAAAGACTGATTTTGAGTTTTGGAAGACTTTATTCCCTGTAAGTTTTGATTTCTGGGTTTTGTTTGATTTGATAGAAAAGTGAGAGAATTCATGGGAAATTGAGGTTTTTATTTGGTTTGTCTGAAAAAAAATTGTATGGAAAATATAGGAAAGTGACGTTTTTGTTTTGTTTGGGTATTAAGAAAATTGCCTTTTGTATGGTTGCTGGGGAAAGTTGAGGATTAGTGAAGAGAAATTTTGATGGCTCGATATTCGTGCTTTTATGTTGTTTTGTTTTTATATATTTATTATTCTGATAAACGAAATTAGCCCTTGTTTGATTGCTGGTAAAGCTGAGAAATTAAAGTTTCAATTCGCCTATTTTAACTTTACTTGTTTCAAATGGATACAAATCAATAATGCTCTTCAGGTCAGGATGACATCTGAATTCGGTTCAATTTATGGTGGCTTTTGATGCTAGATTTCAAATTAGGGAATTTCCAAGGTCTGGAATTCTTTTAGCAATTTATACTAGATTTTTGCTTCTAAAATTTTCTTTTCCAAACAAATTTTGATGCTCGTTGGACTTGTAATCTGGTTATGATATGCTTTCTTTTTTTCTTTTCTTTATTTTTTTGCAACTCTGTGTTTACTAATAATTATTTTCTCTTTAAGGTTGCTGTGGCACATACAATTGGGCATGTAGCAGCAACTGTGAGTATGTCCAAGGTTGCGGTTTCCTTTACCCATATCATTAAGAGTGGTGAGCCTGCTTTCAGCGTATTGGTATCAAGGTTTCTATTGGGTGAGGCTTTCCCTTCATCAGTTTACCTGTCCCTTGTTCCGATCATTGGTGGTTGTGCATTGGCTGCTGTTACTGAGCTCAACTTCAACATGGTTGGTAAGAATATTAGCTTTCATTTGTTGAAATTTTATTTGATTATCTTAAGATATTCTGTAACTTGTTTATAGTTTTGCTAAGAAGATGTGGGGGGGAAATCAAACAGCAGTTTTGATCTCAGATATTTCATTACATGGAATTGAGATGGCAAAAAAGCCAACAATCAATCAGCTATATTCCATTTAAATAAAAGAATGGACCGCATTTTGTGCTGTTTAAAACCAAGTCCAGTGCACTCTTTACTTTTCCTTTCTTTCTTCATGATAATCAAACCAAAATTATGATTTGAGTTCCTATC
The DNA here is from genome assembly GCA_032356905.1 of Salix exigua. Taxonomy (NCBI): domain Eukaryota; kingdom Viridiplantae; phylum Streptophyta; class Magnoliopsida; order Malpighiales; family Salicaceae; genus Salix; species Salix exigua. The sequence continues at coordinate 37,864,682 of CM063603.1, read as the reverse complement.
ATTCATATCAATTTTGTTGCATTGTTTCTCACTGTATTGGAGTCAAGCTATGAGCCTGTTTTTCTTTTCAAGGCTATTGGTTTCTAGCACGTCATGTGACATGGTTTTGGCATTTTCAGATATTCAGTCATTATAGGAGATTGACAGGGCTTAGAACATGATTTCAATAATTTTGCTCTTATGGATTGTTTTCAGAATTATGAACTTGATTGGCTGTCTGTTTCAGGTTTTATGGGTGCCATGATATCCAACTTGGCTTTTGTTTTCCGCAACATATTTTCAAAGAGGGGCATGAAGGGGAAGTCTGTTAGTGGGATGAACTACTATGCTTGTCTCTCTATGTTATCACTCTTGATTCTCACACCCTTTGCTATCGCTGTTGAGGGACCGCAGATGTGGGCTGCAGGTTGGCAAACAGCCCTCTCTGAAATTGGACCGCATTTTGTATGGTAATTGCCGACAACTACAAACCCAGTTTTCCTTGTATTGGTTGGATGTGTTTACTTTTCATCCATATGGATTTGTTTTTACATGGTAGAGAGTTTAAAAAACCACAATGTAAATTAAATTTGCAAGAATTATTTGATTGACCAACTTTAAGATTACCTAGTATTCTTGTCTCCTGTTGTCAAGAAAGTTGAAGTCCAAAGGTATTTCTATCTGAAAAACTAATGATTTTATATTGCAAAAAAATATAGTCATCCTGGTAGAATCCCCATGTGATGGTTCTCAGTTAGATTTATATGCAGTCTTGCTTTTAATCAAATGGCATTAATTTTACATGTGCATGTCATGTCTGAAGTACAACATATTGAATCGATTTGGTACTAGACATCAAACACAGTCTGAAGACTTCAATTGCTAATTTGGTCCCGTTTGATTTATGTTTGATGAGTGTGAAATGTGTTCTGGTCATTTTGTTCCAATTAATTGGCTCAGTGTTATGGTGACAAGAGAGGCCAAGCATTTAACTGATTATCAATTATTATTTTGTTGTGGTCATGTTTTTGAACTTCATACCTTTTTTTGTAATATTTCACTACAATGTACTGCAAGCTTCTTTTAATTTTCTTTTACAAAAATCCAAAACATGTATTTCATTTCCTTTGGGAATTGACTTTGGGTTTCTGCATATGTTTGTGCGGGTGATATTTATTACATTTCCCCGTGCTTTTCGATAAACAACGAATGCATAAGTGATTCTTATTTTGCCTTGTAGGTGGATCGCAGCACAAAGTGTGTTCTATCATCTTTACAATCAAGTGTCATACATGTCCCTGGATGAGATCTCTCCCTTGACCTTCAGCGTTGGAAATACCATGAAGCGTATATCTGTCATAGTCTCATCCATCATCATTTTCCACACACCTGTCCAGCCCGTCAATGCTCTTGGAGCGGCCATCGCTGTCCTTGGAACCTTCCTGTATTCCCAGGTAATTTGCTCACTTCTCTTGATGAATTATTATGATGCTTCATAATTTACCTTAACCCATGAGATGTTCAAAACACATCCATACCCTTGAGACAATTCTGTATGCAACATGCAGACAAATTTTACTTGTATGCTTTTTTCCCCCCTGTCAATTGTTTGAATATTAAAGATGCCAAATGAAAAGCTGAAAATGCTTTCAGAAGGAATGAGATGTATTGACCATCACAGGGCTCATGAGAGTATTCACGTTGCATCCTAAGCATAAAGTTTCAGAATTATCAGATGCCTGCTCAAGACTTATAAAAGCATAGCCGAACCACACTACCGAATTCATCTCAACTTATTCTTTGGCAGTTAATGCTTTTGAATGCAAATGAAAGTTGATTATCAGATGCAATGGTAGTTGAACCCCATATCCAAGACTTGGGAAACTCTGCCCTTTGATAATTACAGATATGGGAGATCTTTCACCTGCATCGCGTGCACAATGTAATGTTTAGGGGGAAATTTCATGACAACTTCAGTAACCGCGTATGTTGACTTTGAGAGCTCTGTAAAATTGGCAATGAATGGATCAAGATTTTACAGAATTGTGTTTGACTGTTAGATGTGGTAGAAAATGTAATTCTCGTACTTTTCTTTTCACCATCCAATCTTGTAGCATGGTAGTTACTGACAGTGGAGACATCAACTAACTGTAGCAAGCAAGCACTTGAACAAGTTGGTGATGGGGTTAGGTGTTAACCACCAATAATGAAAGCTGATAACCCAAGTAACGTAATATTTTTGGAGTTAGGTGGCTTAAACATTGCCTGTCAGGTAGGTTGGACCATACAGAAAGCCTACCTGACATTAAGAATTTTATATGGTAGGTTCCTATTATATTTATTTCACTTTGTGAAGACAACGTTTTCAACTTGTTCCTAGGTATACCTACTGGTTTGATGTCTTTGAATATTCATGGTTTCTTCCTTCAGAGGATTTATCTGTAATTTAATCATTTGTTTTTATTTTTTGCAGGCAAAGCAGTGATCGCCCCAGACTTGGCAAATTTTATGACTCATGTAATGTATGATGAGAGAACAAGCATGTCTACAGCCGGAGACCTTCAGATTAGGGTAGCGGTGTGTCAATAACTATCCGCGGTTTTGTGGATTCATTTTCTGAAAAACTTTGTCAAACGAAGATGATAATAAAAAATAATGGAAGTCATTATATATTTTGTAGTTTTAGTTCTGTATATTTTTCAAAAATAATTGGAAATTGGAATGGGAGCTTTGTTGAAGAAAACTCGGTTCTTCTTGACATTGAAATCTTAGGGCTTGCTTGGGAGGGCAGTTGCGGTTGTTTTTTAAAGTGTTTTTTATTTAGAAATATATCAAAATGATATTATTTTTATTTTTTAAAAAAGTATTTTTGATATCAGTATATCAAAATGATTTAAAAGCATCAAAACAAAATATTTAAAATTAAAAAAAATGAGGAAACGGCGGTATAACCGTCTTCCCAAATAGTTTTTTAATTTCAATCACCATGTTTAATTCAAGGAGACAGAATTTTATGCCCCCTAGCTGATGCAAAGTTCTTGGCATACTATCCATAGATTTGGCAATCAATGGTGCAAAGTGGTATAAAAGGATCAAATCCAAATAAAGCTGAACAACAAAACTGAATGCATGTTTGGTAACGCGGTGCAAACAGCGTTTCAAGGAAAACGCATTTTGCACTCGTTTGGTAACTCGTAAATCGCAATTTATACTGCATGGAACCAACCAAAATCACGATTCAACCCATGGTTTTGCCAAAGCATGAATTTGTAGCTTTTTCGGGTGTGATTGCCTCTCTTTTTTACTGCGTTTGGCTGCTTTTTTGTTGCCAACATGAGTGCATAAAATCCTTCGACATAAACCCGTGGGAACCAGCATGTTGATTCATGCAGCTCTGCCCTTCGACGACAACCACAACGACGATGGCAGCTGGCAACTCTCTCTCTCTCCACGACGACAGCCACGACACCAAGCTCTCTCTCCACAGCGTCAACTCTCTCCCTCCCTCCAAGCTCTCTCTCTCTCTCTCTCTCCACAACGTAGCTTCTGATGCTGCTCCCGGCCACCATATTCGACGCCGCCACCACAAGTTGAACTATGTCTCCTCTACTGATCAGTGAACAGTATTTCACGCTACTGTTCACGTGAACAGTGCAACGCACCGTTTCACTTGCACGGCGTGTTGCTGGACTTGGGTTGGGCCTATCTCAACCCAAGTCCAGCAAAGTTGGGTTATTGGGCCAACTTGTCTGGGTCGGCCCATTTATTTGGGTCAGGCCTAGTTTGAAATTGTTTTTTATTTAAAAAATTATGACAAAAAATAAACAAAAATATGTAGATAGATGCCCCGAATTTTCTAGCAGTCCGAGCGTTGGAGTTAGAAAAACACGAAACTCACCCAGCTAATGCATTTTAAAGTATTTTTGAAGAATATATATATATTTCTTAGTGTGTTTTAATAATTTGGATATAAAGATTAAACATTTAAAAAATGTTTTTAATATATTATTAAATAAAAACATATTTTTAAAAAATAATTAGTATATTACTCTATGCCCTTTATAGTAATTTCACAAGTTAAAAGCAATATGAAAAACTTGATAACAAACACAAAACTGTTTTTTTTAACTTCAAACTCAACCACAGTTTTAATCAAACACTTCATTGTTTATTTTGAACCGCACTAAAATTTTTTTTTAAAAAAACTGTTTTTTTTCAACCTCAATCACAACAGTGATCACAATAACAAACATACCCTGAAGCTGTTGTATAGCCTCTAGATTTCATCATCATAACAAATCCAATTTTGGATTCTGAATTTGGAAACTCTTTAAAGAAAATAAATATAGAATGAAAATTTCAAATCACGTGTGAACATTTATTTATGTGCAAATACTTGTCGCAGCAACATTGAGATATGGCGAATTTATATTGGTACTGCCACGTTTCCAATCTCAGGTATTTGGCTCAAGTTGTTTTTAAAAATATTTTTTATTTAAAATTTATAAAATTATATATTTTTTATTTTTTAAAAATATTTTTGATATCATCAATAAAAATAATTTAAAAATATTAAAAATAAATAATTTAAAATAAAAAAAAAATTCAAAATTATTTTAAAAACATGAGGTGTCAAGTGGGTGCGGCTCCTTCACCCACCAAGGAGCGAGTAGACAGACTATACTGGCAACAGGAGGTACCGTCTCTCCGTGACACTGAAAGGTCGACGTATTTTTCAGCATTTCTATTGTCAATCTATACAAACTATATACTCTCACAGTGCTGTCTACTTCACATATAAATCTTTTAAGAAAATCAAAATAATTTAAATATGTAAATGGAAGAATTAAATTATCCGGCTCAAGTTACCTCTCACGACTTTTTGCCTGGAAAGGAAGACTAGACCGATAGGCCCCCTGGTGTGTTGAGGATTTACAGAAGAGCCTCCCTGCTCTGTGGGCTTTCCCTACTTGATAAGATCAATTTAAGGGTTAGATGCTTTGGCATCTAATGACAGATATGAAAAAAAAATATTTAAAAATATATTAAAATAATATTTTTATTTTTTACAAATTATTTTTAGCATTATTATATCAAAATAATCTAAAAATACAAAAAAAATAATTTAAGACAAAAAATAATCTAAAAATACTTTATAAAAGCAATGAGAAACAGGCATGAAATTTATGTTGTGTTTAGACACCATTTGGCTACAGTGTTGGCAGTGTTTGCCAAACAAAAGCTAAATTATTATAATATATTTTCAAACTGAAAACATTTTGAAAAACAAATGCTTCTTCTAGCTGCATTGAGTGCTTTCACTTTCGTTTTCCAAACCAGAGAGCATCGAAATATTATTATTTTAATACTCCAAAGCATCCTACAGAAGATCATCACAATTATTTTGCAATATCAAATATGCATGCTTTATTCCAATTTCTGGATTGATAGGGATTCTAGCACATCCCACATCCAATAGATGCACCAACTTTTCTGGTGCATGTCTGTATTTCAAGTAAATGAAAACAAAAATGCACGATTTGATTCGATGAAAAATGGAGTCATGTCCAAACATTTGACAACATAGAAGCTTTTCAAACAAGAAAAAAAAACCCTGCAAGACTTCCATGACCAAGATAGCATTGGCCTATTATTCCTCTATCAAGTAAACAAACAGCATCACAAGCTCCATTAAACCTGCAAATACTTTATGGCAGTTTGAACATCTTTGTCCCCTCTGCCACTGCAGTTAACAACCACCTTCGTTCCATCTGGGAGAGTGGGGCAGAGCTTCTCCAAATACGCCAGTGCATGCGATGTCTCCAAAGCAGGGATTATGCCCTCTAATCGCGATAATCTCTTGAATGCTGCGCATGAAAGTTAAAAAACTAGTTAACAAGAGAGAAAGGACGTCATAATTCTGTTGCATCACATAACAAGATTCCCAGTAATACTGAGAAAGTATAGTTTACATGGAGAATCAGAGAGCATTAATGAAAATCAACGAAGTAAAACCTTGAAAGCCTGACAATGGAGCTAACAATAAATCTTAATAGGATTTACATACCATCCAGTGCTTCATCATCTGTGACACTATAGTATTCAGCACGTCCTTTATCTTTCAAGAAACTGTGCTCGGGTCCGACTCCAGGGTAGTCCAACCTGAGCAAAACAATGATACCGTATAAGCACAGGGAAAAAGTGATAGTAAAAACCAAATAAAAGCAATCAAAAAAGTCAACTGGAAGTTTTACCCTGCACTAATAGAATGAGGCTCAATTATTTGTCCATCTTCATCTTGTAACAAATAGCTCATAGCTCCATGCAACACCCCCACTTCTCCCTTGGTCAGAGTGGCAGCGTGTTTGCCGCTATCTACACCTAGACCCGCAGCCTCCACACCAATCATCCTAACATCCTTGTCTTTAATGAAATCATCAAAGAGTCCCATTGCGTTTGAACCACCACCAACACATGCAACCAGCACATCTGGCTTCCCACCCCATTTTTCCAGTGCCTGTTTTCTTGTTTCTATACCAATCACCCTGTGGAACTCACGCACCATCATGGGAAACGGATGTGGCCCGGCAACAGATCCCAAAATATAATGGGTTGTCTCCACGTTGGTCACCCAATCTCGTATAGCTTCTGATGTAGCATCTTTCAAGGTTGCAGTGCCAGAATGGACTCCTCTCACTTCAGCCCCAAGAAGACGCATCCTGAAAACATTAAGCTCTTGTCTTTCCATATCTTGGGCACCCATATAAACAACACATGGAAGACCGAATCGTGCACAAACGGTAGCAGTTGCAACTCCATGCTGACCAGCTCCAGTTTCAGCAATTATGCGCTGTTTTCCCAAACGTTTTGCAAGCAAGACTTGGCCAATAGCATTATTAATCTTATGAGCACCTGTGTGGTTTAGATCTTCCCTCTTGAGATAAATATGAGGCCCTTGTCCATTAGGCCGCTTATAATGCTCTGTAAGCCGCTCGGCAAAATAAAGAGGGGTTTCCCTTCCAACATAATCTTTCAATATCCCATCAAGTTCTTTCTGCAATATAAAAATATTCATTTCATAAATTTTATTCCAATTACTAGAAATACTCTGGCATCATTGCATTACATCCTTCGTCCTCACTCAACCAAAATTTGCCTATACATGTTCCATCCAAATTCAGTATTTTGAAAACCCACATTCATATTTAAAGTTCATGAACCCCACAAATACTTAAGTTCTACAGGCAATTGTGCTATATATAAAATAAATAAATAAACACTTTAAGATTTCGAATGTTTATACAGTAGAAACGTTAATAATTGCTTCAATTTTGTAATTCTTTACTTTATTATATATATTTAATAGCACCGGAAAATGAAATAAACATTCTTTTCCAGCAAGATTAAATAATCCCACAAATGCAATATATAGATAAAGAACCAATGTGTGAGTAGGTTGGCAGAGATACCTTAAATTCAGGGTCATCTTTTAAGGAATGGAAAGCAGATTCAAGTTCAGTGAGTGCATGCATAAGGGTTTCAGGTACATATTTCCCCCCAAATTTACCAAACCGACCAAAAGAATCGGGTCGTTTCCATTGGGCCGGGTCAGAATCCACCACGTCCTCCATTTTAACAACAGCCTCTCGGGCCAAAGTGCAAGAAATTGCAAGCCTTGAAGGCGTGCGAGATGCTGTCAATTTGGAACAATTGAAGGGTAACTGCGAGGACGAGTAGGGTTTGAGGAGAGAAGAAGATTGAAATTTGGTGATGGTTGCAGCGGTGGTCGCTGCTGCTGCTGTGGTTATGGATGCGGCGGTTGTGGTTGCTGCCATTAGGATTTGATTGATTATTGTTTTTATTGATTTATGCCACTTCGAATTTTGATTTTGAGGATCTTTTATAGTTCGGGCAGAAATTAAGTATACGTGGGTATGTTGGTCGGTGGACAGGACAGCTGGCAGGATGGCAAAGGTTGGTGACGTGGAAGACTGTGGACCATGTCTCATTTTTTATTTTGTTTTCGCTTTCTTTAGGAAATTAGATGGTGGAGAAGATTTGTAATCTAATTGAAGTTTTCCGGTGCATCCTTCTGTAATTCATATGATATCAATATTGTTTCCATCGTTGGTTTTTTTTATTATAACATAATATTCTAGTTTTTGAGTGTTTTTACATGCTGTTTCAGGGTTGTACTGTTCATATATAATTATAATTATAATTATAATTATACTGTTCATATAATTATATATATATATATATAATTAAAATATTAATTTAGCAAGTATAATTAAAATTCAAGACAAATTAACTTTAAATTATACAATATAAGCACAAAGTCAAACAAATATAATCTCAAAATTAGAAAAAAAAAATCACAAGTTAATCAAAATAAATAGGATTTTAAGAACGGTACCAAGATGTTCCGGCCGGAATTTCAGGAACGAACCGAAATTAAAATCAAGACGAAACGATGTCGTTTCATCTCTGTTTTTTCAACGAAATGGAATTGACAACTTTGCGATGAACTATTGAAATTTCTTAATTTGGTAAGATAAGGAATTAGAGAGAAATTAATATAGTTTGTCATTGTATCATTTTAAATGTATTTAGCAATAGTATATAGTTATAAAATTTTATATACAGGTGTTTAAACATCGGTGCATTGTTGAGAGAAAAAATAATATACATTATACAAACAACTAAATCACATCTTCGTAATATTGTTCATTCACACTACTTTCACTGTTTATTAACAAAATACACTTCAACGTTCGTTTGTTGTTGTTCACACTATTTAATTAGTTATGTACCGTGTAGAGGGTTACATGAATGAAAAAATTATGCCTTAAGGCTTAAACTGTTTATCGGTCTCTTTCTTTCCATTATACAAACAGCTAAATCACATCGTGGTAATACTGTTCATTCACACCACTTTCACTGTGTACTCATAAAATGCACTTCAACATTCGTTTGTTGTTGTTCACACTATTTAATTAGTTACGTACCGTGTAGAGGGGTTGCATGAATGAAAAAATTATGCCTTAAACTGCTTATCGGTCTCTTTCTTTCCATTGCAAATGACACACTTTGTCTGTTCTCCCCCTTTGTGCTCTCCTTTCCAGAGCGAAGAGAAGGATAATTAAACAACATGAGGAGGCTTCTATTGTTGCGTTACAATAAAGTAGGATAACATTTCTCTATGAGGGGGCTTCTATTGCTGCATTACAATAGAGCAAGATAGCATTTCCACGGTAACTCTGTCCAGATTTCACGATTGGTGGATTTCCAGGCCTAGCTTCTTGAGTCACATAGGTTGATTGTTCAGAAGCAAAGAGACAAATGTAAGCTTGAGGAACAACAAAGGTTGAGAAAAAAATGCACAGCTAAAGGAGTGTAGAGGCTCAACTATAAGGAGAGGAGGCCAAAGTGCAACTTGCTTTTCTAGGCATCTTTCAGATTCATTGTTGTTCATCGGTGTCAATGCAATCGATCGACAAACTAGAGATGGACAACCACGATCCCGACCTTACCAACACCAAAGGTGTATTGGTCAATGAACCCCTGAAACCTACTTTTTTGACAAAATCAACCAAGCAGAAAAGGCAGGAAAAAAAGAGCCTAAAGAATGCAAATGTTTGGTTGAAAGGAAGCCTTCAAGCTAACTATATTGTGCATTCTAACCTGCATGAACTCTCAAGGAAACTAGATAAAATGGAGGAACCACGCCAACAAGGATTGCTTGACGTGGAGAGAAAAACAGTAATTGGTTGGCGTGTTTCACCTTTGTTTTGCTTCCGTGCTTCGTTCATTCAGTTAATTAATGGATTTTGTCGTGGTAAGGGTATTAACAATAGAGTAAATAAATTTATCTCTTTTTTCAACATCTAATTAATACTCCTTACCTTTAATTAATAGCTTTTGTTGTGGGTGCAAAGCTTGAAAATTGCTTCTACATTTTTCACTCCTCTATTACACAAAAAAGTTGTGACAGATGAGGCTGCAAATTTTGAAGACTTGATGTCATAAAAATGATGGCAAAATATTTTCAGAAAAAATATTTGTGTGATTCATTGTTGTGATGTCGCTGTCGCACAAATTAATTACCCTAGCTTAAAACAAATCAAACAAGATAATATAGAGCAAGCAAGGGGTCGATCCCACGAGGACAATTTAGTTTATATTTTCGTGCTATGTGTAATGCAATTGGGGGGGGGGGGGTTAGAAGTTGGCTAGGCTAAAGCAAACTAATTGAAAATTATATAAAAATGAAATTTATCAATAAAGCAAACCTTGGTCGCAAATCAATATCCACCACCTACAGAAATCACAGCTGATCATGGAAATGACACATCAATTTGTATTATGAATATTTATCTCTTTTTAAAATTGGTTCATTAACAGATTCATCATATAACTTACCCTAACCATCAAACAACCACAGTGTATGTACTAGTAATTTGATTTAATGGCAGCTTTAAAATCTAGATAAACTGATCAATTAAGAAACATAATTGTCTGCAATATATGTTTACTTCGATTGAATATTCTTCCTAAGATTAATAACATAGATCCGCTATAATTATTAACTTAGTTGCTTCATAAGTTCATTTACCACAACTCCGGTTTTGATATCAAACTTAGCAATCAATTGTCTACAATAATAACTTTGTAGTCTACTCTTAGCAATTAAATAAACAACCATATGAAAATAAGCATGGGAGAACAAACATATTCATCATATAAACTGAAAAATTGAGGTAAAAATAGATCTCACAGTTCTTGAAATCTGAAAGTTTCCATGTCCTTGCAACCAAACAAAAGAGTCTAGCCTTGCATGTTTATTGAACAACTAAATAAAAAGATGAAAGAACACATGATTTAGGGTTTGGAAGAGGAAGATTTTTTGTTTGGAGCGTTTATAGGTCTTTGAGTCCTGAATCCACGAAAATTGAAGTATAACTAGGGCAGTCAAAATATGTTATAAAAATATTAAATATATAATTGAAGTATAAAGAGACTGATTCACTTATAATTGTTTTTGTGGTTTGTCTTATTTCTAGGCATGCTAAGGTAGTTTATTCCTCATCAACTGGTGATTCTTTTCACCCCTAAAGTAAAGAAGTCAAATTAGTTAATTAAGTAAGTTATGTCGTTACCAACCAGTTCTTTGACTAATAGTGAACCATAGCCTTTTACTAGAGATAGCCATTTTTTTCTTCACTTTAATCATTAGAATAAATTGGTTTATGAGAATTTAATGCTTATTTTAGGTATAAGTCTTCCAGCTGGGTGTCAACAAAGAGTGGGAAGGTGGTAATGAAATTGGCTCTAATACCTATAAGAAAACTTCCACTAATAAAATAAGTGAAGTGCATCAGAAAAACATGGTTAGCCAGTAGAAGTTGTTCAAGACATAACTATGGTTATTCATCAATAAGTAGAGTATGGAAGTTAAGTGGAATGGGAAGGTGGTGAGGTTGATGTGTTGCGTCTTTCACTTATTGTTGTTGTTACAATTATTGTTTTGTTGTTATTGCTTTTGTTTGGTCTTTATATAACAGCATCAAGGGTATTGGTTGGTTGAATACAATTTCTTGCTTTGTCTTTGTTAGTTGTCTCTATTGCTTTCCTTGGTTAGTATTACATGTTTTCCAATTATTTGTGTGTGTCGCAGTTGCTCGGTTTTTTTATGTCTATTCCTTGATTTTTGGTCGATTTTCTTATGAAAGATAATTTAATCATCAACGGTTTCTAGTTGGTATTACTTATTTGTTGATTGCTTCTACTAAGTTGCTGCTCTGTTAATATTAAGGTTTGATCAATTTAATTTGCTGTTGTGTTGGCAAATTTGTTAACTCTAGCATTAATGCCTTCATTTGTTTCACTTCGTAGCTGAATTGTCAATTGTTGTTGTCGGTTCTTTGTTTGTTAGGTTTCTGCTTCAGATCAAAATTTGCTCCAATTGCTTAGCTGGTATGTGTAAAATTTAATTACATTGGATATTAATGTTTGTGCTTTTGTTGCTTTATTATGTTCTATTATTGCCTTCACAAATTTCTAATTGCTTCTTTTTTTTTCTGCCATCAAACAAGTTGAATGTTTATATTTTGTTATGTTTTATTGCAATTTTCGTATTTTCTGTTTCGTTAATACCTTTTTTTTTCCCATTTGTTCGTTTTATCTTACATTGAATTATTTTAGAATTTAAAAAAATGATTTGAACTATAATTTACCACCTTTAACATTCTAAAATTGCCATGCTCACTGAAATTTGCGCTTCAAATTCCCTAAAAAATGTTTTGGCCATTAATTTTTTTATGTTTTTTGCAAGCAATTGTTATTCTCCTTCGAAGTATTATTTAAGGTTTCCCTTCATTCAATAATTATATTGTTAGAGTTTTTTTGTTCTTAGTTTTTGTGTTCTTAGTTTCATTCAATAATATAAACACTTCCATTATTCTTGTCATAACCTAAAATCCTATATTAGGAAAAGAGGCGAGAAGATCCGAGCATTTGTTTTACATCATCGCCGATTAAAAAAGACCCCATAACTGTTTTCATGACACCCAATAAGAAAAGACGGTCATAGAGAAACAAAAAGATGCACTCATGACTAGTGTATATTATAACATAGTCATATAAAATTAGAGAGTTTTCTCTCTTTCTTTAATCTACATTGTTTTTGTTTATTCTATTAATCATTTTATCGAGTGTATTTTATTTTAATATATAATTTTCTAAAATATAGAGTATTTTTCAAAAATATATTTTAATTAAAAAGGTATATTAAAATTATATTTACAAAAAAGAAGTTTTATAATGAATTGATTACATTTTAATCTTAGATTGAGACACCAGGAGAACTATTGAAAGAGTAATTTGATAGTTTCGTCTATTCATTCAAAAAACTTAATGGTTACAATTAAGAATATGTTTATTTTTTTCCACAAGGTTCATTGGTCATTAATAATTTGATTGAGGATAAATAAGTTTTTTTCTTTTAGATTGCACAATAAAACAACTAAAACAGTCTTGAATTAAAAAATAATAATTAAAACTAGAGTGGAAGGACACATTTATATTTCACAATGGTTTGTACATAATTGTTATGTTAAATAAGGAGTTATCGTCACGACGGTGTTTTCTGTGCGCCCATCCCTGGAGATGAGGGCGTCGAAAAACACTTTTTATAATCATAAGATTATGATTATGATTTGTAGAAGTCGTTAGAAAACTTAATGGTCTGCGAGAGTCTGGGTAAGAGAACTTGTTGTGCAAGGAAAAAATGCATCACCCCTAGTGCACCCTACTTGAGGTAAGTTGCATTATTGTTGTTTGATTGTTTTTCTAGATCAGATTTCTATTTAATGGTCTTTCCAAGGTTCAATGTAGATCTCTTTTCATGCATAAATCTCAACCTTATTGGGTCAAAAATATAATTGTTTTAAGGTCTAAATTTTAACACTACATTTATTGTTTTTTTGATATTTAAGGTTGTATTTTACAAAGTAGTTTTACATTCAAAATATTAAAGTTTACACCTAAATAAAATGGATAAAATGGTTACCGAAAGATTTTGATATTTTGGCTAAACTCTAAAGGATAATCATAAATTAATTATGATATCCATTTGCATTTTAAAATATGAGAAAAATATTTTTTTGTTGTTTTTGGTGAAAATATGGTCATAAAAGTTTTTTGTTTTTTGGTTACAAATAAGATTTTTTTTCAGAAATTTCAGAGAAAAATCATATTTTTTTTATACCAAGACTATACACTTCAATGTAGATCTACTTAATAAAATTGAACAAAAAATGATAGAAAACCCTATCTATACTTTCTCTGGAACGTCACTGTCGACTATTAACTGTCAAGTGTTATCTAAGCTCTTGCTTTTGATTTCATCCCTCAGGATTTTAGGGTTTAAGTGAGGTTTATTATTATCATCATCACTGTCCACTGGAATTGAAAAATCAGTGGCAATGGGGCGCAATTTATCCCACTCTCCAATCAGGGATCGGCAAAGAAGCTCTCATAGAGATAGAGATAGAGATAGAGATACTTCTCCGGTGAGAGAGAAACAACAACAACAACAGCAACGCTCTAGCCGCAGTAATAATAACAATAAATCTCCCAAGAAGCGGGAGATGTCTCCTCCTCTATCTCCTCCAGCAAGACACAGGAGCTCGCAAAAGGACCGCTCCCCAGCTGAAAAAGAGAAAAACCCTAATCGCGGGAGGTCTCCTTCTCCAAGAACGAAAAGATTAAGGAGATCCCAAGATGAGAAAGAGGGTGGTGCAAAAATGAGAGATAGAGAGGCTGACAGGAGTCATGACAAAAAGGGAAGCGAGAAGGGTGGCACACGAAGGGAAAGAGAGGGCGAGAGAGAAGATTATGAAAGGAATCTTGGAAAGGGAGGCGATAGGGGCTTGCAAAGGGAGGGAGAAATTGAGAGGAATCGTAGAGAAAGAGGAGAGAGGGAAGTTGGGAAGGAGAGAAGGTCAGGGAGGGATGAGATTGAAGGAAAGTCTTCTTCTAGAGGAAGACATAGGGGGCGGTCTACTTCACCTTTGGAATCTGACCGTCGTTACAGGAGTAAGCATGGTTCTCGATCGCCGCCCCCTCAATCAGAGAGAGACCGCAATGAGGTGTCTGGTGATATTCACTCCTAACAACACTTTGGCCTAAACATTTTTCTTCTTATTATTAAAGCATCTTATTAATGATTTGTTTGTGGTTAAAAATTGTGTTCTGCAATGTTGCTTATAATTGTAGGCTACTTCATTTTTTTTCCAATTTGCAATTAGATAAAATTTGAATGGGTTTCGAAAAATTCATAGCCTTTTGAATTGGTAATTGTTGTTTACAAGGGTTTTAAAGATTTGTTTTAGAGTGGCTATTGGATATTTGGTCAATATAGTGCGATTTGTGTTTAGGGTTTTGATAAATTACTCAGCTTGAGTTCGCTAACAAGTGTTTTAAGGGTGGCCTTTTCTCTTTTTTATGTAATTGTTGTTTGATTCAAAGGTTTGTATTTGTTTTCATGAATTTGTTAGAACCCTGACGGTATTAAAAGCTGACAACTTTTACAAATAACCCTATTCAATTTCCATCGTTAACTTACTGGTTGCACTTTGCATTTAAGTTTCAAATCATTAACTTTAACATAAACCCCATCAAGAAACCCTGCCAAACTTCTTAATCTGTCATTATAGACCATAAACTTTCCTCTTCTCCCCATTTCTTGACTGCTTTCACACTATAATGATAACCCATAGCAAAAATCAAACAAGTAGCCGCTAGCCAGAAACATTATAAGTGGCAAAATCCTAACTCTAGAAGTTGCAAGAGTACAAAGAATCCCAATAGAAACCTATAGAATGTTTTGCTAGAAAACAAAGGCCCCAAATCATTTTGGCCAGAGGCTTACAATCTTTTCCCTGAACAGAAAAATGTTTCGTGGATTATGTATATCTTTTAAGATTTCAAACTTTGATGAATCTTTGGAATTGCTTTTCCTGAAAAGATTCTTGAAAGAAATGCTGATGGAAAAAATAATTATTTCAGGGGGAAAACTCAAGGGGAGCTGAACAAAGGTAGGCTGCTTCTTAAGCTTTTCTTTTTCTCATGTTTGGACTGGAACATTGGTAACATACCTCTACCATAATAATAATAAATTGTCCTTCTTCAATTTGCTTGGGCAGGAATAGCGATGATGAAAATTATGATGATTCTGTGGCTAAGATGAAGGCTGCTGAGGAGGCTTTGGAAGCCAAGAAGAAGGTAGGAACAGCTTGCATGGTTTCCTTACTTCCCCATGCTTAATGTTCCTTGTTAAGTTAGGAAACACACTTTTGTTTGGCTAAGAAATAGATCTTCCTTGTGTCTAGCTAATGACCTTGGTATCATTGCAAATTGCAGCAAGAACCGTCTTTTGAGCTATCTGGAAAGCTTGCTGCCGAAACCAATAGAGTCAGAGGTGGGTGATATATTCAATGCTTTTAGAAGAGAATTTCCCTCTTCTTTTTTTTCTTTCTTATCACTAATAATTCTGTTGAACCCTTCTCTCATCTCTTTTATGCAAATCTAGTGGCAAGGTAAAAGTTGTTTGCCATCTTTAGTTAGTTGGTTTAGGTATAGTCTCTATCATGCAATTGCTTGCACATTTTGATGTTAATGCATCATTTTCTGGTCAGTTTAGATTCAATGTAGAGTCACTCAGTTATTTTGTCATTTGAAAAATAATTAGGGAAGTTTAACAGCATATGGGAGACAAGATAAAAAACAGTAGATTCCCTTAAGTGACATATAGGCTATACCTCTTGGAAGTACATCTTTATGAGAAGAAGAATGAGGCACGGGCATTTGAGGCTTCTTGATTGATGGTGGATCTGATCTCCATAAAGCAGTTTTACAAGTTGCACCGGACAATGTTTTGTTTTTGTTTTCTTTGTTTCTTTGGTTCGTGCCTGATATGAAAAGGCTTTGCTAAAACATGTTCCGTTAGTTTCCTTTTTCATATTCACTTATGCTAATTGGTTTTTCATTTTCCAGGTGTTACATTGCTGTTCACTGAGCCCCCAGATGCTAAGAAACCTGATGTAAGATGGCGACTTTATGTTTTTAAGGGTGGTGAGGCTCTGAATGGTAAGACCTGCATATGACATGTTTTATATGTATATGCTTCTGGGAGACAAGGAAATCCATAAATCAGACAATATCCATATCCTCATATCAAGCAATTTTACCATCATCAAATTAAAACATGTTTTATATGTATGTGTACAGTTGAAACAAATTTATATTATTAAGTAGTAGATGTAAAACTTTAATAGAATTCAGGTTTACATTTTAATGCGTGTAAGATGCCAGGATACAGGTCAAGGAGTTGACCGTTTGGTTAAGTCTTACAGTTTCCACTTCTTAAGGGGTAAAATATTGTTCGAAGTCTTGCGAAGAACTTGCATGACTTATTTTGCTTTCCTGACAATTTATTTCCCTGCTTCTCAAGGACGGAACTGTACTTTGTTACGAGGGGCCATGGCAACCCCAAATTTTTAGTCCTACAAATTTGAAGATTTTTTTGTCTACTCATTTAAGGCTTATTTCATAGGAATACATGTTTTGCATCCCCAAACAATTGTGTATTATTAATATGGATTTTCTTTGTTATTTATTTTTCAATTCCACCCTGATTGCTTTCATATCCATTCCAAAAACTCAATTTCTGCCCCTGCTTGTTGTCCTCAAAGAGTTCTTTAAAATACTTTAATATTCTCAAAACAAGAGTGTTTTATACATTGAACAATTTAATTTTCCAATCTAAACAAAATATTTTTTTCCTTTGAAAAGAGCGCACAGCCTTTAGTCCTTTTCTGAAAGGAGTCATCAGTCAATTAATTTCCTTCTTTTTTTACCAGAGCTTTTCTGTACTTGGTGGTGTTGACATTGCATGTGGATTTATGCCTCTTATGGTCAATCCTTGTTCAGAATGGAATTTCTGATTATGGAAGAAATCTGTTAACTCACCCTTTGGATGATGTTTATGCTTCTCACAATTTTATTGGTAAACAGAACCCCTTTATATACATCGTCAAAGCTGTTACCTTTTTGGGAGAGAAAGGAGGGTAGCAGATATTCCTACAGACCATCCTTCATGCAGCAAGCAACATGCTGTTATTCAATTCCGGTAGATCTAAAATTAGCAGTTTAATTTTTCTTCTTTTCTTTTTCAGTACATTTTTATGATTTCATGTTTCTGGTTGTTAGGCAAGTAGAAAAGGAGCAGCATGATGGCATGTTAAAAAAGCAAGTAAGGTAAGAATAAGCTGTGTCATGACTATTTTCATTGATGAATGGTAATTTATCACTTCTCCTTGTCTAACTTTGTATTTCCTGTTTGCCATGAACAGGCCTTACGTAATGGACCTTGGAAGCACAAATAAAACTTTCATTAATGTGAGCAATCTCTCTTGATATTGAGTTACCATATACTGAGCTTATCTCTTATTTTTTGCTATAATTGAATCTAAAATTTCTTCTGCATTTGCAGGAGAATCCCATTGAACCTCAGCGTTATTATGAACTTTTTGAAAAGGACACAATTAAATTTGGTAATAGTAGGTAGGCCTCCAATCAAAATGCAACGTCTATCTTTTATTTCATGAATCATGCTAAACGTATACTGACTGAAGTAGGTTCATGTTCCTTGGTCAATATATGCTTTGTCTGTGATTTGGATGTGTTCATCTCTTTCGGCATTTGGGTCTGCTTTTCCATGTTCTTCACAAGCTAGGAAGTTGAGTGGCTTACCATTGTCTCTGATTCTAGGTAGTGTTTGTTTTTGCAGTCCAACCATGCGTTTTAAAATCTTTGATTTTTTTACATGATTTTTTTTGTTTTTTTTTTGGATCGTTTTGATTTGTTGATGTAAAAAATGAATTTTTTTTTAAAAAATATATAGTATTTTGATGCATTTCCAAGAGAAAAATACTTTGAAAAGTAAAAACAATGTCAAACACTACCTAAACGTTAAGGCTGTGATTTTTCATCCCTTGCATCTTATATATTTGATATAGTTTCAATCTAGTCTGTTTTATCTTGGCCATTTTTCTCCTCTACAAGTATAATTTTTTTTTCTTTTTTTTTCCTGCTTATAGATGGAGCGAAAATATCATAATTTTGCCTTGAACCATTTATAATTTTATATACAACAAAACTCTCTTTGTTTGTTACAAGGCAAACTTTGAATTATCTGAATTTTGTGCAGTTTAGTAGTAGTCACAGTCTATTTGTTTCCTGCTTTACAAAACTTGTTATACATTAGTGAGTTGCATTTTGATGTGCGAAACACTATTCGTTCTTTAGATTTGTTTGGAGCAGCAGGTGCCATATTCATGCAGGTGCTTGTATCTTTGACAAGGACAAGCAAGGCATGGGTTTTGTACCAATATTTCTGGGTTTGGTAATGCCAGGGGAGTAGTGTCATAGAGAGATTAATTCCAGCGGCAAGTTGACATTTTGACAAATCTGTTCTATGCTTGACCAGTACATGAAATGCATCACATTGACATGAAAAGCTGTAGAATCCTGAATGATTTTTCCCAAGCTAGCCATGCCCTTCTCCCTGTAAATAATTTACATGTCTTTTTTTTTGCAGCCGAGAATATGTACTGCTGCACGAGAACTCAGCAGAATGATGTTCATTAAGCGCTTCTCCAGTATGATTTTCTGACATCAGCATTCTGGAGAATCAAGAACATTTTGTTTATCCATCAAATATTTTTTTCTGATGAGTAGGAGACCTTGTAGTAGTGCTTATTTTGCTTCATCCGAGGACCGAAGAGGTCGTGTCAAATATGAGAACTCAATTGGTTTAAACTGAACCGTTTGACATTTTCATTATGCTCACTCTTGCCTAGGCTCATGAGGTCTGTTTATGGTAATTTTTATGCCGATTGAGGTTTGTGTGTACTTCATGGATGGCCGCTGTATTTGATCCTTTTTCCTGACTAATCACCTTGATGGAACGGTTATTTGTTCTGTTGGTTTATTTGTTTGTCCAATGTACAGGTAACGGAAAGATGTCTCTGTTTCTTAGATCCTCAGGGCTAAAAAAATGAGTCCATAGATGAAAGGTTCGAATATGATGTAATACAGGACCAGGAACATCATTTAATGAACTGTTACGTTGAAGTGCTGCCTGTAAAATCATTTGCCATTACGAACTTCGATATGCGATATGCTTTAATGATCTCTGTTCCTGGTTTTCTGAACCAGAGAAAGTTATGTCAACTGAAATTATCATCTCTAATCCAACTCAATTCAGACTTCCGGATGTAAAGTTATTGCCCTGAAGAAATTGACGAGCACATAATTTAAGTCTTCTTAACATGGTGGCAAGTACAACAGTATCAGTGCAGACGAACACCAGCCATTACAGCACGGATGAGGCAAGAATAAGATTAACGTGCCGATGAAGCAACAGTTTTTTTTTTTCATTTCATTTTCTTGTAGTTATAAAAAATCTACAGCAAGGTGATGATAAATTTGGTATATAGCCATGTGTGACTCATAAATATTCTATGGTGTTTTTCTACACCAGTTCTGGCTTACCAACTCACGCCGATGAGGTTCCGACGAGACTTTCTTTTCTTATTTGGTAATATATTGAATACTTGTTTAGTGATTTTTGAAAGTTACCATTTATGAATCAAAATTAAGTAGGTCCAATCGGTTTTTGTTCTTTCTTTGTTGTATGTTCTTTTCATTTTCCCAGTCCTCAGTTTTGTGATCCCATCTTGCTTGCTTAATTACCCAGTTAAGGGCTGTTTTCCCTGCCCGTGTTTCAATTTCCTGAACAGACAGACACAACCTTTCACAGGAAATAAACGATCATTCTGCAAAATAACTGCTTTTCTTCGCTATAAAAAACCTCTGCAACTGTCTCTTCAGATTCTCAGACAAAACCCTTCATAATCATGGACAGAAACTCAGACATGTTCTCAAACCTGCCAAGCTCTCTACTCATAATCATTGCAAGTTTTCTGCCATTCAAAGAAGCTGCTAGAACATGCATCTTGTCCAAACAATGGCTTGACATTTGGCGCGAGGTGGCGAACATTGATTTCGATGAAAACAACTTTGTTAAACTTGATGAATCTGAGGAGAATCAAAAAGTTCAAAGAGAAGTTTTCATCAACTTTGCACGGCAGTTTATTGAAAACTATTCACAACAGGTTATCGAAACACTCGGACTCAGATGTTCAAAGCCAGGGAGTTTTCCCGTCGATATGCAAAACATTGTCATGTTCGCGACCTCGCGTAACGTGAGAGGATTGAGCCTAGATTTCTCTGATCCTGCATGGAGAGAAGATGAAATTATGAATCATGAAGCAGGGTTTGAATTGCCTTCACATGTTTATGAACATGGCCAGGCTCTTGAATCCTTGAAGTTGTTTTCTTGCAGGTTTGATGCATCCAAGTGCACCAACTTCAGTGCAATAAAGAGCCTTTCTCTGGGGTGGATTAACATAAATATAGGATCCATTGTGGTAATATTGGAGAGTTGTCCACTGCTAGAGACTCTGCGTCTGAAAAAGTGTTGGAACTTGGAACATTTTGAGGTATCCAAGCCAGGTTTGAGGCTACAAAACTTGGTTCTTGACAAATGTGATTTCAGGGATGAATGGTTATTCATTGAAGGACCAAAATTTCAATTCTTCAAGTACTCAGGAAAAGTGGGTCAGTTTCACTTGGAGAACCAACGTGAAATGGTAGAGGCTCAACTTGATTTCGGGATGCAGTCTGAATTCGAAGAAGTTGGTGTGTTCCTTTATGATCTCTTACAAGAGCTTTTTGCTGCTCGAATTCTGACTGTTTGCAGTGTCTTCTTACAGGTACAGATCCCTACATTTCATTTGATTTTATTTTATTTTATTTTATTTGCATCATGTCTTAATTAAAACCACTTGCCTTGTGAATTTTATGTTGCCTCTCACATGGAGACCCATTTTGTCAACTTTTAGACAACAATTCCCATTTCTTGCAGATATGCTGTCTTAGAATTGCTTTACTGGTTTTTTTTTTGGATAGTCCGGAAAACGAGTAAAACCCGGCTTTACTTTTTCATTGTCTTGATTTTTCATAAGATTAATTTGTGAAATACAAGAAATAGATAGAACTTGTATATCTAATTTAATCTTGTGCTATACGATCCGCTGCTTCATTTATATGTTATGATCAAATTTTGAAGTTAGGGATGTGCAATGCAAGCAGTCGCCAAATATCAGAAGAGATGACAACTATGCTGTTGCCTAAACTTTTTTAAGGATTGTTTGGTATCGTTTATTTTTTCTATTTTTCGATTCTAAAAACTAAATAGAAAATAGAAAAAGATGATATTTTTTTTTCAAAAATAAAAATAAAATCAAGAGTTCATTGTCTAAGTTCTTACAAACCATTAAGCAAAGTGATCATGATAAGGTGTGACAATGGCTGGCTGTTGGTTTTCTCTTTCTCACTAAAAAAATTCAAAATAATCATTTTTTTTTCATTTTAAAATAAATAGAAAATGAAAACTTCGAATAATGATTTTAAACAATCCCTTATCCCCATTTTTTTATTTATTATTTCTTCTCATTTCAAAATCTTGGAAAAACAAACCAGAAGTTTTCAAAGGCACCGATTCCATTTATCATAACTTGTTAGTTTCAGATATGGATCATCTTCCCTCTCAATATCTCTTGGTCTCAGAATCTTGATTTATGTTTTGTACAAAAAATGGCAAAACCTATATTTATGATTTGATTTTGAAAACCCTTAATTTAACCCTAACATGTCATTGTCTTATGCTGATGGTCTCTGGCAGATTATTCCTAGCGGGGACGAACCATTGGGTTTGCAAGCTCCACTGAATGTCCGCAATCTGATCTTGAAAACAGCACTGCACAGCAATGAATACTGGGGCATCAAGTTCATGCTAAGGAGCTGCCCTCGTTTAGAGATGCTTACCATAGACATTGGCCCTGCAAGAATTTTCCCAGTAAGCAATCAATTCTTTTCGAAGTAGCTTGAACCTGAAGTTGGTCTTTATACTATGTTTCTGTTCGTTTCAGGATTTTAAACTAAACTATGTTTCTGTTCGTTTCAGGATTATGAACCTCCCTATCCATTTGACCCTGAGAAATTCTGGTCGAGGAACTTTCAGGTTGAACTTAGCGTCACCACGACTCTCAGGGTGGTGAATGTGAAGGGATTTAAGGGCACGAGGAATGAACTGTACGTACTGAGATACTTGCTCCACTTCGGCCGTGCCATGGAGGAGCTGAATCTTTACGTCTCCAATGAAGGCGGCGATAATGGCGAGAATAGGGAGTTCTATATGGGAAGAGCACAGAAAGTCCTGGGATTCTACAAGGCATCTCGGAATGTAAGCATGTCAGTCCTGTAAACACCATTCTTTCCAGCCATTTTATTTTGGTATCAGCTTTGAAAACTTGGTGATGATTCACTGAACTTTGTGCCGAAGATGATGGGAGCTTGTGTTTTCATCTCTACTTTTATATAAACTATGGATTCTGTTGTATAATTATGCATTCATGGTTTGGTATGTGTTCCTGATCATGAAGGTGTTGAGTATGAAAATTTTTTAATTTATTGAAGCTATTTATATAGAAACTTAGACCCAAATCAAATTTTCTGTTGTTTATATGATCAACAAACCTTGGTGATTGCCTGACAGGCTCTAGATTTCTGATCTTGGCCGAATGTTTTTTTTTTGTAATTTTATTTTTAATTTTAATTTCAAATATTAAGTTATTTTAGAATTATGTTTTGTAGTATATTTTTTTGCTGAGTCATATACCGGAATTTTATATTTTTTCCAGACTTTAATATTAGATTTGTTGAAAGCATGATTTTTTTAAAAAAAATTCTAACCCAATTAAAAATTTAACAGATAACTTTTTATAATTTATTTTAGAAAAATCAAGCTCTGTAATTTTGTTCAATATAAGCATTATATTTTGAATTTATAATTATTTTTTGAGATGTAGCTTGTGTGGGTTTCATAAAAATAAATAAATAAGGAAATTGACCGGTCAAACTAATTAAATCCATTTCTAAACAAAATTAAGTTAACTTAACCTACTTAAACCGTGTTGACCCAAGCATGACCTGATCTTACACTAAATTCAACCATGTCGGGATTACTAAACATGTGCTTAGCTGTTATGCTTGCTGTCTGTCATCAGTAGCCCCTGCAGAAAGCTATCATTATGACAATATTTTCCCCTGAAATCATGAATTTCTGGAGGCCATTGTGGCTGGCAGGCATTAGGAATTAGGATTTTATTGTTTTTTAAAGGTTTTTTTTTTATAAATATATTAAAATGATTTTTTATTTTATTTTAAAAAAAATATTTTTAATATTATATATAAAAATAATCTAAAAATATTAAAAATATTTTTGAAACACAGCTGAAATACTGGCTAAAATGAGAATTAGAATAAATGTGGATTCTCGTATCCTCAGGCAATCCATGCCCACTGACGAGCTTTATTCTCAGCATGAGTGTTCGTTTTAAATTCTTGAAGAAACCAACTTGGATTATTTTAATGGAAGCAGCACTGATTCCTTGTCTAACATGGAGGAAGAATATGTGAGAAAAAGAAAGAAAAAAACACCATCTTTTCGTTCCTCTGCATTAAGAAAACTCACTGCTACAACCTCTTTTTTAATCTGATATCTCCACTCCAGTGTAAAGTTAGGATAAAAAAGAAAGAACAAGGAGAAGCATCCAGTAATAATAATAATAATGAAAAATAAAAAAAAGGGTCTGTGGAATCCATCTGCTGTTCTTGAGTTCTTCTAATCACTTGTATAAGACTTTTTCCCTCTTTCGGCTATGTACATGAGGATCAATGCCAAAGCGACCGCCATTAGAAGTCAATTATAGGTTCTCCAACTGTCAAGTTTCTCTCTACTGTCCATGGCAGGTTCAAGAGCTTAGCCATGATGAATTTGAAGATCTTGTTCACATTTATGTTATGCTTGGCACTTGAAAAGAAAAGGGTTGCCTTCATTGCCTTCGCGTATGCCCTTGCCTGTAATAACACATCACAGTAGAGAATTCAATTTGACAATCCTGAAGCACATTTCGCCAATCAATGGGAAACATGTGGCCCCTTGTGCTTCTTTTTCAACACGGAAGTAGAAAGAAATTTCTTTTTTTTTATCCGAAATTTGACAGATTAGGACTCGAAGGTCTTCTCCTTGCACCATTCTTCAAATTCACAATCTAATCAATGGGATGTCTCATTCATGAAAATCGAGGGGGGAACTCAAACTCGATGAACAAGCTTATGCTGCAGACATGATGCTTGAATTTAAAGTTTTTGGCAGCATAATCAGTCCATGTAGTACTACTTCTTGAGGTAGGACTTTTCTAATAGATAACCTTCAAGCTTCAAAAGTAAAAGAAATTCCCCAGAAATTGAATTCTATGGTGAGCAGAAACCAGTGGAGTTCTAAGTTTTTCGGGTGTGATCCACATGAGATCCATGAATTTGACCAAACCAATCAAATAGTTGAGGATTACAAGTAAATTACCTGAGTCACTATTGTCCACTGCAAATTTGGTGGAAGCTGGACAAAATCATCAAACTTGGTCCCTATTAGTATAGGAATTGCTGTCTGCAAACAGAACGCGGAAAACTTTGAGATACAAAAAGCAATCACATTAAAACAGTTTGGTCTATCATTAACACCAGGGCTCCACCTATCGACTGTATGATTTAGTGAAGCAGACCCCATTAAATAAAAGCAAACACAAGCTGTTAAGAAGATCCTGTACAATGAAACATTGCATTGAAATCATCATTAATTTTGTGGCTCCACTCTTTGATTAGTTTTGGTAAAATCATAGATTGTTTCAGGCCATCCCCTGAACTAACAGCAGCTTTATGGTTCAGTGATTCAGCTGACATCAATGTTTTTCCTTTTCTGGGCTCATGCACAAACTTAATTAACATCAGTATATTTGATGATTAGCTAATTAGGGTCACATTACTGGAGGGATTACTCATCCCTTGAAACTCAATTATTGGTTTATAATGAGGCATTTGATGACTGTCATTTCAGAAAAAGTTAGCAGAATCAATTGTTGGTAAAGAAAGGAACTTTCAACTGGTACCTGATTCCATTTTCTTGCCTGACCGTACCATTCAACCACGCTGCAAGGCCATGAGAGATCAAATCATAAGCTTGGCAAAATCTAGCAATGCCTAGAATTTTTGCATTAAAGAAAAGGGATTTGTTCCTAACTTGTTAAGAGTACACCGGCTAGTTAGATCAAACATGAACAATATTGCTACTGCATCTTTACATGCAATTGGAACATGATCAAGCGAACTGGTATCACCTACATCCAAATAAATAAATAAATAAGGTTAATTAACAAAACTCCATTCTTAAGGCCTAAAATCACCAAAAAACGACCTGGTTAATACCTGCTACATCCCATATACTAAATGAAATTCTTGCATCTTGAACAAATAATGTTTTGTCCATCAAATTCAATCCTGTCATCTCCAAGCATTTCTTCTCCTGCTCATCCCCCACATACTTTATCTTCATTTAAAAAAGAAGAAAAATAACAAAAGAAATCAATCCCTGCACCAGTCATGCTAACCCACATGAATCAATATAAAAAAAGAACAGAAAGAAAAGTTTATATATATATATGCTTACCACAAAGCTTGTTTTACCAATTTGGCAATCACCCAACAGACTAATCTTCAAGGAGACTAAATCCGAGTCCTTGTTACATCCACTACAACTCGCCGCCTCCAGTGACTCTACACCGGCTTCGACGGGCTCCGGCGGTGGAGAGCAGGGCCTGTAAGTTAGCCTCCGGTACCTTGCAGGCTTACCTATGGAGCAGGCAAGAATCCTGTCCCAGATGAAATGAAAAAACTGCTTAAACACAGTCACACGTTCAAGAATGCTCCACTTGATGCTATTCCCATGAACAATCTTTCCACAAAGCTGTGTCATTTTTTCATGAACGATCTTGGCTATGAAAATACAACTTCACTGCAGGCTTTTCCATAGTACTTATTTCTGCTAATGGTGTCTAGTATAGTATTGTTTTTTTCTGGTACGTCTGCTTCTTTCTTTCTTTTTTTATTTTACTAAACTATAAGCTAAAAGAAGAAGGTGTCCTCTCTGTATCATACATGGGATAGACAGTTGACCGGTATTTCGTGTTTGCCCAACCAGTCCAAAATGCCGCCTTCTTGGATCTTACGATTGGGTCTTGGGGTGAAAAGGGTGTTTTGGTCATTTAGTGAAAAGGGTATTTTGGAGATAATACAAAGTTTAAAGGGATAGAACTTCGTCTGCACAGACGCGTCATAGGTAACTTGTGATAGAAATAATAAAATCTAGATTCAAGAATGTGATGCTCGTTATAATTTTGCATTGAGTTTTCACTTTTTCTAAAAATAAAATAAAATTGATTGTTTTTATTTTAAATTAAATATTTTTAATTATTTTTGATGTTATAATCTTAAAAATAAATTTTAAAAAATAAAAGATATCATTTTAATTTAGAGATGTAAATAATGGATAAGGGACATAGTTAAATCATAAATAATGGAAGGAAAAGGTAAAAAATATTTTTTTTTCTTCAAAATTAAAATAGAAGATGGTGGAAATTATATAAAATCCTAATAAATTTTATTTGTAGGTTTTTCTTTCCAAAATGGGATCTTATAGTTTGAAAGCATGTATTTTTTTATAAAAAAATAAACTAAAGTTCGTTACTATAATTAAATAATTCTAGTTTCAAGATCAAGTGTTTTATTTTCAAATTCTAAAAGCCAATTAATGATGAACTAATTAAAAAAATCAAACAATTAGATTCATTTTTTTTAGCACAATAACAACTTATTAATGGGAGTGTTTGAGACTATGGTTGAGATTATTTTTAAAAATATTTTATTTTATAAATACATTAAAATAATTTTTTATTTTTTAAAAATAAGATCAACACATAAAAATAAAAATAAAAAAATTTAAAATAAAAAAAGGTTGTTAAAACACAATGAACCCATTATAGATTCATCAACACAACCATCATTAGTTATCTAGTTTCTGATAGATGGATTGTACTTCAGCATTTATTTCGAAAAGACATGAGAAAAGAAGGAAAAAAAAAAAAAAGTACCAGAAAGCATGATCAATGGCATAAAACCTAGCAAAATGTTTCCCTTCGATTGGTGGATCTAGATCATGGGGCTTTAAGCCTTTTGGCATAAAGCAAAAGCTGGTTATACCAACAAGAAATTTAAAAAAAAAAAAATACTTTTCCCCTCCACCACATCAAAAGTGGCTCTTACCATCATGCTCGATGCTTCACAAAAATAATATTTTGCTGCATAAAACCATAAGGATATAGTTGTCTAATGTTTTTTAAAAATATTTTTAAAATTTATTTATTTTTATTTTAAATTAAAAAAATTGATGATTTTATATTATTTTTATTTATTAATATCAAAAATAATTTTAAAAAATAATCTAAACTTAAAATATTTTTAAAAAAAGTTCAACAATACTCTTAAAAAGCAGATACATGGTTTAAAAAACAACAACTTGTAATGTAGTTGGGTAGGTGGCAGTGGCCTGAATCTTCCTCTTTACTCAACATTACATAAAAAGCTTCCTCTTTAGCGAGATGTGTACTCCATGGATCCCTAGTTTTGTCAAGAATTTTTGAGTGCTTAAAACTGGATTAAAAGGGTGTTTTATGTTAAGTTTCAAAGTTTTAAGGTTATTTTTGAAAAATATTATTTTTTTATTTATTTTAAATTTAAAAAAATAGTATTTTTAGATCATTTTTCATGTGCTGATATCAAAAATGATTTTAAAAAAATAAAAAATAATCATTTTAATATATTTCTAAGAAAAAAAAAATACTTTTAAAAACACTATTAACCACATTCTGAAACTGGCTATAATTTCCAAGGCAGGAATTCCTGTATATAAATTTCAAAGTTGATATAATGATAACCCACAAAAAGTAATTCATATTTTACAGCCATAGGGATATATCACCATGAACGGATTAATATTCATATGAATAAAATAAATAAATAGTTACCACTTTGTTTTTATTTCTTACTAAACTTTAAAACAACAAAAATGAACTATTATTGGGTCATGTTAATCTAGTTCAAGTCTTCTCACGACTACGAAAATAAAATTAAAAATAAAAAAAGGTAACAAGACCAAATAACATTTACAAGAAAATATTCATTTTTTTTTTGTTATTACATTGTATCTTTTTAATTTCTCTTTTTTAGATTTTTTAAAAATATAATATGTTTAACATTTGTAACTAAATTCCCACATTATTATTTTTAATTTGATGATAAACTTTTATGGGATTGATTTTTTTTCTTTTAATATATACTATCATGACCGACGCTAAAAGATATTAATATATATAAACTTTGACTAAAATACTATGTTTTTAAATTATTTTCATGTACTTATGTTAATAATAATTTTTTTAAAAAATATTATTTTAATATATTTCTAAATAAAAATCATTTGAAAAAACAATTTAAACATCCAATAATTGTTTTTAATATGGGCGGCAGTGAGGATGTATAAATTAGCCTTCCCTTGAACTCTAATAAACATATTGTGGGTTAGTTTCCATCCGTTTTGGTGGTGCAGTTGGTGGTTGAGGATCCCTCGTGGAGGTCCCAAGGTGGACACCAAGACAAAAACCACCGAACCATCTTACATATACTATTTTGTTTTCTACATAGGCTATAGGTGGTGTCGTTTACGACATGAAAATGAAACACCAAACTCCAATTATTAAAGAATATTGTATGTAGTTTGTTCTTATGAATTAAGCTCATGTTATGTAATACTTAAATGGGGTCTTTTAAAAAAAATAGATTTTTTTTATTTTAACTTTACTTTAAATTAAATAATTTTAGTGTTGTTAGATTATTTTAATGTGTTGAAATTAAAAATAATTTTTAAAAAATAAATAATATTATTTTAATATATTATTAAATAAAAAATATTTTTAAAAACAAAAAAAATCACATTTTTAAAAGCAGATATTACCCCTCAAGTTGACACATCAAAAGAGAGTGAAAGACTTTCAAATTCAATCATAGGGGGCACAAGACATGAAACTTAGCGATGGATCTCTATGGGGAAAAATTAATCAATTTGTTGAAATTATTGTACCTTATTTTGGCTTTTTCTCTTTAGCAAGTTAGTAATAATGATTTTCTTAGTCAATTTTTACATCCATCTATCAAATTTTCCAAGGGATTGTTTTTAATTTTTTATGATTTGAATTTGTGGACTTTTAAATATTTTTTAAATAACTATTTTTTAGATTTTGTTAATAACATGTTGAGACATAAATGAAAAACAATTGTGTTTATAAAATTTATAGTTTTAAACACAAATTCATTTTTTTATTCATTTTTTATGTTTTTTCTCTTAGACCTTGCTTGGTATTGCGTTTCAAAAATGTTTATGAAAAACTTAATTTTTTTTATTTTTATACTTTAAATTAAAAATATATTTGATGTTCTTAGATCATTTTTATGTGTTGATGCCAAAAATAATTTAAAATATATATATTTTTAAAAATAACATTAACCACACTCTCAATTACGCATAAGTTGAATGTATGGGCTACATAAATTAAATGCACTCGATTGATATTTAAAAAATAAATAAAGACACTTACTTAGAAATTGTTCATGCATGACTTGTCACTTTTACTGCCATGTCAGCATGTAATTAACTGAATATAATTAAATCCACACATTCAAATAGTAAGAATAAAACTTAGAATACTTCAATAGGAAAATGAAAAGGTTCAAATACCAAATTTGTAATGATCTCTTCAAAATACTTGTACACTTTCACCTTTTAATTTTATTTGAGTGCTTGTATTGTTTTTTTTTTTTTTAGTAATTATACTTGTGAAATTTGATCAATCAAGTCTGTCTTTATTTTTATAATCGGATTGTTGATGTGACTTATTAATTTTTTTTCTTATGAAGTACATGAACTTTAGAATTTGTTTTATTTGAGTACCTGTACTGATTTTATTTTATTTTATTTTGTTATTTGAGTGCTTACACACATAAAATTTGATCAATCAAGTGGATTGAGATATCTGGAATAATCATGATTTTATTATTTTTCCAACAATTTTGGTTTCCCATTCAAGAAACGCAAAATAAAAGAATGAAAAAAAGAAAAAAGAAAACTAGTTAATTAATTAATTAATTAAATGGATTTATATTTTTCTTGCCCATTAGGTAAGGTTTATTTTTTAGGCCATTATAGAGAAAACACTAACTAATGAGTAACATAAATATAAACTCACCTAATAAATTAATTGCCTAATTTTATTTTTCTATTTTTAAAAAAATAAATCATTACTTAAACTCAAATAGAGAAAAAGAATAACTCCATTTGTTTTTATATAATTTCACAAGTCTTTAAAAGACCCTTTTATTTATTTTTTCATTTAAATTGACATAATTATATTTTTTATATTCTAGAAATGCTCGATCTATATAAGCATATAATAGGAAATTTAGTCAATATTTTAAGAAATAAAAAAATCAAAATTACTCAACCATTTACAGTCTTAAGAAATATTTCTTTTGAATAAGTAAAAATATATTCTTGTATAGGTCAGGGCATTTTTAGAATAAAAATATATATAATTATATTAATTTAGATAGAATAATAGACTCAATGTAAAATAAAGGACTTAACATGTCGACTAATTTGTAACATAAACTAACAAAGGTACTTCATTAATCCAATTTTATTCAAACATAAGCAATCATTGCGTACAAATACTTCACACACACACACACACATCTATCTATCTATATATATATATATATATATATATATATATATATATATATATATATATGTGTGTGTGTGTGTTTTTAAAAAATAAAAAGCATTAAAATAATATTAATCTGAATCCATTTAGCGAAAATTAAACTACCATATTAACATTTGAATAACAAACTACTTGATTTATCAAGTTTTATATATATATATATATATATATATTTAAACAGAAATAATTCAGTAGAAATACTCAAAGTCTCAAAATAATAAAAACATAATTAAGTGCAAATACTCAAAAAAAATAAAAAATTTGCTGCAAATGTGATTATCCATTTGATCGATCATTTGTTTGGCTGTATTGCAGCCGTCTTGTCAACAAGAAAGCATTCCCAACGGTAGATGGCATTGTGCTTCCATCAATATTGAAAGGTTAATTTTTAAAACTTGTGAAGCTTATCTGATTATGTTTATCACTGTATTTCGAAAAAAATTATAAAAAAATTCGAAAATATTTTAATTTTATTTTAAAATAAAAAAAATATTTTTAAATCATTTTTAATACACTAATATTAAAAAAATACTTTTTAAAAAATAATAAAAATATTATTCTAATATTTTCTAATCAAAAAAATATTTTAAAAAATACCTTCAATTATATTACAAAAAGCACTAACTTGGTGCCGTGAGAGAAAGTCCGAAGAATGAGTGGCCGGTGGTAGGTCAAGAAGAAAAGGCCAAGCCATTAATTTCTCAGTAGCTTTCTAGGTTTGCTGGAGGTTGAAAGTGACCGGTACAGGCAGTATCCATTTGGCTTAGGAGCAATCTCAATCAACTAATGAATGGGTCTAGAGTCTAGACACTGGCCAGCGCATGATTAATTGCTGTTTGTGATTGTATTTTTTAAAAAATGAACTCCTGAAAGCTCACTTTTAAAAATACACTTTAAAAAAATAAGGTTCTCTCCAAACCAAAAAAAAAAAAGTTTTCTTCTAATTATTATTTATTTTCATGATTCACTTTAAATAAAGCATAAAATGAAGGATTTAGTGATTTTACATTTTTTTTTATTAATAAGTAGAGACCATGGAGGGTTCTAAGAAAATAAAAGAATTACTCAATCTTTTAAGAGATTAAATACAATTATATATAGAATCCAATATAAATTTTAAAACTTTTTAATCGATGAAATGATTTCTTAAAAAATGATTGGACAAAAAGTGAGGCTATGAAGGCCTTGTTCGGATTATGATTTGATGTTTACGTGACCAATGGTGCAATCTCCGAAATTAAGTTGTAATGTATTATGCTATTGCATTAATTTATTTTTAATTTTTGTCTTAAATTAAGTTTTTTAAAAATATTTTAGATTATTTTTATATAAAAAAATAATTTAAAAATAATATTTTTAGAAGAGACACTAAATCCATGTGAAGGCATCGATGAATAAAGAAGATGAGAGCCCATGCTGATGGGTTCCTGACCTGAGGTTTGGGGACCATAGCAATCTTCTTAGGATATGGAAAGGTTATGAAATGAGATCCTTATATTTTCACATCCTTATATTTCATGATTATTATTATTATTATTATTATTATTAAATACAATTTATAAAATAAGTATTTTAACGCACGTAATGTTGCAGGGTCATTCTCAAAATCTTTTTATTTATTTATTTTATTTTATAGTAACTGGAATAAAGGCCAGTCACATTTATTGAGTTTTTTTCTAAGGAAAAAAATGAGCTCACCAACATGCGTTGGTTGCTTAAATCATATAATCTAAAAGTTATTTTTTCATTTCATAATTATTAAAATATAAAATAAATAAATTTTTATGATTAATAATAATAAACTTTAGAAATAACAAAATTAAAGTGCAGAAAGACATGCTTCTTGAACATTAAAGTTGGGGAAAAAAACTACTTCTTTTTTTTAATTGAATTATAAAATTTTATTTTGAAATAACAATCTTTAATTTATCATGGAAATATTTTTTTTATAATACATAAGCTGTGAGAAAAAAATAAAATAAAATAAAATAAACAAATATGTGACAACTATAAACAAAAGAATAAAGTGTGATGATGAAAGTGTAAAATCCAAGAATTTTAGAGATTAAAAGGAAAAAAAAGAGTGAAGATGTGTGTTTAATATCATTTTAAGAAATTAATTTTAATGATCATATAATTTCAAGATTATGTAATAATTCAACAATTTATAGTCAATATATATATAGTGTTTTTTTCTTCTTATTGAGGATTTTTCATGATGTAATGTACGCATTATTTAGTTATATAAAAACTAACATTTAAAATTAAATTAAAAAATAATATTTATTTGATCATTTAATCAAAACATGTCATCTAACAAAAAGATTATATATAGTTTGTCAAATGACGAAAATTAGTCGAGGTGCACATAAATATAAGTTTGTTTTAGTAATTCCATGAAAATTATAATACTCTATAATATAATTATATTTGAAGTTTTGTGCTCTATCATTGTAAAATATGGAAGGACAATGGTTTTGAATTTTCCTATGTTTGTGCATAAATCTCATCATATTTTAATCTCCTTTTATTTTACTTTTAAATAATTATTGTATTAAAATAATTAAAAAAATAATAATTAGTCTTTATTTAGACCCAATATAAAATGGAGATTTAAGCCAAAACTGAAAGACCTCTTAAGCACCCAACAGAGGAATTGAACGGTGTCGTTTTCTACAAATAATATCTTGCCGGCGTTGGCGGCCATGAAATTCATCAGTATTAGGTAAATCTTGATGAATAATGTTTATTAAAATTGATATTTAAAAAAAGAAAAAAATTGCTAATAATGTAAGATTTAATGGTTAATTATATCACTAAGAACTTAATTAGATTAATTGTATTTTATCAATTTAATATTTTATTTAGCTTAAATAAAAACTTGAATTAAATTTTATTTGACATTGTAGTTCGATGTGGTGTATATTTTGCTCTAACCATATATGTAAAAATATTTAATTAACTAAACATATAATAATTTATATAAGTCTAAAAATAAATATTTGTTTAGCCTTGTTTGTGTGTTTGTTTGCTATTAGTAAAGTTAGTTGTCCCCTAAGAACATGACGTGATGATAAAAAAACTTGAGATTTGCATAATAGATCTCGAATTTAAATCAGAGTGTGCATTTCTTATAAAAGTCTGGAACAAAAAGAATTTTACTCACTTACTTTGACCTATAAAATGTGATTTCCAGGAGGTGAAATTTACTTGAATGTAAAGAAAAAGTTAGCCAATGTATAATGTTTTCCAGAAAAAAAAGAGAGAGTTGATTTTCAAGAGTGTTTTTCTTTTATTTTGGGTATAAAACATTTTCTGGAAATTACTAAAAAAAATAACAATATCTTATTATTTGTTAATTATATCAAATTTAACCCTCGATCTTTTAATTCCTATATATTTTATTTTGAACATTTTATTTTCATATAAACTTTCATTTTTATTTTTTGAATTGTTATTTATTTTTCTTATTATTTTCTTAATCGAAATCTTCTATCTATAAAAAATTACTTTTCGTTTTTTTCTATACACATATATATATATATATATATTCTGCAATCAAAATCTATAATTAAAAAAAAAAACTAAAATTTATAAAAAAATAAATAATAATAATTCAAACCACAGGCTTAAAAAACACATTGCCAAGCATACATTAAAAATAGTATCATACCGGTATGGGGCTAAAGAAAGAGAAAGAAAGAACAGATATCACCAGTAAAAAATAGAAACTGTGAAGTAAAATGGTGAATGCTGTGAATGTTTATCATCATCACCGAACACCTCCAATTCTTCCACTTCAATGTCACTCTCCTCCTACTCCTCCTCGTTTCACCAGGTACATGAAGGGCACTCACCCTCATTTTATTTCGCTTTCTTTGTAATCTCTCTATGTTTTTTTTTTTTTTTTTGAGGTTCTATGCCTTTTTGAATTTTGATAAGTATCGTAAAATGTATTATGTGCCGGAAAGGAGGGATGGTTTATATATATATATATATATGAAAATATGCTGTGGTGAATTCACTTTTAATCCAGTTCAAATTCGATTCTGTGGTGTCTGGTTAAGTTACAACTATGCATGTTTGGTGACTGAGAAAGAACGGGAAAATTAATTGAGGAGAATTCGGTTAAGATTGAGAGTTTTTAGTTTGAAATAAAATATCAGTACGCAAATTGAGATTTAAATTAGAGATTTGAGTATGTTATTGAATCACGTTTTAGGAGCTTTCGAAAGAAAACACTGTTACAATATTTAATTTCTTGGAATTGTGGATTCTTCGGAGTTATGGAAAGTATTATTTCAATTGTGTGGCTGTATAAATGTGATTCCTTATCGTTCTTCTTCTGTAGGGGAGTGCCTGGAAAGCTTTTGTTAAAATGTTCATTTGAGAACACAACCTCAAGTAATGTTTCAGTAAGGCATGTGCTATCTGGGTTTGCAGCCTCGTTAATCTTTATTTCCCAGACAAATCAGGTTGGCTGATTTATTCTTTCTAGCATTTAGTATCGGATTTTTCAATCATAATTCCAGTCCTAATTCTTGGGAAATGAAGATCAATAAGCTCGTAGGGATTTACAATGTAACGACATTTTTAGTTGCATGGAACATAGGCTAGTGATCAAGTGTTAGAAGCTTATAGGTCAACCATTGAGAGAGAAAGAGAGGTACGAAGAGGATCTCTTCTCTACAGCACCTCAATCGTTCAGAGAGCTTCTAAAGAAAAGATGTCAGGAATTTGGTTCTTAGTTGTGAGGTTACAATTAAGCTTGCCAAATTACAACACCTCAATCGTTCAGAGAGCTTCGAAAGAAAAGATGTCAGGAATTTGGTTCTTAGTTGTGAGGTTACAATTAAGCTTGCCAAATTGCTTCTTCAGAGAAAATTTGGATCCAGTGAGTGGTATTCTGATCAGGCCGATGGAAAAAGTAGAATTCCATTTGCAGTTTTGGATTCATAAGATTTTTGCTTAATTTACTAGAACATATTTCTGCATGATGAACATGAGTGTTCTGTTAGTAATCTCTCATTGTTCTTGTTAGGTTCTTGCAGCAGATGTTTTTCAATCCCACAATATCTGCCAGCTTGCAAGCGCTGAAGAAAATAAAATAACCCCTCTTCCACTTGATGATAGTTCTGGTGGAGGAATGGGAAAACTAATGATGATGAGAGCTATGACAGCTAAGGATTTTGATCCTGTCAGATATGCTGGAAGGTGGTTTGAGGTAGCTTCACTAAAAGGTGGATTTGCCGGGCAAGGGCAAGGAGACTGCCATTGCACGCAGGTAAATTGTGAAGGGTATGCCGACGACATGACATCCGATTATTGTTAAGAATCATCCTTGCACGAATTTCTTTCTATGAAAATGTTGGGGCATCCCTCCTATGTTTTCCTCTTGTGTTAGACATATCAGGCTTGCAAGCACTTGTGGTCAACTGAACACTATCTTGAAAGTCTCACCTTCATCTAATTTGAGGTTCTTTCTGTCGAAAATTCATAGCTTCCAATGCATGGTGCTTATGTAAATTGATAATATGCAGGGCGTGTATACATTAGATTTGGAAACACCAGCTATCCTGGTAGATACCTTTTGTGTTCATGGAGGCCCTAGTGGTTACATAACAGGTATAAGGGGGAAGGTTCAGTGCTTGTCAGGGGAAGAATTAGAGAAGCAGGCTACTGTGCTGGAAAAGCAAGAAATGATTGCAGAAAAGTGTTTCCTGCGTTTTCCAACCTTGCCATTTATCCCCAAGGAGCCTTATGATGTGATTGCTACTGACTATGATAACTTCGCTCTTGTTTCGGGAGCAAAGGACAAAAGTTTTATTCAGGTAATCACCCATTTAATTAAGAGCTCTGCACATATTAGATGGAAATTTATGTTTGCTATTCATGTTAAAGTTCTACAAAGCAGTATAGTTTTCAGATAAAAGAAAATGGACGTCAAAATCTCTCCTTTCTATCATGTTCATCTTAACTGAACCTCATTAAGCAACTAAACTCAAGAAAATGCAACTATCTTTGTCATTGCAATTGCTACAGCTAGAGCACGACCATTGATTACATTATTATCTGTTGTCTTGAAGAACATTGGTTTGTGGACTTGATTAGCGTAATGAAGTTAGGGTATGTTTGGCATCATTTGTGAAAAGTAACTTCTGACGTTAAGTCATAATTTGAAGTAACTTTCGATAATCAATTGTGTAACAACCTTTTGATCTAAGTCCAGATTTTGATTATATTTGGTACAAGTTTTGCAAATTAATTTAAGTTGCTTTCTGACTTTTGACTCAATAAAAAGTTATATCATAAATCAAAATTTAAAAATCTTAATATTTTATTAAAGCAAATTTTGATTTAAGTCAAAATTTTGATTATACTTGGTCCGAGTTTTGACTTGGATTTGCTTTTGATTTAAATAAAAGTTTATTACAAAGTTAAGTCAAAATTTTGATTTAATAAAGAGTTCAAAAATTTATCTACTTGCTAGTTATAATTTATATTACATTCTTTTTTTTAAAAAAAAAAAAAGAGTTGGATCTGAGACATTTTTATCTAACATGTTTCTAAATTACATAAAAAATGACTTTGGAATAATAATTGAAAGTCAAACTCATAATTAAAAAAATATGCCAAACATATTCTTATTTCTAGTCCAATATATATATTTAAGAAATTCAAAAATTAGAAAACAACTTAAATTAATTTGTAAAAGTCATGCCAAATATAAACTCAATTTATGAAATTGTGACAGCTAAATATCTCATAGTATTTGAACGAGGAACTATACCTTTACTTGATTGAGCTCATATTTTTTGGACTAATTCACAAACTTCTACATGTATACTTCTTCTCTTTAGCTGTTCCCATTTGAGCTCTGAGATGCAGCGACCAGGATTTGGATCAGGTTATATATATGATCGATCAATTAAAGCTTTTGTGTTTTGGCATCAATGTTACAGATATACTCGAGAACACCTAACCCTGGACCTGCATTCATTGAGAAATACAAAGCTTATTTGGCAAACTTTGGGTATGATCCAAGCAAAATCAAGGACACCCCGCAAGATTGTGAAGTTATGTCCAACAGTCAGCTTGCCGCCATGATGTCTATGCCTGGGATGCAAAAGGCTCTTACAAATGAATTTCCTGATCTAGAATTAAAGAGGTCAGTCCAATTTAATCCCTTCACAGGCGTGTTCGATACTTTGAAGAAGCTACTTGAGCTTTATTTCAAGTAGAAGAATGAAGTTTGTGTACATTACAATCCTGCTTCTGTAAACAACTCTTTCCCAATACTTTTAATCTTCTCTACCACCTGTGAACTCTTCCTGGTAATTTTTCAATAAGATCAACTATGTGGTATATTTTTAAGTTGTTGGTGGTGGATAACTCTATGTAGTTCTCGGATTGAAGAATGCATGGACAAAATTTCAACACCATCAAATGATGAGATTTATTATTATATTTTTTCGTTAAAAAACTTTTTCAGGTCATCCAATTTCTTTCTTGAGCCTGGACTTGCCAACATACACCACACATTAGCCTTAGAAAAATTTGCTGGGTTCTTGTATTTCCATGATGATGCATACATAAATTGTATCATAGCACTTATTATATATGATCACAATGATAAAAAAAATCTATGGTTAGAAGTAAAAATTATGATAATCAAGTTGGCAATATTAAAAATGTATTTTTAAAGTAAGATGCAAATTTTTATATTTAAAAAAAGACTGGTGAGTGGCAAATTTATGGTGACAATAGATTTTAGGATTTTCTTCCATTCATTTCCAGTTTCATTATTTTTTTTATTTCTCATTTTCAATGACAATTCCTATAATCATCAATGTGACATGGTTCCAGTGCATCTTCTACTTAAAACAAAAATCAACACACCAGCCGTCTAATAAAAGAAAAATCATAAATTATATGAAAACTTTTGCTGCAAAATAAAACTGTCTAATCTGTTTAGTGAAGAGAAGCAAATCTGGAAAGCAGCAGCACATTCATCTAAATCACGCCTTGCTAACAGAAAAACCAAGGATGAAAGCCTTGATTTCTTCATTGGCTCTATCAATTGCAGTTCGTCCATCTGCATCCTTGATATCGTAATTTGCTCCAGCTCTTAACAGCTCTTCAATCTTCGGCTTATCACCTTCTGAAGCCGCCAGCATTAGTAGAATGTCAACTGGGTGGATGTTTTGACTCAGAAGAGCCTCCATCTTGTCGTATGTACCTTCAACGGCAAGCATCCCCATATAGTTAAAGTACTGCAAATTATAACAGATTTTTTAGCCAAGACAGCATTTTCACGATCATAATGGTTACTCAATCTGAATTAACTGCACCTACACAGGCCTAACAGTTATCCTTTATAAGCCATTGAAGCAGTTAGGCAAGCCCCGGCATGAGTGACAATGTTTCACTGAACCTCTCACCACTCCTCAAGCCAGGCACTTGTACAAGCATAAATGTTAGGAGATGATAGCTATTATTGAAACTATCAAGGAATCATCGTACCTAAAATTTAACTTGTTAGATTAGATACTAGAATATGATTTATATTATTCTCTAACACACACCCTCAAATGAAAGTTTTTTAGGCTTGAAACTTGCACACAAGTCCACTCTACTTTGTACTTGATTTTTATCAAATAAAATAAGGGTGGTAAGATTCCAACTCAAAACTGCTTGGTCAATAAAGCTCTGATATAATATCAAGAAACTATATTAAGAAACTATCTCACCTAAGAACTTAAGTTGTTAAATAAGAACTAAAATATGATTTATATTATTCGACCCTGCACTTTAACCTTTGCTTGGTTGCTAAACGTTAAGGAAACTCAAGTTTCAACTTGTATATGATGTTCTCATTTAACTTCTCTAAGGTACATGATTTTTGCTCCCAGAAATGCTGAAGAGCCCAAGAGTCTTCGATATTAAGAATTTGTGTTTGGTTGGTGTTCCAGATATACAAAAAATAGATACAGAGAGTTTGGTTGAAGAAACCGAAATAGAAATATAAAATAAATATATTTATTTATTCAAAATGATGATTTATAGTTTTAGATTATCAGAAGGCCAGCAAGAAACTTGTCATTCCAAACCTACCACCTGGTAGAAGGAGAGAATTTGATCATAATCTCACAACTCCAATCTCAATTATAACTTAGAAACTGTTAAATTTACTGCTAGAATGCCATTAAGCCTGAGAGCACAGCATGATTAGCCCACACCAGAACTTTGATATTGCCATTAACAAAGCAAGTAAACTACATGCTCCATAAATCAACAAACAATGCAATAAATTCATAGAAGCTAAAGTGTCAAAAGAGAGAAAAAGAAAGAGGACCTGCTCAACATCATCTCTGTCAAAGTCATCACGGGACTGGCTGCCATAAATGCCAGCACCTTCAGCATCAACACCATTTTTACCAAATTTAAACCAGCACTTTGCTCTCGACCCATTGGAGGGTCCGATTCTACAGGGTCTTAACCAACCGACATTTCTTTGAAGACCCAGAAACTGAGAATTGGGTTTAGTCAAAAAAAGTTGAGAACTTTGAGGATTGGAAGCAAAAGTAAGATGGGTTGTGCTTAGGATTGAAGCCATAACCAACTAAACTGTGCTGTCTAAAACACTGGCAAAAAAGACCATGGAACTGATGTTATCAACTTCACTTTCTATCCACACATGTCTTTTCTTTTCTTCTTCTTCTTTATTTTTCTCATCTTTTGTTTTTAATTTTTGGCACAAGTGAAGAGGAGGCTAGGATAGAGTGTTTTGCTTCCATGGTGGGAATCCAAAAATCAGCCTTTAATTTTTAGTATGCTGATCAGGTGGCTAACAATGATCCTCACTTTTCAAATCTCTTGGATTCATTTCTAGATAGTTAGTGGGCTATTTTTATGGGCCCTGAGTCTCTGTAGAAATTATCCAAAAAGTAAATTCAAAATATAATATATACACCATATTATTTTATTTTAGAAAATAAACATATAAAATCAAGAAATTTTTTATTTATTTATATTGACAAACAAACAAACAAAAAGAAAAGAAACAAACTCTTTTTACATGTAGAAATACTCCAATCATTTTGTACATGAAAATACCCTTACCATTTTTAAAAATATTCATGGATGTATAAATTATTAAATTTAAAATCACACACACACACACACACACACACATATATATATATATATATATATATATATATATATATATATATATATATATTAAAAAAATTATTCAAATGCAAATCCTCGCATATATTATTGAATATCTAAATAAAAAATCAACATATAAAGTTATATTGCTATATAAATTATTATGAGAAACTTTTTTATTTTAATTTTTGTAACAAATAAAAGTTTTTATTATTTTTTAAATTATTTTGATTTACTGATACATGGACTTTCAAATCGACTCGATTTGAGTGTAAACAAGTTTTCACCTCAAACTTGTTTAGAAGACCTAGAAAATCGAGTGGTCTGATTTATTATGGGGAAAGTGATGAATGTATGCGAAAATATATGATCACAAAATGTTTGATGTTTAGTTTTTATCATGTATATCTCATTTAAGAAAATTATGGAAACTAAAATTAAAGTTTTAAGTTAAGTGGTTTTAACTTTATAATTGTAAGTTGATTAGTTTTAATTCTAGATGTTCGAATTTTGGATTTAGTGATTGTTTGGATCGTGATTTAGATTGCTTTTGAAATTGTTTTTTGTTCAAAAATACATCAAAATGATATTTTTAAAAAAAAATTATTTTTGATATAAGAACATAAAAATAAATTAAAAATATATATTTTTTATTTAAAATAAAAAATAAAAATAATTATTTTCAAAAATACTTTTGAAATGCAATGTCAAACAAGACTTTAATCTTAGATGTTTATATAAATTTAAAATTGTATTATAAAGTAACATAAATACCAATATCATTAAATCCATTTTACATAAACAATAGCTCAACTGAAAAATAATCAAATTATTAAAACAACTTGAATGCGAAGTAAACAATAATTAGAAGAAGAAAAAATTACATTCATGGAATTATTCATATTCTGATTACATTTCATGAATTGAATATATATATATATATATATATATATATATATATATATATATATATATATTTGGTTTATAAAATTGAAATTACAAGCTATCAGATATTGTATTAACATGATAAATCTTCCAATACTGATTTCTTTCGTAACAAAGATAACGTGATAATTGATGGTTTTCTTCGGGTGAAAGCTAAACCACAGATACAAGTAAAGTGTTTAATGTGTAAATATTTCCTGTCCTATTTGTTTTGCTGTCAATCTATTAATAAGCCACATTTTAACAAACTTCCCACAAGCTAGGGAATCACTTACAGAAGCAAATACCAATTCAAATAACAGAAGCAAATAACTAAAACAAATAATCAAAAGCAATAAACCGCCCATCGTGGGATAGGTGTTGGCCATTAACACGTGACCTCGTCTCCCTTGTTTCCCCCCACGTCTTGATGCATGAAGCTCGCAGTCAATCATCATATCTGGGGTTTTTCTTGCCACGTCGGAGTGATCTTCGTAGTGGTGGAAATGCAGGTGGAAGTGAAGGTTTATCAATATCCCCCTGGAAGCGGGACCTTGTCCCCAAGGTCTAGATGAGGAAATTGTTGTTGAAGGACTGTGGCATCTTCCCATGTAGAGTCTTCTCTTGGCAAACAACGCCACTGGACCAAATGTTCCAAATTGAACTTGTCCCCCTGTTTGACCCAGCGTGTGTTTAAGACCTGTTGTGGCTCCAAGAGGAAACCACCCTCTTCTGCGGTAGGTGGTAAATCCAGACAACTTGTATGAGCATCCCCAATAAATTTCTTAAGTAGTGACACATGAAACACTGAATGGATACGGGACCCTTCTGGTAGCTGCAACTTGTAAGCCACTTGGCCAATTCTTTGGATGATAGGGTATGGTCCGAAATAACAACTGGCAAGCTTGTGGTATGCAAGCCTGAAAACAGTTTGTTGTCTATATGGATGCAACCTTAAAAGCACCAGATCACCAACCTGCAAATCCACTTCCTGTCTCTTCTTGTCAGCTACTTGTTTCATGCGATTACGGGCAATTGCAAGGTTAGACTTCAGCTGGATCAACAATTCATCTCTATGAGTTAACTGTTTGTCAACCTCCTGGACTGGTGACTGGCCGATCTGGTAGAGAGGAATGACAGGTGGGGGGGGCGACCATAGAGAGCCTGGAATGGTGTCATGCCCGTAGAAATATGATAAGTGGTGTTGTACCATAATTCCGCCCATGGAAGGTACTCAGTCCACTTCTTTGGCCATTGATGAACG
Organism: Salix exigua; assembly: GCA_032356905.1. Taxonomy (NCBI): domain Eukaryota; kingdom Viridiplantae; phylum Streptophyta; class Magnoliopsida; order Malpighiales; family Salicaceae; genus Salix; species Salix exigua. The sequence continues at coordinate 37,820,864 of CM063603.1, read as the reverse complement.
AAGCACCGTAGATATTGCTCAAGGCAGCGATTAACAACTTCGGTTTGTCCGTCGGTTTGGGGATGATAAGCTGAGCTAAGCTTGAGTTTTGTGCCAGACATAGTGAAGAATTCCTGCCAAAATTTGCTAATAAACAAAGGGTCACGGTCGCTAATTACAGATTGGGACATTCCATGTAGCTTGACAACTCCCTCAACAAAATGTTCGGCTACTACCTTTGCTGTGAAAGGATGCGAGAGGGACATAAAATGCGCAGATTTGCTTAATCTGTCCACAACCACAAAAATTGTATCTCTTCCGTGGGATTGCGGCAGCCCTTCAATGAAATCAAGTGTTATATCATCCCATACCTGGCATGGTATTGGTAAAGGTTGGAGAAGACCCGCTGGGGCAAGGGATTCAGTCTTTGTTCTTTGGCAGATTTCACAAGAAAAGACGTAGTCCTGGACATCTTTATACATAGAAGGCCAATAAAATTGATGTGCTAACCTTTTATAGGTTCGCAAGACACCAGAATGTCCAACCACCTTACTGTCATGAAATTCCACAAGAAGTTTTCGTCGCAGCCCTTGGTCACGAGGGACCACAATCCTGGTTTTATAAATCACCAGTCCATCCCGTAACTTGTAGTGGGAATCAGGTTGTGCTATGACAGTGTCCATCAATTGGTTGATGTAGGTGTCCATTCTTGAAGCATTCTTCAAGTCCTCCCAAATATTGATCTGCGATGCAAACAATTGATTTAGGACCGGACTTGCTGGCTTACAGGAGAGTGCATCTGCTGCGGAATTTTCTTTACCGGGTCAATATTGGATTTCATAATCGTAGCCGAGTAGCTTGGACACCCATTGCTGCTGCTCCAAAGTAGTGATTCGTTGGTCTAGGAGATGTTTCAAGCTCTTCTGGTCAGTTCGAATTATGAACTTTCTCCCCAGTAAATAAGAACGCCAGATGCGTATTGCTTCAAGGATTGTCAGCATCTCTTTTGCATAAATTGACCAGGATTGCTTGGTAATGCCCAGTGCCTTACTCATGTAGGCAATTGGCTTCCCATCTTGAGAAAGCACAACCCCGATTCCTGTCCCCGATGCATCGGTTTCAATAATGAAAGATTGATTGAAGTTGGGCATCGCCAAAGTGGGTGTACTAGTCATAGCTTGCTTTAGTGCCTTGAAAGCATCTTCTGCACCAGAGTCCCACATGAATTGGCCCTTCTTCAATAAATTCGTGAGAGGTCTTGCAAGGACCCCTTAATGTTGTACGAACTTACGATAGTAGCCCGTGAACCCTAAAAACCCTCTCAATTCCGTGATGCTTGTGGGTTGATGCCAAGCCACTATTGCCTCCATTTTGCTCATATTGACTTTAACCCCATGTTGTGTAACTATATGACCGAGATACTCAAGCTCATGTTGGCCAAAAGCACACTTGGTTTCTTTAATAAAAAACCTGTGTTGCCGCAGCACCTCTAATGTTGTCTCCACATGTTGTAAATGTGTCTCCCACGTAGGACTATAAATTAAAATATCATCAAAGAAAACAATTATGTATTTTCTGAGATATGGCCGAAAGATTGAATTCATGATGGCCTGGAAAGTAGAAGGCGTGTTGCAGAGCCCAAAAGGCATGACCAAATATTCATAGTGCCCATTGTGTGTTCGAAAAGCTGTTTTAGGAATATCTGGAGAGTGAACCCATACCTGATGGTATCCTGCTTGGAGATCTAATTTTGTATAATAAGTAGCGCCATGCAATTCATCAAGCATATCATCTATGGTTGGGATCGGAAAACGATCCTTGATAGTTACCGCGTTGAGTGATCGATAATCCTTGCAAAACCTCCAGCTTCCATCTTTCTTTTTTTACCAGCAATACCAGAGAAGAAAAAGGGCTAGTGCTTGGCCGTATGATACCTTGATTTAGCATTGCTTGCACCTGTTTTTCAATTTCGGCCTTTTGGAAGTAAGCATATCGGTATGGACGAACATTGATTGGCTCAGTTCCTTCCTTCAAGGTGATGCAGTGATCTACTTCCCTTTGGGGTGATAATTGTGTAGGTTCTAAGAAAATATCTTGGTATTGTGCCAACAATTTCTGCAGGGCTGGATGCATGTTTCCTTGTGGTTCTGTTTTCACAGAATAAGGACATATTGCAAAAAGTGAATGCCCTTGCCGAAATTCTTTTGACAGCTCCTTCACCGAAGCTTCTTGTATTGTTCCCAAGTCTATTCCCTGTAATTGTTGTTGTGTATTTTTCCACATAAATTCCATCGTAAGTTGCTTCCAGTCACACACAACTGGTCCCAACATTTCTAACCATTGTACACCCAGCACTAGATCAAGGCCTGCTATAGGTAGAGCATAAAAGGTGAGCATAAAGGGTATGCCTTGCAGGTGAACTGTTACCTGCTCAAACCTTCCTTGACAATTTATTTTCTCTCCATTGGCGACTCGTACTGGAAAGGGATCAGTAGGAATTACCGATAATCGCAACAATTGTGCCACACGGTCACTGATGAAGTTGTAGGTTGATCCACTAACGATAAGAGCCACTACCTCCAATGTCTCAACCTGGGCTGTCACCCTCATTGCTTTTGGTGATGACCATCTAGTTAATGCATACAATGAAATTTGAGGCTCCGGTTCTTCTATGGCAACACATTCTTCTAGCTTCTCCTCTGTCACCTCTTCGTAACTCAAGTTGTTGTTGTTGTTACTTGCTGCCTCCAATAACAGTAATTGAGGACCTCGACATTTATGGTCTGCTGCAAACTTGTCATCACAATTAAAGCACAATCCCATGGCACGTCTCCTCTGCATTTCCTCCCAAGATAGTTGTTTGACTGGGAAGGCTGGCTTGGCACTGGCAGTCACGGGAGCAATTGTTGGCTGGCGATTGAATTGGGTAGGCCGCGTGAACCTTCTTTGTCGCACCAGCTGCTCATCCTTCATTCTAGCGAGATTAATGGCCTCTTTCAGTGTTCGTGGTTTGAACATTCGGATCCCTTCAGCAATTTCAGATTTTAGCCCACCCATAAAGGTGCCCACTAAAGCCTTTTGAGTCCATCCTTGAACTCTATTGCCCAGCTTCTCAAATTCCTGTTGATACTCCTGGAGTGATTTATCTTGTCTGATATGGGACAAGGCTTCATCGAAGTCTTCTCCATCTGTAGGCCCAAATCGAGCCCAAAGCTCCTCTTCAAACACTGCCCAAGTCACTGCTCGGTTTTCTTCTCGAAAAGTACGGCTTATCCATCTCCACCACTGGTTAGCTTCACCCTCTAAGTGAAAGGATGCTAGCATGACTTTCTGCGTCTCTGCTGTGGCTTGGAATTCGAAGAACTGGTCTACTCTCGCAAACCACTATGTTGGGTCACCACCCTCAAATCTTGGAAACTCAAGTTTGGCTATTTTAGAGGACACCACCAAACGAGGTGCTTCCTGATTTTCCCTCGCATGACGGGGATATGGGTCTGGTTCATGGATGTCAAAGTTTACACTCGTCTTGGTGGACAACAACACTTCAGACAGGCGATTGATCGTGGTTTCCAACTGAATGAGTTTATCTGCCATTCCCATCTCCATTCTGTGCACACCCTCTTGCAATCCCCCAAGCCCGACTTCTAAATTCTCAATACGTTCCTTGTTGGTAGTCATGATAATTAGCCCAGACCGTTGCTCTGATACCAATGATAAATCTTCCAATACTGATTTCTTTCGTAACAAAGATAACGTGATATTTGATGGCTTTCTTCGGGTGAAAGCTAAACCACAGATACAAGTAAAGTGTTTAATGTGTAAATATTTCCTGTCCTGTTTGTTTTGTTATCAATCTATAAATAAGCCACATTTTAACAAACTTCCTACAAGCTAGGGAATCACTTACAGAAGCAAATACCAATTCAAATAACAGAAGCAAATAACTGAAGCAAATAATCAAAAGCAATAAACCGCCCATCGTGGGATAGGTGTTGGCCATTAACACATGACCTCGTCTCCCCTGTTTTCCCCCACGTCTTAATGCATGAAGCTCGCGGTCAATCATCATATATGGAGTTCTTCTTGCCACGTCGGAGTGATCTTTGTAGTGGTGAAAATGCAGGTGGAAGTGAAGGTTTATCATAACACCTACAAAACTATCATCTATAAAGTTATAGCATACGACTTTTTTAATGAATTGTGTATTAAGTGCTTTGTGAGTGTGATTGTTTTTAAAAATATTTTTTAAAGTGTTTTTTGTTCATAAATGTATTAAAATTATGTTTTTTTATTTTTAAAAAATCATTTTTGATATCAACGCATATCTAAAAACACCAATTTTTTTAATTTAAACTTAAAATAAAAATAAATATAAAAAATCATTTTTTTCAAAAATATTTTTGAAACAAAATGTCAAACACCCCTGATAAAAAAATAAATAAAAAAAGAAGTTCAATATAGTTTCTAGTAACTACCCATTCATCGTATCTAAAGTAACCACCCGTTTATTACTTGTTTGCTACTTGTTTGCGATCAAGTATAGCAAGTTTTTTCTGGTCCAGACTTCATAACTCTTTTATCAATTTTAGTGTATACCATAAACACGAAGCAATTCAATTATTGATCTGAAATATTTATTGAATTTTCTTGGGCAGCAAACAGGAAGATACAAGCATCGAAAAGTGAAATGGCTAAACTAATAATGCAGTGGTGGTGGTGGTTCCTTAACTTATGCTGACAAAAATTTCTGGGTAGAATAGTGGGTGTTCTGCAAGAAATTAAAGAGGAATCAGTAAATTTGACCCGCATAAACTAATCCAGCAATCACCTTTAATTTGTACGCATTCATCACATACCAAATCGTGAGGTGGATTCATTAATGCCATTTACTTTCTTACCAGGCAAGTAAAAAGCAAGCAGCTGATGAATTCAACTGTCACATGCACAGTCGGTGATGGATGAGGAATGTCACTCAGATCTTTCCCATGCTTTTCTTCCACGATGAGCAGAGCCAGCAATGGCTGCCCCCCCTCCCATACCCCCAAAAGCACTCAAGTTGGATGCAACAAACTAAAATCCTTCTACCCTTTCTTCACTTGCCATTCAAGACATGAAAAAACACAACAACCTTCTAAAAATGGAAGAGAAAGAAGTGATCTTTCCCTTTCAGTCTCTCACGTAATCATTTTGACAAGGACCAGGGAGCTGAGTTGGATTGTTGGGTTTTGGATGGCATGTAATGACCCTGTTATGCAACTGTTGACAGATAATCTAGTGCCATTGTCAATCATAATCCCTGAAATGACCCTGTTATGCGACTGTTTAGCAGATAATTTAGTGCTATTGTCAATCACAATCTCGAGCCATAGCCAAAACATGGAGAGAATAACAGGTGAAAGAGAGCCGAATAGTAAAAAAAAAATAGAAAAAGTGCAGTGGTTAGCAAATTAAATGTTTTAACGGCAAGCACATGAATACAATGACAATGTCGCCATCTAATCTATAAAATGTAATGCTGTTCGCTTCAGATAAAGAAGAATTCAAGTGATAACACAATCTTCTTCTGCAAGCCTCCTTCAACTGAGCAGGCACAACATGCATAAATCCAGCACCATTGCCACAAGAGTCTCCCAAGACATGGCTGCACAAAACCCAGTACAAATAGGCACTAGAGGCACTGTTGGGTCCCTCATAATGCAAGAAATCAAGTACTTCAGCCAGCTTGAATTAGGCTGCCGAGAAAGCTCAAAGAAGCCCCAGCCCCATATTACTACAGTGGCTTCTTCGACTAGTGATCAATCCAAAACCACTCCTGGATCTGTAGTAACAACCCCGAAAAAGAAAATGAAAGGAGGCAGCAGGCGTCTACCGAGAATTTGTTCTATGGTGGAAGTGTCTGATAGCAGTCGTCCATATGGGATTTCAGGGTTCAGTTATAGAAACCTGAAATCTGATGTCAAGAACTTGCAAGCTTAGTCAATATTCTCAGACAGCTTTGAGAAACCGAGCTTCTTCAGTTTACTTGTTATGGGGTTAGCCCATGCTCTCTCTGGGTTACCACATTTTATGTCCACAACTTCCACAATGTGAATTGCTTTCTTGTCAGGTTTCTCCCTACTAGGAGTTCTATGCAAAGTACTACTATCAGAGCCAAGCATTGGCATTCGATGGATGCTTTTATTGAAGCTTTTCACTTTCCGAGGAGTTTCCGGGCTTCTATGACCGATTCCGCTGCGACAGCCACTGCTGCTTGCTTCATCCAATGATTTTCTTGGCTGTAGTTTTCTAGGAGTAGTAGCACTGCAGGGCACCGAAACAGGAATAGTTCTAGGCTTACCTTGACCAGACGCAGATGCTGATGCTTGTGTGGATGGTTTTATTGATTCCATTTCCCTTGTCATCAGAGCACCAATGGTTCCGGTGGTACCCACCCTGATAGATCCTCCACCCCCTTTGATAGCTTCTAGTTTCTGAACCATGTTTCTGTATCCGTTCAATCAGAAGTGTCAGTTCGATCTTCTAGTATTGTAGTTATTAGCCTTCTTGAGATAATTTCAGCCAAATAAATTCAACAGCCTGCATGTGCATGGTACTTCTTAGTTGAAATCTGCATAATATATGGTTGAGTCCAAGCCAAAAAAAGGAGAGCTAAACACACACAAAAAAAGCAAAACTTCAAATAAACTAGCTGGAATATTTTATAGAATGGTAGCATCCCAAATTGGAAATGAATTTTTTTTTTTTTACAAAGAAACATCAAAACATGTGTAAGAAACATAGGATCAACAACAGATTAGTGAACATCTTCCATGAAGAATTGCAATTAAGAAAGGGAAAGGGTTTGTTTGGATCCTACGAAAACGAGTGGTATAATCCAGCAACTGATTCCAGGCAAACATTCGTCAAATATGAGCTTGTTAAAAAAATTGAGTACAGACCCATCAACTTGTGACACCAGTAAAAAGTTCATCAGAGTTCCTATTAACATCAATCAGGTTCCAGAAATTGCAGGGTTCAAAACAATAGATCTTGAATCCACACTTGTATATAAAATGCACCAAGCAAAATGAACCCCAAAATGATGCCCTAAGTTCCAGATACACCCATCTTTGTACTCTACAAGCATTGGAATCAAAGCTATCGATTACAATTAGAAAACACCAGATAGACAGATAGATTTATCCAGGTTTCAGAAGCCATTAATATCATTAAGTTGACCTAAAAGATATCAGAGACTCATCAACCGCACTAAAAACATCAGATACACACCAACAACTAATAATTGGACATAAAAGAAGGCCATAAACTCCTCGTTTTACTAACATCAAATAAAGAAACAGAAGAACCCCCAACAACCTTTAATCAGACCACACACAATCAAATGCAATGTCATAAAAGAAAGAGATAAAAAGATGACCATACCCTAGATCAAAAGCAAGCCCGTGAGACTAAGTTTTATTGAGCCAAGCCAAATGCGAAGATGACAACAGAAATCAAGAATCTGACCTCAACATAGAAAATGAAACAAGACCCAGAAATCAGAGCTCTTTTTTTTGTGTGCGTGCGTGTGAAAATGAGACCCTTGCACTAAAGTGTTTGCTTGTTTAATAATCAGCACGTGGGATGGTGTCCCCTTCAAAGAACATAACATATCTAATCTAAAGCCTTAACTTTTGTTGTGAAATCTAGCTTTTGACGAGGTATTTTTTGTGCCTTTTTCTGCGTTTATGTCGAATACTGGTCGAAAAGCACAGCAAGCAATCATGTCGCAGTGAATTCTGAATCTTGCGGTGAACACCAAACAGTGACAATTGTGTCCGTTAGCGTAGCTTATCAATTGCTAGCTACCACATCTTTGTCATGGAACCGAATCAAAAGACTTTCATATACTAAAAAGAAAAGAAAAAACCTCAATTTTCATAGAGCAGAAGAGTGTAATTCTGTTCTGCTTACTAAAAATGGTATGATTAGTTTGTTCGCATTTGTCACTGAAGTCCTTTCATCCACTTTCACTAGCTAACTCCGAAGAATTTTTCGTGATGTCGAGTATCAAATAAAAAATTATAAGAGAAATCGCACCTGAAATATGAACAGTAAGCACACACATCATGAACAGTCCCTCGAATCCTCTTGCAATGCTAGGCCCTTTAGGAATTTGCCAGACTAAGTGCAGCTCAAATAGAAGCCCAGCCTGGAGGTCCAACGCATAAGAAAAGGATAGAACTACTTTTGGCCCTCTTGGTGTTTGGAACGCAATCAAAAATTGATTTTTGAAAATATTTAATTTCTTTTTTATTCTAATAAAAAAATCTAGTGATTTTAATTTATTTTTTTGTAATGATATTAAAAATATTGTATAAAAAATATTATTTTAATATATTTTTGAATAAAAATTATTTTAAAAAATAACTGTAATTATATTTTTAAACAGTTATGAGGTGCAGAGGCAGCCAAGCTTCTCTATTTATTGGTGACGAAAGAGACTTGAAAGATTTGGTTTTGGTTACAAGGAGTTTTTGTTGGAGTCATCAACAAAGAATGACTAAGTCAAATGACTTAGTCCATCTCGGTTAGTCCTCTGTTTAGTGGGCTGGTTTATAGGAATTTCAGTTTATGTTTATTTGCATTTAATTCTTAACAGATTGTCCTGTTACAAGATTGTGTACACGTGGTAACTTTGTTTTCGCATTTCAGTTCTTGTAAGGCTATTATAAAGCCATATGTTTAAGTCTTGAATAAAGTGTGAAGTACATTACTTTGCAGAGAGCTTATTAAAAGTACAACAAGTGGTATCAGAGCCTCAACACTCTATACCTATTTGTATGGTGTTAAGGTCTGCAATATCTTAACTCAAGGAGTGAAAACACTTACCAAGGGCGAGAGGAGAGAAACACTTTGTGAGCATATTTTGTGAGATAGAGAGACGAGAGATCAAACACCTGGTGGGCAAATTTTGTTGGGTTGTGAGGACAAAAGTACAGACCAGAAATGACAACAGAGAAATACGTTCAAGCCGCCATTCCTCAGTTCGATGGTCACTATGACCATTGGGCTATGCGCATGGAGAATCTTCTCCGTTCCAAAGAATATTGGGACTTGATCGAAGTCGGCATTCCAAAATTGGCAGACGGGGTCATACCCACAACAGAGCAATTGGCTACAATAGAGGCGCACAAACTCAAGGATCTCAAGGTTAAAAATTATCTTTTTCAAGCCATAGACCGCACCATCATGGAGACCATTCTTGACAAAGAAAGCTCCAAGAGCATATGGGATTCTATGAAGCAGAAGTATCATGGATCAACAAGGGTCAAAAGGGCACAATTACAAGCTTTGCGAAGAGAATTTGAGGTATTGCAGATGAAAGATGGAGAAAGCGTGGATGAATATTTTGCACGCACACTGACTATTGCCAACAAAATGAAGATCCATGGGGAACGAATGGAGCAGGTTGTTATTATTGAAAAAATACTGAGATCAATGACTTCTCGGTTTAACTATGTTGTGTGTTCAGTGGAAGAATCCAACGACTTGGACAAGCTATCCATTGATGAGTTACAGAGTAGCTTACTTGTTCATGAACAGAGAATGAACAGCCACTCTGGAGGCAGTGAACAAGCATTGAATGTGTCATATGATCGTGGGAGATCAAGCTATGGACGAGGTGTCTCTCGGGGACGTGGACGAGGAAGAGGCAGAACTGGGTTCAACAAGGCACTTGTAGAATGTTATAAGTGTCATAAACTAGGACACTTTCAATATGAGTGTCCTGGTTGGGAGAAGGAAGATCATTATGCTGAGTTATATGAAGATCAAGAGATGCTGCTGATGACTCACATGGATCTTCATACTCGCACAAAGGAGGCAATGTGGTTCTTGGATTCTGGTTGTAGCAACCACATGACTGGAGATCGGTTGTGGTTTTTTCATCTTGATGTAACTTTCAGACAAGCTGTCAATTTGGGGAACAATACAAAGATGGCAGTCATGGGAAAGGGGAGCATCAAGATGCGAATCAATGGGATAAATCAGGTGATCTCTGATGTGTTTTATTGTCCTGAGTTGAAAAATAATTTACTTAGTCTTGGTCAGCTTCAAGAAAGAAATCTTGCTATTTTGATTGTTGTAACTCAATTTTGGGTCATGCCCCAAAACTATCGTAAAATAACAAAAAATAATAAAATGGGGGATGGTGTCGGTAAAAAATCAAGTTAAAATTTTGAATATTTTTGAAAAAATCGATTGTACCCTTTTGTGCCCAGAAATGAAAAAAAACACGGATCCAAAACTAAAATAATTTATTATAAGATAAATCCGCGCATAAACTCAGTCATAAAATATAATTATATTTTTTATGGACCAATTTGATATAGTCGTTGGTTTAATATAAAAGCGTAATTGTATGCAGGAATTAATTTAGGTGCAGTTGAAGGGTTTAATTAAGCTTGACGACTTAATTATACTTTAAATTGATCAAATTAGTTGTTATTCAAGGCTTAGTCAATACGAAGTCAAGTTCTTAAAATTAATTCGGGCTCAATTGGTGATATTTGAATTTTCATTGATCAATTTGAATTTTTTTCAAGCCAATTAAGTAAAATCGGGGACCTAATCGAACAATTTAAGAGTTTTATGGTTGAGTGGGGAACTATATTGCACAGGTAAAAATCAAAGACCAAAGGGCGCAAAATAAGTTAACTTTGAATTTTTTCAGAAGGATATAATTGCACAAGATCATAAGTTTAAGTTCAAATAAGGGTGCAATTAGAGGAGTAATAAATAGAGGGACCAAACTGTATTTTATAAATAAATAAAAAAATATAAAAATAATAATATAAAAAAGAAGCAAGCAACAAACTTGAGCCACCCAAAACCCCCCATTTTTCATACATTAGCATGCACATTGAGCAACCCACCCCATTTTCATCGAGCTACCGCGTGAGAGCCCGGTTTTGATGGCCTGTCGGCTTTATAATGAGAAAAAACGAAAGAGGAAGTGGAGGGCGACAGAGCAAAAAAGCGGGAGAAAAGTCGAGAAGCAAAGAAAATAAACGTGAAAATTTGTTTGAAATTTTTCGTTTCGGTTTCCCGATTCCTGGAGCATTCGGTTTCGTTTTTGAAAATAAGCGGAGTCTTCTCCTTCATCTTCCTACTCGGTTTTCCTCTCTCTCTCTCTCCTAAAACCAGCTCGTCTGGTTCTCTCTCTATTTCCCTCTCGGCGCCGAAAGGAGGGAACATCATCGCCGGCCACCCCCCCATCTCGCCTTCCACACGGCACGAGGCCCCTCCCGATCACCACTTTCATCACCCTCCCCACTCCAAGCAGCACAACCATCTCCTCTGCAAAGTGGTAGACCCACGAGTAGCGTCGCCACAACGCAGCACCGGCATCCATCTCTCGTCCTTCCAACCCACCTCAGATCACCTCAAACCATCACCAACAACCTCCACTCCACTCCAGACGTCCCTCGAGCAGACGCGAGGGACGCAATAGCAGAGCAACACTGACAAGCGTTAGTGCAGTGCAGCTCGTGACTTCCAACCCAACTCACCCGGAAATAATATATATAATATAATATATAATAATAATATAATAAAAATAAAATAAAAATATATATAATGTATTTCTTTTATACAAAAAAATCTAAAAAAATGCATTATTTTTCTTGCATAAGGCCAATACACTAGCATATTTTAAAAATTGTTTCTTTTAAAAAAATATATATTATCTTGTGTTTTGAAGAAAAATGAGTTTTAGCATGGATTTTGCAAAAGGGAAAAATCATTTCTTGCATTTTGAGATTTTACAACATGTTTGTAAAATCCAAATGGTATTGGCCAATATTCAAAAAAATATAAAAAAACTTTTCGGTAATTCATATTATTTATTTTTCGGAGTTTGGATAAATTCTATCCAAAATATTCGGCGTGAATGATATATCGTCAACATGTAAATATTTTTTTTATATATATCTTAGCAATCATAAGACAAACAAAAACACCAAGCAGCTTACCTTAGGTAGGGCGTACTAGGGGTGCTAAAACCTTCCCTTTACGCAACCAGTCCCTTACCCTAGAATCTCTTAAAGACCAGTCATAGGTTTCCTAGTAACCGTAATACTAGGTGGCGACTCCCTTTTTATAAAAATAGATAATTCCCCCCGACATTTAATAATCGTCCCCGCTCATGGGGACCAGTTGCCACGACGCCGCTCTCCTGCCATTTTTGGGGTGCGACAGAATGGCGACTCCTTTTTACAAAAATAGATAATCCCCGATATTTTAATCTTCCCGCTCATGGGGACAAGTTGCCACGACGCCGCTCTCCTGCCATTTTTGGGGTGCGACAGAATGGCGACTCCACTGGGGACCTTGGACTAAGCTTGATAATTTTGTTTGTTTATGATATGTTAATTATTTGTGTTTATTTATTCATTTATTCTCATGTTGCCATGAATTATTTATTTGTTTAAAAGCTTTAGCATGCATCTTTTCATCCTGTCATCATAATATGCCTCGTCATGCATCACTTTTATTTATTTTGAGAGCACACACTAACTTTAAGTTACGTGGGGGACTAGCAGCTTACCTATGACTTGAGTCAAGGTTTAAGTTTGTGTAAACCCCAACTCTTTGCTGAGAGCTTAGATGATAGTGATTGGTATACGTACCATCCCATTATCTGCTAAGACCCCATATTGCCTTTACGAAGGTGATCACTGGGACAACAAGAGACCCTCTTTAGAGCCCAAATAGTAAGCCTACCCCATGTCTCACGTAAAGGAACTAGAACCTATCATCAGGATGTATGCTCCATAATATCTTTTGCATAAAAAGAAAAAACCCTAAAAAAAACATTTTTTTACAGGTCTTGTGAACGAAATGGCCACCACCATTAAACTTTCCATCATGGAATATGGGAGGAGTTCTGAATTGTCACAATTGACTGAAGGAGACTGCCTTAAAAGCGATGCTATGAGGCTGTCACCCATCAAGAATCTGGATTGTATTATAAATGAGGCGAACAAGTTAAGGACCCATTTTCAGTATGTGGATAACGACGTATGTTTTAGGAAATATGGACTCCTGATGGAGATCGCGGAGGTAGAAGTTTTAAGCCCAGCAGTGCGGGCCCTAGTTCATTTTTGGGACCCTGACTACCGTTGGTTTTCTTTTGGGAGCATAGACCTATGTCCTACTATGGAGGAATACGGAATGTTGACTGAATTTCCGAATAATCTGTACAAAATTTATTTCCCTTTGAGATATGACAAAATCATCCCTGAACTGTCGAAGCTTCTCAGAATCCCCAATTTGGAAAGGTTTTTAGAGAAGAAGGTTACTGGTCTGAAATGGAAGGCGCTGGAGTTTGAACTAGAACATAGGTCCGGATTAGAGAAAGAGAGATTGATTGCCTTAGGCATATTTGGCCTTGTGTTGTTCCCAAGTCGGACAGGCATAATAAGCTTGGGAGTTGCTGCTGCTTATGTGGAATATGAGAATACACGAATCAACCCAGTGACCTCTATTTTGGCTGAAACTATTATAACACTTAACCATTGTAGAAAAGCCGGGAAAAGAGAAATGAGATGTTGCACGCAGTTGCTATATATTTGGATGGTTAGCCATATTGAAACAAAACAGCCTATTTTTAACAATTTTTGGTGGTTCAACCAAAAACCATTGAGGATAGTGGAGGAAGAAGAATGGGGAGATCTAGACAGCAAAGGTTGGGTAGAAAAACTAAAAGTTCTACCCAGCAGCAATTTCAAATGGAGAGCTCCTTGGGTCAAAGTAGTGGATGTCCTAATAAGTTGCGGGAAAAGATGTTGGGTCCCATTGGTAAGCATTACCGGCTACGTCAGTTATGCTCCCGCCCTTGTGATGAGGCAACACGGGGGCATGCAATTTGTTCCGAGGACCATGGGAATTGCTAATTTCTTTGGTTGGGTTAAGGATCCCGTTTCACGAGAGGTCTTGCAGATCATCAGGCAAGATTGGAGGCATCTCGTCTTGGTGGAAATAAAGGATATGGGAGATCCAAGTTCAAGTGAAGGGTATGCAACATGGAGAGACTCATTTGCTTCAACCGTGATTAATGAAGAAATCAAGCTCTCTCAAATTGGAGAAAAACCTATTAGGAGAAAAAGGTTTGGCAACGAAGAGGAATTGAGAATACAGATAGAAAAACTCCAGTCTAAAGACAAAGTGACATTGGAAGAAATGGTATCGGAGGGCGACAAGAGGAGAACATTTTTAGATGAGCAAATACAGTCTAAAGATGTGGGAATAACCAAGTTTGAGTTGGGGGAAGAGAAGAATGTTAGGTTGAGAATGGAGAAAGAATTAACGGAGATGACTCTGAAGTGGACGCAAAGTTGCTCCGAGCTCAGCGTATTGAAGACTGATCATAATGAATGCCAAGAGAGCATAAAATATTACCAAGAGAAGTTTGCGAAAGTTCAGGGTGGGCTGATGGATAAAATTGAAAAGGATAAGAGGTATGTAATGTCAGGAAGTTGCTCGACGGGGTCCGAGAGAGACGAAGGCATTGAAGCAGAGTTAGCAGTTAAGGAAGAAGAGATAAAAACTCTTAGAACCAAGCTGGATAAAGAGAGGGAAAAGGTGAAGCATCTGGATGAGAAGCTAGCAGTATTGGAAAAACACAAGGATCAAATTGATACCAACAATGCTTCGTTAAATAGAACCAATATTTTGCTTATAGAGAAGATGACCAAGATGGATGAACAAATGAATAAAGTTGCTGGGCATGCTCGTGTCATTAGAATCAATGCACGAAATGTTGGAAGAGATATCATCCGCTACCGCCAAAGTCTAGATGAGACTGACACCTTTTTGGAGAAAATCGAGAATCACGGTTTTGCCTTCCTACCTTTGACCGAAGAGAATTAGATTAATGTTTTTTTCTCCATGTTGTCAAAGATGTAGTAACTTGTCAAGCATTAATGAAAAGGGCGTTGACCCATTTTTTTTACAAATTCTGGCTCTTGGTGAATATGACTCAAAGCATCGACTTGAAAGGCAGTACTCATAGCGAAGCAATGTGACCAGAAACCCTATGTTTATGAAATGGTGGCTATCAATCGTTCACAAGAAAAATGCATGCATACCCATTATATAAAGCATTTTTTTTATCACACATTATATCATGCACTTCTCATGCATTTGAGCACGCATCCTTGACCGAGAAACATTGGGGACCCATGACACCAAAGAAAGGACGAAGAGCTACCACAATCATCCATCTAGGCTCTGAAGGGAATTATAGCCCATACATGTATTTGGAAGCTAGCCGAGGGAGAGAAGTTTGATCACACATAGAGCTCAGATGAGAACTCTGATCACACAAAAAGAAAGACTCAATTACACTACTGAAAGCCAGAGAGATTACATAGATGTTTTTGCTCGGTGTCATGAGGAGATTAATGGATTGGATATCATAGTATACAGGGTACCACTGAAAAAACGGGATGCAAGCCGATCAAGCAAAAATTTAAGAACTCATCCAGAAGTTTGATTAAGGATAATCAAATAAGATGGCACAAGATGAGGAGAATAAAACCTTTGTGATACCATGAGAAATCTTTTGTTATAAACTCATGCCATTTGGTTTTAGAAGAAGAGGATCACATCCAGATATTGAAAAAATTGTTTAAAAGGTTAAGGTTTGACCCCGTGAAAGGTTCATTCGGTTTGAAATTTTGGAAGTTGTTAGGATTTGTGGTGAGTGACAAAGGGATAGAAGAGAATCCTATAAAGGCTACTCAAGCCAAAAATTTTTTTAAAAAAAAAACAGAGATTTGCCAGCAAGTTGGTGAACGGAGAGCAAAGGTCAAACAAATCAGCACTTTTATGATTAGGGTTTTTGACCTTTCTTTATTCTATGACATTACAGCATGATCCAGGAGCTTCACGGTAAGAAATCTGGTGCATCGTTGTTATAATGAACATGAGGTTGAAGCTGCAGTGGAGCTGCAACGATTTTTCAAAAAAAGGATCGAGAGGATGATATATTGATACTTTCCACTGTTAGTTGATTCAAGTTCATCTATGAATGGATTGAGTTTCAACAGTCTTGGGTTTGTCGCTGATGAAAGACGGATAAATGTTTCTCTGGCAAGAGTCAAGCTCTCGCCTTGGATATTAGGTAATGCGAGGACCTTGCAAACAAATCAGAACGGGGCAACTCTAGTAAAGGATCCTAAAGAGAGGAATTTGGTCATCTCAGCAAAACCACCATATGAATCCTTATTTAAAACAGCTCCTAGGATGTTTGCAAAAGAGAAAGTATTAATAGTCATTCAGGACTGTCTAGGTATGCTGAAAATTCTAGAAGCAGTGGCAAACTAGGCAGACAAAATGAGCAGAAGGTGCACACAAAAAAAAAACTCTATTCGTTAGGTGACCCGATTCCATAGTACCATTGCTGGAGACAGTAAGGATTTTTATATCCGAAGTAGCAAAAGAAAAGCCAGAGGAACATGTTCTTCCAGAAAAAGGGATGTCAAGACTGTAATTCCAGTGAAATCTATTACCGGTGATGAAAGCAAGGGAAGAGCAAGAAATGAGAAGGAACTTGACTCTAGGGAACAAAGAAATCTATTGAAGGTAAGAGAAGCCCGAAGAATTTAGAGAATTCTACATCCTCAGGTGAAGGAAGCCTCAAAAGCAAGGAGAGCAATGATGTCAGTACACATTGAGATGAGAAGATTAAACCAGCTCATTGCTGCTCAGTTGAAGAAGAAATAGATGGAAATTCTTGGTACTACGATATCAAGAACTTCATCCAAATCGAGCTTATCCCCTGGGGGCATCCAAAAGAAAAAGAAAAAACCTTGAGAAGATGGAGTTGAAGCCAGAAACGTGTTACGAGAAATCCACGAAGGAATTCGCTCCACCCATGCTAATAGGCATATGATGGATAGGAAAATGCACAGAAATGGTTATTTCTGGAAGTCATTAAGATTGATTGCATAGACTATGTTCGCAAGTGTCATAAATATTAAGTCCATGGTGACAAGATGGATATCCCTTCGGCTCCTATGTTTAACTTGATATCCCTATGGCCTTTTGCAAATGGGGGGAATTGATGTGATTAGGTATATCAACCAAAAGCCAGTAATGATCATAGGTTTATTCTGGTGACTATTCACTATTTCACAAGATGGATAGAAGTCGGGTCATTTGTTCATGTAACGTAGAAGGGTGTTGAAGAAATTTGCTTGATATGTCGATGCGGACCACCGTAAAAGATCATAACCGACAATGCTCAGAACTTCAATGAAAGAATGATTATAGAACTCTGCGCTAAATGGAAAATCAAGCAAACTCACACTGGGGGCAAATACACTGGGGGCAAGTACAGTAAGGGACAATAAGAGATTTGAAGTGTGAGGATACAGTGACAACATTAAGAATCAATAGAAGGGAAGATGTTTAACGATGAAAAATAAACTCAAGTACAATATCTCCTTTTGCAATATGATCCCTTAAGAAGTGATGTCTTACTTCTATGTGTTTTGTACGAGAGTGTTGAATAGGATTTTTAGATAGGCAAATTGTACTTGTATTATCATATTTAATCGGAGTATTTTCAAACCTAAGTCTATAATCCTCCAGGGTTTATTTCATCCATAATACTTGTGCACAACAACTACCTATCACAATATATTCTGCTTCAGTTGTTGGTAGGGTTAACGAGTTTTGTTTCTTACTTGCCCATGATACTAGTGATGATCCTAGAAAATGACAAGTTCCACTAGTACTTTTCCTATCAATTTTACAACCCGCAAAATCTGCATCCGAATAACTGATTAAACTCATTTCACTTCCCTTCAGATACCACAACCCTAAATTAATTGTACCATGCAAGTAACGAAAAATTCTTTTTACTGCACTAACATGGGATTCTTTTGGACATGCTTGAAATCGTGCACATAAACATACACTAAACATAATATCGGGTCTACTTGCGGTTAAATATAAAAGAGAATCGATCATACCTCGATATTTGGTGATGTCTACGATTTTACCTTTTTCGTCCGTATCAAGCTTAATAGATGTCCCCATGGGTGTGTCGGCATCTTTGACATGTTCCATCCCAAATCTTTTCAGAAGATCCTTGGTGTACTTGCTTTGGTTGATGAAGATGCCATCTCTTGTTTGCTTAATTTGCAATCCAAGGAAGAAATTTAATTCTCCCATCATGCTCATTTCAAATTCCTCTTGCATGCATTTTGCAAATTCATTACACAGAGATTCGTTAGTAGCACCAAAAATTATATCATCAACATAGATTTGTACAATAAGGATATCTTTTCCTGTTCTTTTCGTAAAAAGGGTGGTGTCAATTTTGCCAATGTTAAAATCATTTTCAATAAGAAATGTTTTTAATCTATCATACGATGCCCTAGGTGCTTGTTTTAAACCATACATGGCCTTTTTGAGTTTAAAAACATGATTAGGAAATTCAAAATTTTCAAAGCCTTGAGGTTGTTCAACATATACTTCTTCCATTATAAAACCATTTAAAAATGCACTTTTAACATCCATTTGGAAGAGCGTAAAATTTGCATGACATGCATAGGCTAATAGCATTCTTATAGATTCAAGTCTAGCCACTGGTGCAAAGGTTTCTTCATAATCTATTACTTCTTCTTGATTATAACCTTTAGCCACTAGTCTTGCTTTATTTCTAACAATAGTCTCATGTTCATCAATTTTGTTTCTAAAGATCCATTTAGTACCAATTATTGATAAATATTTTGGCCTAAGGACTAATTCCCAAACATCATTTCTCTCAAACTGATTTAGCTCTTCTTGCATGGCTAAAATCCATTTTTCATCATTTTCGGCTTCAAGAAAGGTTTTTGGTTCTATTTGAGAAACAAATGCATCATGCCCACTAATGTTTCTAAGGAATGCTCTAGTTTTAGTTCCCTCAAAAGGATTACCAATAATTAAATTTGGAGGATGAGAACTTACATACCTTAGCTCCTTTAGCGGCTCAAAGGAGTTACTTGCCAACTCTTTTTGATTGCTTGAGCTTGGTTGGTCCTTGTTCATGTCTTCATTTGATGACTCCTTTGGGTTTTATCATTAAGATTCAAATTTTGAACACTTTCATTTAAGTCATCTAGAATCTCAACAATTTTATTATTTTGAGTTTCCTCAAAGCGACATGCATGGATTCCTCAAGACAAAATGTTCTATTATTGTATACTCTCACGCCTTGCTAGAGGAGGAGTATCCAAGAAAAATTCCAACATCGGATTTTGAATCAAATTTATCAAGATTGTCTTTAGTGTTTAGAATAAAACATTTTGAACCAAAGACTTTAAAATAAGAGATGTTAGGCTTCTTCCCTTTCCAAAGCTCATAAGGAGTCTTTTTCAACTCAGGTCTCAAAGTAACACGGTTTAAAACATATCAAGAAGTGTTTACGACTTCGCCCAAAAATATTTCGGGTGTTAAATTCATTTATCATTGTTCTTGCCATTTCTTGAAGAGACCGATTTTTCCTTTCCACAACTCCATTTTGTTGGGGAGTTCTAGGAGTTGAAAAATTATGGTGGTATCCTTTTCTTCATAAAACGTTTCAAATAAATCACTTGTGAATTCACCACCATGATTGCTCCTTATGTTAATTATAGAAAATCCTTTCTCGTTTTCGATTTTCTTTGAAAACTTTACAAATTCATAAATGGTTTCATCTTTTGATTTCAAAAATATAACCCATGTATACCTAGTAAAGTCATCAACGATTACAAACACATATCTATTACCATTTAAACTTCTTGTTCTAGTTGGTCCAAATAGATCTATATGAAGTAATTTTAAAGGTCTTTCGGTTGATATGTGATTCTTACTTTTAAAAGATGTTTTAACTTGTTTACCCTTTTGGCAAGCATCACATAGCTTTTCCTTTATATATGCAATATGAGGAAGACCTTTAACTAAATCATTTTTAGCTAATTTTGAAAGGATGTCCATGCTTATGTGACCTAGTCTTCTATGCCATAGAAAACTATCATTTATACTAGCAACAAGACAACTTTCAATACTCATACATGTATCTATTTTGATTTTATAGATGTTTCCAATTCTATTACCGATAAAAATAATTTTATCATTTTCAAGTATTAAGCAACATGTATGATCAAAAATGATTTTATAGCCTTTGTCACATAATTGACTTATACTAAGCAAGTTATGTTTAAGACTATCAACAAGAAATACATTTTCAATGGAGGTTGAAGACATACCTCCAATGTTACCAATTCCAACAATTTTCCCTTTTGAGTTGTCCCCAAAAGTCACTTTTCCTCCTTTAGTTTTGGTAAGGCTTGAAAAAAGAGTGTCGTCTCCGGTCATGTGTCTTGAACAAGCACTATCCAAAAACCACTCCCCATGTTCCCTTGGTTCCTACAAAACAGAATCAAGATGAGGATTTTGGTACCCATACCTTCTTGGGTCCTTTTTGGTTAGGGGTGGTTCCTTTTGGAACCCAAATCATTTTAACAGTCTTATTTTTCTTCATAGGACATGCATAAATCAAATGTCCTGATTTTCTACAGTAATTGCATGTATGACTTGGATCATAAGACTGTTTAGCTTTAACAAAGTAGTTCTTTAAGTATTTTTGGTTTTTATTAGGTTTATAACCTAATCCTCCTTTGTTAAACATACTTCTCTGGCTCGAAAGCATTTTCTCAAAAAAAATTGAGCCTTGTGTGAATTTTGCGATAATTACATTCAACTCATCAACTTTTTCTTTTAAGGATTTATTATCTTCTTCAAGTTGATTAGTCTTACTACTCTTGTCATTTAAATCACATACTTTCTTTTCTAGTAATTCTTTTTCTTCAATTATGCATACATGATTTCTTTTTAGGGTACTATATTTTGAACCTAATTTCTTATATTCTACATACAGATTTTCAAGTTGTTCATGTAATTCAATATAAGAAGGATCAGATTCATCATCCGAAGATAGTACCTCATTTTCACTTTCGATTGCCATGAAACACATGTTAGCCACATGTTCTTCTCCATGTTGTTTTCAAAACTTTCTTTTGAAAGCGATTTTTCTTCTTCGTTTGAAGAAGGGGATAATCGGTTTTGATATGTCCCAACTTGTTGCATTTGTAGCATCTTGGAGTTTCTTTACTTGATTCTCCTTTGTTTCCCTCCTTTTGAAGTTCGAGAACTTTCTCTTGTCATTTTTCTTTTAAGGAAGTTTCAAACTATCTTGTGATCAATGCTACATCTTCTTCAAGATCGTCATGACTGTCTTCATCATCATCATTATCATCACTTTCAATTTGATGAACAGTTTTAAATGCCAAGTTTTTCTTTGACCTTTCTTCTTGATCTTGTTTATCCATAGTTATCTCGTGAGTCATTAGAGAACCGATGAGCTCCTCTAATGGTAATTTTGTGAGATCTTTGGCTTCCTGTATTGCTGTCACTTTAGCTTCCCAAGCTTTCAGTAGAGATCTGAGAATCTTACTTACAATATCTGCATTTGTGTAAGTTCTACCAAGAGCAAGTAAACTATTTGTAATGCTAGTCATACGAGTAAACATACTTGTTATGGATTCATTTTGCAACATTTTGAATAACTCATACTGATGAACTAACATATCAATTTTTGATTCTTTAACTTGATTAGTTCCTTCGTGAGTTACTTCTAAAGCATGCCATATATCCCTAGCATTTTTACAAGAAGATATTCTATTAAATTCACTTCTATTTAATGCACAATATAAAGTGTTCATTGCTTTAGCATCCATAGAAAGTAATCTTTTATCTAGGTCAGTATATTCTATCATGCTTTTCGGAATCTCAATACCATTTTCGGTTTTAAGTGGTCTATGAGGTCCATTTTCAATAGAAAGCCATAAATCGAAATCTATAAATTGAAGATATATTGTCATTCTAGCTTTTCAATAGGTATAGTCATTACCATCAAAAATGGTGGTTTAGATGTTGAAGCACCTTCATTTTGGAGATTATAGCTTGTAGTTGTCATTCTACTCAAAGTCTAAGCAAACTTAATAACCGAGAACTAAGCTCGATACCAATTGTTATTTAAGTATTTAAGTATTCACTTTATGATTCAACCCAAATTCTTCAATGTAATAGATGTGGTAGTGGTAGACCCTTTTATTAAGCTAAATTATGAAGATTATGGTGATTGATGATAAGATGTGATTATAGAAAATACAAGTTAATTGTCTTGTGCTTCATCGCAGTTAAAATAATATTTTTTTTAAAATCTAAAAAAAATAGTGGGAGCATTTTTCCATCATACTATAAATTTGGGGGAAATAATAAATTTGGATAGAATTTTATAAAGCACGATTTCTAATAAAATATATAAATTTTAAATTGATATGAATTTATTTATTTCATAGGTTTAAACAAAAAACATTTTAAAAAAATGAATGTTAAGCAATACAATTTTTAAATAAGACAAAAAATAAAAGATAACATTTAGTCACAAAAGTTTTCCAAACCATTAACCCGGGATATTAGATCTCAAATACTTTACTTAAAGAGGTTGCAAAACTCAATTCTTAATAAATACAATATTAAATAATGAATATTTCCATTTTTATTCTCGTTGTTATCATTATGATTGTTAAATTGTCACAATCATTATAGCTACCACTATTATCATTACTATAATTAATTAATATTCTAATTATTATTGGCATTACTATCGTTGTCACCATTATTATTATTGTTATCATTATCACAATAACTATTATGATTACTATCATTGTTATTATTATTGATATCATTAAAATCATCATTAATATCATTATCATTATTATAATTGTTTTTATTATTATTATTATTCTTAATATTATTTTATGAATTATTGTTACTATTATTATCATCACATCATAATTATTAATATCATAAGCACCACAACCATTACAATAACTTATTATTATCATCATCATTGTCATTAGTGTATAACAACTAAAATAATAGTTGCAGTGCTTATGGTATAATAATAGTGATTATTATCAATAATAGTTTATTGTAATGGTTGTCATGTTTACGATATTATAATAGTGATTATTATTATTTTCATGATAATAGTGTGTTTATTATCATGATTATAGCAACTAAAATTATTATTACTATTATTAACTAAACAATGAAAATTATTAAATTATCTTGAAAAATAAAACAAAAAAAACCAAAAACTTTAACAAAAGAGCAAGCAAGAATATAATAAAAAAACAATAACTAAAATTATTATTATTATTAGTAGTAGTAGTAGTAGTATTAGTACTACTACTACTACTACTACTACTATGGATAAATTTGCATAAAAATTAAGTCAAAAGACATAATTATATTTTTTTTTATCTGTCAATTTGATTTAATCATGGGCCAATTAAAAGTATAATTATGTTAGAAATTAATTTAGGGTCAAATTGAAGGATTTAATTCAGTGCAAGGACTTAATTATACTTGAAATTGTTCAAATTAATTTTATCAAGGGCTGAATCGAGAGTGTAATGGTAAATTAAGGAAGAATTGTATAAATTCAAAACAAATGACCAAAATAAAAAAGGCGTGCAAAGCTAAAGCTATTGTTAAGATTTTGGTGAGGATACAAGTGCACAAATTTAAAAGTTTAGAGTCAATTGGAGGATGTAATTAGAATAATTATAAATTGAGGACTCAAAATGCACTTACACCATCTCTGAAAACTACAACCTCGCTGGATAGCACACCTCTATAAGCGTGCTGATACAGGCAGGCAAACATAAGGTGTAACCCATTGTTGCACATAATGGTTAACTCCTATACCTATAAATACAGAAAAAACAAACGAGCAATGATGGAAAAAATAAGAACGGACGGAAAAATTTGCAGAAAAAACAAGGAAGAAACACAAGAGGAAGAAAAAGGGATTACATGAAAAAACTACACTAGGCATTCTTCATCTTCCTCGACACCGGTGGAGCTATCATCGACACCCTTCATTGTGGAGTGCTCCCCTACCCACCACCCCTCATCCAGCAAGCACAAGCTTTTCTCTTGGCACCGATGGCTTCTCCCTAACACCAGCATCTCCCTGACAAGGTTAGTTCTTCTTCTCTAATGCTGGTGTCAAGCAACAGTAGTAGCAACACAAAAACAAATACCTTTCCAGCGCTCCTCCTAACCACCATAACTACCATTTATAAGCATTTATACTTTTTTTCTTTTAAAAAAACATGACTATAAGCTCAGTTTTTTTTTAAAAAAAACAAAGATCACCTCATCCAAAGATTATCATTTTTGTGATTTGGAGAGCAAAATAGTTAGTAATAAAAAAACATTGTGGGCCATTTTGTTCCCAGTCAATTTTGTAACGGGAAATGTATCGCATGAAAAAAATATTTCTACCCCAGTTGTAGGATTGGTTTTTGACAAGGATAAAATCATATTTATATTGTTCGTAACCACATTTTTATCTGTGTCCAAGACCACAATTGAAGATTGAGCTCATTTTTTATTTTCTTATATATATGTATAGTTGTTTCATGTACTGATTCTTGATCATTTCATGTGAAAGGCCTAATTAACATTGCAATTGAAAATATTTTTAGCGTGTATGAAAAGTGTATTTAGTTTGAAAAAAATATTAAATTGATTTTTTTTATATTTTGATAATTTTAATGTGCTAATGTTCAAAATAAAAAAAATATTTTAATATATATTTAAATAAAAAATAATTTAAAAAATATGTAAAAGGAAAAGAGAAGTTTGCTAAACTTTTTTTTTGTTTTGAGAAAACCTCACCTTCTTTTAGGTATTCTTAGTGTGTTTTGGTTAAACGAATAAAACTCCGGGTGTTCGAGACTCTTAAAAAGTAAATATGCATTGATTTGAGTTGAAAACTTGCAAGACTGATTTTACTACCACGTTATGTCCCTTGTTGTAAAAAGGGAAGAAAATACCCGTTTTGTTCTATTATTTATGTATTACAATAGATATATATTTACATGAGGAAGGAATCACGATCCTATATATCAATACTTGTAAAATTAATTTTTTTTGAATTCTATAAAACCTCACTTTTTTTTAGATATTTTTTACACGAGAAAATTTTCAAATACCCTAGTCTTCAAAAAGATAAGAACTTACTGAGTTGAACTAAAACCAGCAAGACAAAAACCCTTTACTACTCGATCATTTCCCTTGTAAAACTAAATTTGTTAAAAGAAAAACGTGTGAAATTTTCAAGAAAGCATGGACTCCAAGGTACCTAAGTCCCTCCTCACATCAAGAGTCTTTTAAATCCATTTTATTAAGCTAAAATACAAAGAAGATTTTAATGTCAAGACACAATTATAGATCAAAGGATTTCCAACTCATTTTTTTAATAAATTATTGAATTTATCTTTAAATTTCTATCCCTGTGATGATTAAATTAATCTTCTCTCAGGTTGTATTAAGCTTTTTACTCTTTTCCTTTGAATTTGAGAAAACTCTATGTTTAAATATTTTTTGTGGATCCAAGTTAAACGAGTAAGACTCAAGTTATCTCAGGCTCTTATAAGATGAACACGTCCTGACTCTACTCGAAATGTACAAATCAAATCTCAAGCTTTTACCTCAACACCATGCCCCTTTGGTATCTCTTTCCCTTCAACATTAATAACAATATTTATAATGAAAGATGCAATTAATTCTAAGTGTATTTTTATTTGAAAATATATAACCATTTTAAAAAAAAAAAATTAACATCAATATATCAAAATTAAAAAAAAAAACACTTGAAACATATTTTAAAAAATAATTTATAAATATTTTTGAAGAATAAGTTTAAAAACATTAACAAATAAAAGTCTAACTCTAACAACTACTCACTTAAAAACAAAATCATATAACAACATGACTTGATTAGATAATATTTTATTTAAAATCGCAATAACCAACCTATCATTGGTGTTTCCTCTTCCAACGACATTGATATTGCAAGTCACATCTTCTTCAATCCAAAAACGTGGACTCCACATCTCATCATCTCTACAGGTAATTTATTCTTAAAATAATCTAAGCATGTTTATTTATTTTTTAAAAGTATTTTTAAAATAATATATTTTTTTAAAATTGTATATTTAGTATTTCCAAATTAGTTTGAAATATAAATAACTAAGAAGAAAATGTTTTTTTTTTCTTACAATCTCTCTTCCATGCAAATTTGAATCAAGTTCCAATAAAGAACTTGCAAATGGGTCCCATCAAGATGTTGACTTCTTAATTAGTCGTGTAAATCAAGGGTCAAATCACCTAATCCAAACTTCAAGCCATTGTATTACCCCACCATGATGTTTACTGTGATCCAATTTAATTTCTAATCTGCAATTAGCAATTTGAATTCTTATTTGATTTTCAAACAAGAAGAATCCCTTTTGTTTTTCCCTCACTCACACGCCTCACAAAGATATCACCTTTTTGCTGGTTTTCTCTTCAACAATTCATATGTCCTCTCCCCAACAAATGCTATCTCCAGACCTCTCTTCCTTGCCTTAGTTCTCACCCTCTCCCTCTCACTCTATAAATCACAGCTTTCTCCTCTACACGACTGCACTAGCCCCTCTCTCTGTAAAGCTAGAATCTTTTCCTTTTTTTTCCTTCTGGAAACCTCCATTTCCTTCAAAACTCATTTTGAATTTCCTTAAAAAAATTCCATTCACAATGAGTTCACCAGTGCCCAAATCAACTAAACCACCAAAACCCCAAAACCTAAACCAACCTACATCAAGATCCTCTTCTTTGTCAACTCATTTAGCCATGGTTGAGCTCAAGCAAAAAATCATAACTTCTCTTTCTAAACTTGCAGACCGTGACACTCACCAGATCGCCCTTGAAGAACTTCACACAATAACACAAACAATCTCTCCTGAAGCGTTGCCAATGCTACTAAACTCTCACTATGACTCACTGTCTGAAACCTCCAACTCAAAACCCTCTGTGAAGAAAGAATCTTTACATCTGCTTTCACTTGCTTGCCAATCTCATAGAGATTTAACATTACCCCATTTAGCAAAAATAATTTCTTGCGTTGTTAAAAGGCTCAAAGATTCAGATTCTAGCGTTAGAGATGCTTGTAGGGATGCTATTGGGGTTTTATCAGGGCTGTATTTGAAGGGTAATGGTGGTGGTGGAGAAGGAGGGGGAGGTGGCGGCGGCGGGGATGGTAATTGTGCGGCACCTTTGGTGGGGTTGTTTGTTAGACCTTTGTTTGAAGCAATGGGAGAGCAAAATAAAGTTGTGCAATCTGGAGCTGCAATGTGTATGGCGAAAATGGTAGAGTGTGCTGCTGCAGAAGGGGATGCTAGTGGTGGTAATGTCCCCATTGGGGCATTTCATAAGCTGTGTCCAAGGATTTGCAAGTTGCTGAATGGACAATGTTTCCAGGCGAAAGCGGCTTTGTTGGGGGTAGTAACGAGTTTGTCACAGGTTTGTTAAATGTGGTTGTTTGATTTTATTATTCATTTTGGCAATGTGTGTAAACTTTTTTGCTTTTTATAATCTGGTTGGTGCGTGTATTGTTAGTTATGTGGGTCTGTTTGGTTTATGAGAAGTTGTGGATGAAATGAAATCTTTTTGCGGCTTTGTTTTATGATTTCGTACTGATGTGGTTCGATTATCTTTTGTCGGGAAAGAGAATGAACAAGGGATTGTTCTGATTATGCGTGATTGAATTTAAGCTCTGCGGCGATAATGGTGAATGATGATTTGTAGGATATGCGTTGCCAAGTTTGATAATGTGGTTGGTTTCTTGTGTGATATATATGGATTTTTATAATTGTGCATCGATCAATCTTTGGTTAAGGCTTAAAAGGAATTGTTTAGAAGGCATAAATAGTGGCTGAATATTTTTTATTCCCCCTGATCTGTAAACTAAAAGTTGTCAAAAGATAAGCACCACCGCTTGTTCATGGAAGAAGGAAGCCAAAAACTTGTCAGATGCTTGAATTAGATAGTCTAAATTTGTGACTTGCTTGAATAGCTAGAAGTTGTGAGGAAAGAGAAGAAAAGGTTGAATTTTATAGCTTACTTGTGAAGGTTTCAGGCATCATTTAATAATTTATAAATTGTGGATAGAAAATTTGGAACGTTGGCATAGGTTTTCCACAATCTCTGTCTATCTCTACAATTCCATTTTGAACTGAAATCTCTCCCTCTCTCTCTCTGGCTCTGACTCTCTTTCCTCTTTTAAAATACCACCCATTTCTCTGCAAACCATGCAAGATGAGCACGCAAGCTTTCAAATACCCTGCCTCATCCTCCTCTACATCATTTTCCTTTTCCAAGCAATTAGAAAATATTGCACTCAAGCAGCAAATCTTACTCTCTCTTTGTAAACTTGCTGACCATGACACCCATCAGATTGCTTTGGAAGATCTCCATTCCATTACCCAATCCCTACCCCCTTATGCAGTCCCTGTGCTTCTTAACTCCCTCTATCGATCCTCTTCTGACCCCACCAATAAACCCATTATTAAAAGGGTATCTCTCCAATTACTCTCTCTTTACTGCCAATGTCATCATGATTTGAAATTACCTCGTTTAACCAAAATCATTTCCCACATTGTCAAAAGGTTGAGAGATTCAGATTCAAGTGTTAGAACTGCTTGTTGTGATTCCATCGGGGTTTTGTCAGGGTTATATTTGAAGGATAGAGTGGGGTTGTTCACTGAGCCATTGTTTGATGCAATGCGGGCACCAAACAAAGGTGTGCAATTGGGTGCAGCTATGTGTATAGTGAAGATGGTTGAATGTGCTCACCTTGATAGCATACTAGTTGGGGAATTTCAGAAGCTGTGTCCTAGGATTTCTAGGTTGTTGAGCTGTAAGAATTTCTTGGCCAAGGCTGAGCTTATGGGAGTTGTGAAAAGTTTGTCACAGGTTTGGGCAATGTCGTCCAGTTATCTAATGATTTTGAAATGTACAATGTTTTCTTTTGGTGATATGTTGATGATAAGTAGAAAGAATTGAAAGGATATGAGAATTTTGAGTGTGGCTTAACATTTGTTACTTTTCATGATTTGGTTTAGATTCATAATTTGCCAGACCCCTCCAAATTACAAATTCCAAACTGCTATGATTTCCAAATAGTTTTCTTGATAATTATAGCTTTCTTTGTTTCCTGATTATTTCAATTCCATATTTTCTAGGCAGTTTAAAGCTTCTCTCATTGCACTAAACTAGCTTACTATAGTGTTTGTTGAAGTAATGTAATTGTCCCATGATTATTAATTAGTAACTCAAATTGGATATTTGTAAATTCTAGTAGCAAAGAGGCAAAACACAGGAGTTTTATTGAAGTTTTTCTTACAGGTGGGAGCAATTGCACCGCAAGGTTTGGAACCATTGTTACAAAACATTCATGACTGCCTTGGGAGTACAGATTGGGTAACACGTAAAGCTGCAGCTGATGCTTTAAGTGCTATAGCATTGCATTCAAGCTGCTTGATTGCAGATGGAGTTGCTTATTCTACACTGACAATGCTTGAAGCTTGTCGTTTCGATAAGGTTCCTTCTTCAAACCTTTTCTCTCTCTCTACATGATGATTCTTTACATGTTTTTTTATTTTTTTATCCACTGCATTTATTCCAACTCTTGATTATCTCATTTCAATCACTTTCAAGACCAGTGAGCTTCCCTTGGTTTCTATGATTGTATTGTTGAATTCATGTTGGATGTGTGATGCATGCATTTTATTTCCTTCTTATAACCTTGTTAAAGCTGTAAATTTAGTATGCGTGTCATTTCTCACCTTGTGAAACAAATGCTGCTACTATTGAAAGATATAAAAAAAATAAAGCTACTCCAAAATTTTGTTTCTTGGGATATACTCAGTTTCTATTCTGTTGAAGTAAAGTTTATTTGGAAAAAAATTAAGTTGCTTGATAATAGGTATAATATTTTATCCTTTTCAAGTATCCAAGGGCTCCTGATTTGTTGAAGATGGGCCCTTCTTGTTTACTCTTTTTTTGAATCCTCTTCCAACAAAAAAAATATTGAATTATTGTGATAGAGAAGAACATTCAGCTATAACCAATCAAATCTGTTGTGCATTATCTGGGATGACATGATGAATCCATGGAAGGAAAAGAAAGCATTTTAAACTGCCTAGCTTTTCTCAACTGTTCTACAAAGCTGCCAATTGACAAAAAATATATTATTCTTGTGATTCTTATATGGTAGATATGCTGTAGTCTTTGGAGGTGTCGTTAAATTCTGTAGTTTTAAGGATTATCTCATTTCTAATTTTGAACTTAAGGATGTGGAAAATAGGTTCAAGTTACCTGTTGCTGCCCTTTTGCACTAGCACCCCTTCATTACCATTTATTGGCATAACAGATAAAACCTGTCAGAGATAGCATGACAGAGGCATTGCAGTTATGGACGAAAATTGCTGGTAAAGGAGAAGGTGTTCCTGATGACCAGAAAAGTTCATCTCTGGGTGGGTATCCATGCAATATTTTTCTCTTTTAATGAACTTTCAATTATCTAATCCTTCCTTCTTCACCTTTTTCCTTACAATTAATGTTTAGATGGTGAGCGTATTGAACAAGCTGAGTTGTCAGATAAGAATCTAAATCCTAATGACCGAAGAAAGGAGTCATCAGCAAAGGATGCATCCAATGGTAATTCCCCAACGAAAGACTCAGCATCAAAAAGCAAAGGCGGAGGCATTCCTGACAAAGCAGTTCTAATATTGAAGAAGAAAACTCATGCTTTAACAGATAAAAATCTAAACCTAGAATTCTTCCAGAAACTTGAAAAGAGGGGTTCTGATGATTTGCCAGTAGAAGTAGTTGTTCCTCGCAGATGTCTCAACGCTTCCAATTTGAACAATGAGGAAGAATCAGAACCAAATGATTCAGAATCAAGGGGGAGGCCAAACTGCACGGGAAACAGCCAATCAGAGGATGTTCATGGAGCTTTCAACAACAAATTCCGTAATATAGAAAGAGGAATTACTGGAAAAGATTTAAGAACCAAAACATTTGATGATGAGAGGATCAACATAAACCATAGGGAGTCTTCTGGCAGTCGCGCAGGTTTCTCCAAATCTGATGGCCAATCTGAGGGATCCTTCATAAATAACAAAGGAAATTGGCTGGCCATCCAGAGACAGTTATTACAGCTGGAGAGACGACAGGCTCATCTCATGAACATGCTGCAGGTCTGCGTATAATTTTACGTAAGGAAATTGTTATTATGCATACCTTTATTTTGCTATTGAGATGCTTTATATTGTAGGATTTTATGGGTGGGTCTCACAACAGCATGGTTACGCTGGAAAACAGAGTTAGGGGTCTTGAGAGAGTTGTTGAAGACCTGGCACATGATTTGACAATATCATTAGGCCGCAGAGGTGGTAACTTTGCTATGGGTTTTGAGGGATCTTCTAATAGACCTTTAGGGAAGTATAATGGCTTCTCTGACTACTCTAGTACAAAGTACAATGGACGGGCTCCTCTTGGGGAAAGATTTTCGCAATTGGATGTTACAGCTTCAGGCATGAGGGGAAGGGGGGGCGCTCATCGGAGATCAGACACATCCGATGCTTGGGATTTTCCCACAAATGGAGCTTCCAGGAATGGACAGGCTGTCTCAAGGAGAGCTCCAGGCAGTGGTTCTTTGGATGTTAGATCACCAAAATCTGAACATGAAAGTGATCAGGTAGGCGGCAGGAGAGCTAGGGATAAAGGGGTTGGACCTGTTAGGCATGGTGAGGGACCTTCTGCTAGATGTGTCTGGCAAGCCTCCAAGGATGAAGCTACCTTAGAAGCCATTCGGGTGGCTGGGGAGGACATTGGGTTAGCTCGGACAACCATCCCTGCAGAGGCTATGGGAGATGATAATGTTGGGCAAGAAAGGGACTCTATCTGGACATCTTGGAGTAATGCAATGGATGCCCTTAAAAAGGGTGACATGGATACAGCTTATGCCGAGATTGTATCCACAGGGGATGATCTCTTGCTTGTGAAGCTTATGGACAGATCAGGTCCTGTGGTTGACCAACTTTCCAATGAGACTGCATGCGAAGTCTTGAATGCTACTGCACAGTTTCTAATGGAGCCGAACTTGCTTGACATATGTTTGTCTTGGATTCAGCAGGTACGGGTTTTCTCCACTGAATATTACAAGTTATTGTAATCCCCTAATTATCCTTTACCCCCCGCCCCATCGACTAGCTGTGTAAATGAGATCTTATTATTTCATTTCTCATACTAACGGTTTGAATTTGCCTTGTTCAGCTGACAGAAATAGTTTTAGAAAATGGATCCCAAGTTTTTGGCATTCCCATGGAACTGAAGAAAGATATTTTGTTGAATTTGCATGAAGCTTCTACCTCAATGGTGCCCCCAGAGGACTGGGAAGGTGCAGCACCTGACCAACTTTTATTGCAGCTGGCATCTGCCTGGGGAATTGAAATGCAACAGTTTGAGAAGTAATCACTAATTGAAGCCCCTATTTTACAATCGGATTCTATATTTTATAATAGATTGATTGTGGGGTATGGTTATACGTCCTGAAATTTTGGAATTTAAATGTAAATTCAAAGACAAGGTTGTTCAAACAAAATATATTGATCACATGGATTTACTCGAGTTAGGCACTGGAATTGCTTTGCTCTTACAATGCGACGCATAGTGGTTACAGACGACAATAACTGCTGAAAACTAGCAAAACTCTATTGCAAAAAATGAGGAACAATTTCTTTTACATGCTTCTTGATACAATTGCATGGCGCCAGCTCCCAAACTCACCCTAAATTTACAGGAAACAGTTGCATAAAACAACATCAATATGCAGAGGGCGTCCGCACATATCCTCACCATGGATAGGAGATTGGAAGACCATCAAAGCAGGGCAGCAAACTCCCTTGCCTATTCATGGCCAAAACAGTGCAGCTACGTCATCAAGTGCAACAATTTGATATCAAGGTTGCTATATTGAGAATGGCTCCTGAAGCAAAATGGTCTCAGGGTTGGGATTGCCTTAACATAGGAGGATGCGGGAATAGAACTCCATTCTCAAGGCAGGAAAAATCTCAAATGAGTTTTCAACCCATGTTGACATCCTATTGTGGCAATGGAGTCATGTACCTATTTAGCGGCATACCAGTTTTGAGCACACTTTGAATCAACAACCAGGTCCACATTAAGAAAATTCTTGCCACCAAAGGGTTTGGACATGCACTCAACAACTATTGCCCTGGCAACCTCAGCAGACTCAGTTGGTCCTTCCAGGATCACTTCATCATGAACCTGTGTTTAGATAATGTTTATTCAAACAAATTGTCGAGAGACAGTAGCTGATGTGTCATCATTATGAACTTTTCTTGGAAGACTTGAAATTACTCGCATGTAATTATACATTCCTGGAGACTAATATGTGCAAGAGTAGCATTATTGAAAAACCAGTCATTTAACAAGTTGCATGGCATCCTGTTATATGTGGCATGCAAAATCAATGGAAGAAGGATTCGAAAGACTACAACAATGACAACTTGGTTCCAATCAAAGGTACAAAATAAGATACGAGTGAATGCAGCTTGCAATCTCATGCCAATGCAGAATCATCAGAGGCAAACATCAAATTTTAACGACAAAAAAATATGTACCTGTAAAAGCAGCTTCCATCCAAGTTCCTTTAGACAAGTGTTCTTTGATATTTCTAGCATAGCACACATAGCAACATCAGCAGCACTACCCTGTAGCAGCCACTCAAATGAGATAAGAGAGAAAAAGAGAGCAGGAAAGGGAAAATTTAGTGAAAAGGAAAGAATGGAAGAAGAACCTGCACTGGGGTATTGATAGCAGCCCGCTCAACATGACCTCTTAGAGAAGAATTAGAATTCGTCAATAAAGGAAAGACACGAGCCCGTCCCAGCAACGTGAAAACACGTCCATATTCTCTGGCTTCTTTCTTACGAGCTTGTTGCCATTTAAGCACTTCTTTTCTTTCTTTATACCAGAGATTGACAGTTTTCTTTGCTTCTGCCACAGAAACCTGGAAACAAAGATGATAAAGACCACACCTGTGGATCAACATGATTTGATTCAAATAAGGACGAATCACCAATTATTTTAGGTTTATCCAGTAAAGTTACCTTCCAATCCCTGGAAAGCCCCACAGGAGTCTTTCCATAAGCAATAGAAAAGTTAAGCATTTTAGCTTTTCTTCTTTCAGAAGCAAAGACATCCTGAAAAATAAGTTTCATTCAGTAACACTATGTAAACTGAATTCTATAATTCTATTTCTTGATCATAACATAACTCCCAAACAAAAGGAGAAACATTGCCAAATCTTTAAAATCAGAAAAATGCAAATAAAATAAAATAAATGATTTGACTACACTTGTGAAATACATTCACTAACAAATCAGAAGAGTAATGAACAATTGACCTTCAGCAATGGAACAGGGGGTTTGTCTTCACCAGGTTGAGGATACCACTCAAGAAGCACTTGCTTTTTCTCAATGGCCTCATGGATATGCGGATACATGTTCATAGCTGTCCTTGAATGGAAATCTCCACCAGCTTTAAAGGCATCCAACATGCTCTTACAGTTGGCAAGATGTGCAAGAATCCTAAGTTCCAGCTACGATACAAATGCATATTTCAATTACCTTTCACTCACACTGATTTATTTATGCATATAAATCAAACGCTTACTTGCCCATAATCAGCAACAATAAGTGAATTTCCAGGTGCTGCTATAAATGCCTGACGGATCTTGTACCGGTCTTTCTCCAAAGCAGGCTGATTCTGATTTATAGAAGACAAGATATTAGCACTCTTTAACCTCTACTGCATCCAGAAAGAAAACAATATTCAAGTTTCTTTTCTTGTATTAAAATTTCATAAAATCAACTGATAAACCACCATGAAAACTCAATCATGGTGCATTCTAACACCATCCTGACTGACTATCCTACAAAATGCCTTAGTAATTGATACCTGCAAGAAAGAAAAATCAAAGCCCTTGCAGTTGCAAATGAAATAATGGATGTAATACATAGACGTTTCAACATGCAAGTATGGTTTCACAGTGATTATGATTTGCTGAAGCAGCCAAAACACAGAAATTTGATAGAAGCAGCAAACACATTTCACTGGCAATATATATCATATTCCATTCAGCACATAAAAATTACAAAAATTTTCAACCAAAGCACCTGGGCATCTTTAATGAAACATTGAAGTCATTAATTCAGCTCATTCCAAGATGTTAAAATATGAGGTGAAAGACCTGCAAATTTGGTCTCCTAGCTGATAAGCGCCCGGTTTCAGTGTTGATATTCAGAGAACAGTGAACACGCCCACCCTTGCCTGATATATTGCTGCTCTGTGGTAGAAAGACACCAGTATCAGTATGAACTACCCTGAAGATTTAGAGGTGGAAAACAGATGCATGGATAGCAAACTTGCTTAAACTGAGAAAGCACTGAAATCAAAATGCTTTCAATACCATTGGAAGATAAAAAACATTTATTATTATTAATTATATTATTATTATTGTTATAGTTGGAGTTGGGAGCTCTAGGAAGAACCAGGAATGGATCTTGGAGTTCCATTTTCAGTCATTTCCATTATTTTGTTTGAACCACAGAGCAGTGGGTTAGGTAGACAACTAGATGCACCCGAGCATTTAACTTTGACTTTGGGTGAATATTTTTAAGCAACGAAACAAAAGGAAGACAAATATTCAAGCCCCAAGCTTTAATTCTGCAAGATAAAAGCTTTGATAATTCCTCTTAGAGCTGGTTTGAGTTTTCCAGGCTGTTTGCAAGATCTGCTGAGGTTGCTTTCTAGTTAGCAGAGTTTAGGGGAAATCGTTATTTACAGATTGTTGACAATTTCACTAGCAGGGGGTAGACTTTTATCTTCTTATGTTGATGCTTCTGTTGGTCCTTGAAAGAAGTGGACTTATATAAATTTATATTTTAGGAATTCAGGTCCCATTAATAGGAGTAACTCAAAGTCTTTCAATTTCAGCATGAAATTTACTATGACTAAAGTTCAGTCTTTTAGCTCAATATGTTGCCAGAGAGATGCTTTCATTAAAGGAGCGATTCCTTGAACCCTAGGCGAGTCCCCTTTTTTCCAGCTTATAAAAGATCTCGAACTAAATATCCATTGCACACAGAAATCTTAGACCTCAACTATGGACCCAATACAGTGAGGCAACCACAATACCACAGCATAGAATAAATGCATCTAATCAGGCACAGAGTCCACATACAAGCACAATGATCAAAAGGAACAGCACATAAAATGGCAGAAAAATTTACCTGCAGGGGGAGGATGAAGTTGGATATCAAAGAATCAATAGAGCAAACTTCACATAAAGAAGCAATAGCATGACAAGCCTCAATCCTTTTTTCTAGTGTTTGAAACCTACGCAACCCTGCTACATACTCAGATTCCACTTCATTCTCAGCAACATAGGAGCCTTCAGAATTCAAATCTTCATCTGTCATTGTCTCAGAATCATCCAAGACAGCATCGTCTAGCTGCAAGCCAGCAGCATCGCTGACACCATCAGAAATCATCCCAGCCAAGGTCTTCAAAGCAACTCCACTGACTGAAGGCCAACCACTTGCGGTATATGTCTCAATCGGCAGATCAACTCCAATGCTACATAACTGAATGTTGCGATATTTTGTGGGAGTCTTCTTGCCTTCTTCAATCACTTTATCAACATTTGGAACTTTGAATGTTTTAACTTCTGGAAGAGTTTGGAGAGGATTCTTGCTGAAATGAGAGTAATTAAAATAAATGAGGTGTTTTTTACATCCACCCTAGCTTGGTTTAGTTCAATATCAGTACTAACTAGTGCCCATTGTCACTGCATTTTATGCAGTGGCTTTTTAATGCAAGAAAACTTGACCCAAATAGTTTCTGAATTTAGGAATCCCATGGTACAATCCAATGAAAATTAACTTTCAAGAGGAATGTGTTCCCTTCCCAGGACAGGCTTCAAATTTATACTTAGAAAGTGCAGTCAACACAAAAACTGATTTATGACACAAATATTTCAATATTTTTAAATAAAGGATAGAAGTTTAAGATTTACCTGTTCTGAACACCACCAAAAAGTAATTGGCGCAGTTGTGTATCGCTTCCCACATTCATGTACTTGGCATCAGGGCAATACTTACAAGCCCAATTACGAAATCTGTTAACAGCATCCTCCTGTTCTGCTTTGGCAACCTTCTCCATCTCAGCAAGATATGCCCGGTCAACCAGCATGCCCTCGGCTTCCATTCTAACTAGAATCTCCCCAAATGGTTGCCAGTATTCCTGGTAGAAGTCAAACATAGATTTTTGAAAAACACGTTTTCCATCCATATTCCAAGGCATTTTAGATAGTTGGCTTTCCATGCTCTTATAAAGCTGCAAAGTGCTTATTGCATCTAAAGCAGAATAACAAATCCATGGTTCTCGCTCTTCTCTTTGTAACTCTTCAACAGGGGCAATGATGGTCATTTTGCCTTCAGATCCATCTTTTTTCAACTTTTTCTTGCCAAAGATGGTTTTCATTGACACTTTACCAATCAATTCTTTATAGCATGATCCTGCCCCACTCATGACCTTTTGATCACCTGTAAGAGCTTCAAGAGAATACCCACCCTTTAATCTTCTTGATGAATCCCATAATCGTGCCATGTGCATTGTATCAGCATGAAAACCAGAAACAGAAAACCCGTAGTTCTCGATGACATGGTTATCAAAGCTGTAGTTGTGCCACACCTGCAGAAAGGATAAGCAACTTCAACATTGGTTCGAATTGTATTTATGGACTGTGCATGCAGCCTATTAAAACAGCATTCATGAGCAGTTGAATTCTCCACTTAATGACATGGCTGGGCTATTTAACATAATAAAAAAAAGATCATTGCTTTACAAGTAAAAAGAAAGAGTTTGATGCCTCTCGCTAAATCCCAGTATTAAAGCATGTAAGATTTGATCTTAGGCTTAGCTAAAAGCACAAGCCTCTTCCAAGGGGGGGAAACATTGTCGGAGTCCAAATATTTGCCCTGGCCAAATATATATAAAGGTGTAAAATAATTAAAACAGCAAGCTTATTCACATCAGCAACCTCCCAATATGCTGATATTACATCAATTATCTAAATGACCATCAAGCAATGTTTAAGGATCTGCAGATCAAGTGAGCAACAACAAATTAAAACTGACAAAATTTACCTTTTTTATGTCTGGGTCTTCAAAAAACAGAGCAAATTCATTCAAAAGATCCCTGCCTCCACCATCAAGAACATCTACCCAGATACAAGATTTCCCGTGTCCAAAATCTGCCTCTGGTCCACAATAAATACTGACACATGTTATCTCTCCATGGTCAATGGGTGTTTCCTCTTTCACATCAATTTTGGCAACCTATAAAGATACTTTATCAGAAACTTAAATTATGCACACATAGGAGTTCCAATAACTCAGAGACATGCATATCCTTTAACATTCATGTACATAGAAAATGAGATTGTAATATTAATGTATGTGATGCGGAATTTACCAGAGTTAGGAAATGATGAGCTTTAAATATCATGGTATACTACGATTAAGCTTGACATTCATAGCAGGGCCACCTAGGACCATTACAAACATGTAAAACTGAAAGCTAAAAAACAAAGAAAAAATAATTTTAAACAAACCAAATATAACCAAACAAATCTTAAAATTAAGCTTGCAACGTGTATCTCTGAATGACTAGGTAATATCCCCTTCACATTAAACATATATCTAGTGTTATGCTCTGGAATGAAGATTTGTTTTACAAAAGTTTTAGAAACTTTTACCTCTCCGGGAATTTTGAGCTTTGACGCAACTATAGTAATATTCTATATTTTGAGTTTAGAATTTGGTTTAATAATTTATTTAATTTTTGAAAACAATTTGAACAGTTTTAAACCCGCCTGATTTCCAGCTTTCAAACCCTAGAAATTGTCCTTTTTTAAACCTTAATTCACTGCACAATCAACTTCAAAAAATAAACTTAAGCTAAATTACTGCTCACATGAAAAATTTTGCACTGTGAACAGCTCAATATTCATGTATTCTCATCTTAAGTGAATTCTAAATCTGATTGTGCAATTTGGCCTTAGTTTGCTTCCATTAAATCCTCAAAGAGCTACTTATCTAACTTTTTATGTTAATGCCTACACCAGCATGCCTCTCTATTGTCTGAGCAATTATATGTTGAAAGAAAATAGCAGAAAGAATTTGATTTGATGTAAGTGCATACCTCAGTATCACAAGCATGGATAAGATGCCTATACTGATTTGTAAGCTTACTAACAACCTCCTTTGCCATAGCGATATTATTGACAACCAGTACACTCTCATATATACTAGTAAGCCTCTCACGAATGTCTGGCTTGTGCGGCCTTCCATTGGTCTGGACTTGCTCATTTGAACCAATACCTGTGTGTCCAAGTTCACTAGACTGGAACTGTTTTTCATTCTCCATTCTCTGCATGAATGATCCATTATTCCACACACTCTCTTTTAAAATGTCATCCAAAGATGAACCATTTGGCCTTTTGTTATCAACCAGCTGACCAACATTCCTGGAAATTAGTTTTCTCTGACTCTTATGTTTATCTCGTGTTTGTATTGCATTAATATCCATCCTTTCATATTTAAATGAATAAATACTACCATCATATTCACATTTCTGCTTGAGCAGTTCATTGCTCTCCTGTTTCCATAAAGTTCTAGTACCATCACGAAGGATCGTCGTGAACTCAAGACCAGGAGGTGCATTAGAGTTTCTTGAAACCACCCTCTTCTTCTCATCTCTCTTTTGCATGTCATCAATCACTTGCAAAGGGATTTTCCCCCAAAACCTAACAAATACAAGGAACGCAAATTTTATTCTGTACATGTGAAGCATCAAATACCAAAATCTTAATCAGAAAGAGTATTTTTTACATGGATTGACTCTCTTTAGTCAAGTCAAATAGAAAATCGCTTCCAAATGTTTCGCTAGGGGGTTCTCATCAATCAATTTGGTCGGTAGGGTCCACATAAACCGAGTCTACACAACAAATTTTTAATGCTGTTCTTGCAAACACATTTAGCATGTTCCAAACACCAGATTATCAGAACAACCAGAGCAAAAACTATTAAGTCTAAACAACATCTTGCACACATAGTAAGAAATGAGTCTTTCTATACTCATAATCAAGCAAGCCAAAAATGGAACGGTATAAGCAAATAAAAATGTGAATGTCAACTAAACTGAAAAGCCTACGAAAATCACTTTGTTCAATAAAAAACATCAAATTCCATCAACACAAGCCTTTACTACACTACATTACACTGCGCTCAAAACCCATAAAAAAGGGGTGTTATATAATTTCCAAAAAACCAGGTAAAAAGACTTTAAAAACAGCAAATCAAGGCCTTGACATGAATAGTAAAAGTGAAGAAACCTGTGAAGGGAAACAGAGAAAGGCCTAGAAGAACCTTCCCTGGAGGCAAAGCAAGGACAAGAGCGAGATAACTTGAAATAAGAAGGGCATATTGGTATAAAAGGACTGATTTGAGTGGTGGTGGAGGTGATTCCCATAGCTAAAACGTCAGCAAACCTCCCCAGCTTAGCAGCCCTACTTCTACTATATATGATAGCCGTTCTGTAAGGGTTTTGGTGGCAAAGAAAGTAAAAAGAAGGAACTTTGAGGGTGTGGTTTGTGTTATCTGAGGTGGGTTGCAAGTGGGATTGTGAAAGAAACAGAAGCAGAGGCAATGGGAGAAGACAAATACGAGGGAAGATCAATAGGTCTCAAGACTCTCCCTAAAACCCTTGCGTTTATTTTTAGGAAAACCTCAATTATTATTATTATTATTTTATTTTTTTATTGTCTGGCAAATATTTGTCTGTGTATAATTTTGATATTCTATTATTTTTTGTTTGGAAGTTTAGACTTGGGAAATTTGTTAATTACAGATATGCCATTTTTGGTGGAGTGTATGGAGAGCCTGGTGGTCTAGCAGTGCAGTGGATTAATATCTTTTTTCTATATATGATTTTTTTCAAAAACAAATATATTCACAGATTATTTTGATTTGTTTTTGTAGATTTTTTTTATGTATGGATAATATCAAATAAATTAATAATTTTGTGTTAATAAATAAATAAAAAATTATAAATGATACCTAAAAACAACTGAAAAAACTGAAAGTTGTGTTTGTATATTAGATTAAATAAATAATTTTGTAAGGCAAGATATTCATCAAGTTGTGTTTCTATTTTTTTCCCATTCAATCAAACCATAATATAAATATACATGCACAGTATATTGAATGAGTAAAATAAAAATAAAAATAAAATAATATCATTCAAGGCTTAAAATAAAAGAAATATTATCTAAAAATAATTATTTAAGAAAAAATGTTTACATGCACAAACTATGAAAAGAATAATTATAGATGAATCAGAAAAATATTTTAAAAATTAAATATATACAAAATAAATAAATAAAATTTAAAAAGGCTTTGTAAACAAAATAAAAAAGAAGAGAAATGATATTAATTTAAATATAAAACCATCACCTATTTTTGGCTCATTTTCTACTTTGATCCCTTCTCTTTCAATTTTATCCTGGATCAACAAATATAATTCAATTGCCCTTGTATGTGGCCCAAAATACAAATGCAATCACATCACAAAAAATTTAAAATCTAAATAAATAAAAAATATGAACAATAAATTCATAATGAAATATGAGAGGATACACAACGTCGGCTCAACGGTTGACTTTAACTTTATTCCTGCCACACTTTTTAAAATTTAATGACAATTACATGGTTAAACGACTAGTCGTTGTGGATTTTAATAGCGTATGGACGATTTTACTCTTAATGATTTCGGGCTGGGCTCTGTTGGCGGGGGGGCATTTTTGTTTTTTCACTCTCTTTTGATTTCCCGTCTTCGGGAGAAATCAAAACGGGAGGTTTGTAGGCAGAAAGAGGGATCTTATAGTCGTTGCCGGAGTTGTTCTTATTTCTCGGTCGGTGGATAGGAGCTTCTTTCAGACCATAGTAAGAGACATTAGTGTTACAACATCTTTTTCATGGAGAGGAAACCGAGATGTAAACATGGCATAACATTCAATCAACATCTTTTCTAGGATAGAAAGACTAAAGAAAACACACAAATCAATCAACAAATGAGCATGAAATTGGCAACAGAGATGCAAGAGGGCAGCACGCTAATGAAACCAGCAGTCTTGACAAGGCATCCTTGAAGATCCCATGTTATGAGAGAAAGGCTGGAAACAAAAAAATAGCTACCTTGGGAAGAAGCTGCAAAACATGGCAATAAATGAGTCGAAACAGAGAAGACGAGTAAAGAAACCAGGGGGGAAATAAAATTCGCAAAACATTTCAAAGGAATGGAAAACAGACCCCAAACAGACCATACAGGAGGAAAGGCAAGGTTAAGTTGCCTACTGGCAGCACGACAACCAAGTTGCCAGAGGACAAAAGAGGGGAAATCTGCAAAAGATTGGAGGGAGACTTGTAGTTGCAGAGGTGGGGAGAGGGGGTGACTGCTGCTAGAGTTAGAGTTTAAAAATTAGGAAAGAGATAATAAAATTTGTATATATAGTACCTCTTTTAACTGGTGTGGTTTGGTTTGGATTAATCATTCTTTACCTTACAAAACCGATATCGAACCAAACTATATATTTTTTAAAATTTTATAATCAGTTTAATTGGTTGTTTTACTGATTCGGGTTTTCCAATTGTTTTTTTACGGTTTCTTGATTTAATCGGTTGACCAGATTCTTTTCTCGCCCCTAGCATCCATATAGCATTGCAGTTATATTGTGTCTCCACACACATATCACTATGGATTTCAATTGTAAAATTATCATTTTATCTCTCAAGCTAAAAAAATTTAACCCTCAGAACGGGGGCATTTTGGGTATATATATTTAATTTTATAT
Source organism: Salix exigua (assembly GCA_032356905.1). Taxonomy (NCBI): domain Eukaryota; kingdom Viridiplantae; phylum Streptophyta; class Magnoliopsida; order Malpighiales; family Salicaceae; genus Salix; species Salix exigua. The sequence goes on along the minus strand of CM063603.1, from coordinate 37,777,840 downwards.
TGATAATTTCATTGAAACCTATTAAACAGATAAATTTATATAATTTAAAATTCATATATTTTATAGGAAAGTCGCACAAATTATTATAATAAGAAAAAATCTCGCAAAAATTAATAGTTTCGGCGTTGAAAAAAATATGATTCAACCACGACGAAACGCGGGTAAGTGGCTGGTATATATAAAAGGAGGATGACAAATTTGTAGAAGATGATGTTGAAAAGAACCAATGAGTAATCTGAAATTGGCTTGGCCATTGGTAGCAAGAAGAACCCTAAATTCACAATAACATTTTAACGAGGAAGAGACATTAGTCTACTTCTTGTTTTTAAAGAGAGAATTAAATTATTGGAGGTTCGAGAGGTGAACCTCTTGACCTAATTGTAGAACCAGTAGCTTCGAGAGGTGTTGGTGACAGGGTAGGCTGATTTCATGAGCTGTGACCTTCTTTCGTTTCTTCATCACCCTGCAACATTCAGTTCATATTTTGAGGAAGTCTCCAAAGTTGATCGTATGGTGGATGAACAGGAATCTGATGCGAGCATATCACCATACTGAATCATAAAGCAACATTGAAAGACCTTCAAGCCTGTAAAACCTAAGAATGTGAAGTACTTTACTGAAATGACAATGGAGAGAGAGGTTGGGTGACCATCAACAAAATCAAAGCTCAAGCAGGGGATTTTTCTAACAACAAGGAACATGTGCCTTGGTGTATATGCAATTCCCAGGATATATTTTTTTTTTATGCGAAAAAACCCAATGAAAGCGTACTTTGTAAACTCATGGTGAGCGAGTAAAACCCCAACTGTCCCCGGCTCTTACAAGAAATGCACACCCTGACTCGAACTCAAGACCTGCTGTGCAGATCGCTATTTTTTTGTCATCACGCTCCATAGGGACACAATTCTCAGGAGATGTTCCTGCTTTATTTGTAATTGTAGAGCAAACTCCATGAAGGGTTACACAAGGTTGCTGAGGAAATGCAGAAAAATACGTCACTGTGGTGTTCATTCAAGTGTCCAGGTTCATGAATTTGCAGTTTGGTTGATTTTGTATTGCAAATGAAGAGTTACCATTATGAAATTTTAGTTTTTTCTTCTGATTTTTGACGAAGTTACAATATTAAATAATCTGGAATTTTCTAATTACACTAACAAGTGGATGGACATGCATGAACTCAACAACTATGGCCTTGGCAGCCTCAGCTGACGCGGATGCTCCTTCCGTGCATGAGAATTCCGATTGAAAAGTTGATCTTCAGGCACTAAATGATAGGCTAATATTCCAGCTTTCTTCTTCTGACCAGAAACAAAACCTAACAGATAGTTGATTCCATGCCATCAAGTATATAGCAGTGACAACCTGCTCAAGCTAAGATACAAGTAAACGCGCGTTTGACACTGCGTTTCAAAAACGTTTTTGAAAAGTATTTGAATGAATTATAAAAAAAAAAATTTAGATCATTTTCAGGTGTTGATATCAAAAATAAATTTAAAAAAAAATATCATTTTGATGTATTTATAAACAAAAAAATATTTTAAAAAACAATCATAACTACACTTCCAAACAGACTCGAGCATTTATGATTATATTTATATATCTTTATCACATCAGTTAACATTAAGCTTATTTTTAGTCTTATATCATGCATTTTACATCTATTTAAACCAAGCATTAAAGTACCAACAGAAATAATAGAGTTTATGAAAATAATTTTACAAGATGCACTGGCATCACTTCAGATTTTACATCCCTGGGCGTCAATTAGCTGATCTATGAAGCACAATTGGATCTTAATCACTGTCACTATCAGGAGAAGGTGTCTTGATATCATCATCTTCTACTGCCCTCTCTTCAGCAGCATTCTTATGTACTGCTAGAAATTCTAGAGCTGTTACGACATCACTCATTAATGGCCGAGTAGAAGCTTCCTCCTGGAGACACATTGCTGCCACTGCAAGAGCTTGATACAGACCTTTTAAAGGGTAGTTGCCTAGCAGCAAAGGGTCCGCCATTAGTGTAAACTTTCTTCTGTCTTTGAATAATGGTGTTGCCTGCGAAGAGAAATGTACTTTTAATCAAGATAAGGTCTCTCAAAGAATTATCTCACCTAAAAATTTAAGCTCTTAGGTGAGGTCTAAAATATGATTTATATTGTTCTCCAACACACTTTCTCAAGTGAAAGTTTTTTGGGCTTGAAGCCTGCACACAGACCCACTCTATCTTGTGCATGATTTTTATCAAATAGAATGAGGTTAGTAAGATTCGAACTCGTGACCGCTGAGTTAACAAAGCTCTGATATCATGCTAATGAACCATCTTACCTAAAAACTTAAATTATTAGGTGAGATCTCAGAATATAAGTTATATTATTCTCTGATAAAAACTAGGATAGAAAGTTACGCCACTGCATAATCTGGTGTCGTCGTGACGAAATTAATTTCATCAGAGGAAAAACTTAATGGAGAATCAAAGAAGTTGTGCACTCACCCAAGAAACTAAATTCTGCTCTTCAGTTGGTCTTGAGTTGTCGATGACTCTTCTTCCGGTGATCAGCTCCAAAAACACAACTCCAAAGCTGTAGACATCGGATTTCGCTGTCAGCTGTCCTGTCAAAGCATATTCAGGTGCACAATAGCCATAAGTCCCCATCACCCTGGTGGATACATGTGTCTTGTCCCCTGTCGGTCCGAGCTTCGCCAGCCCGAAATCTGAGAGCTTCGGGTTGAAATTATCATCTAACAATACGTTTGATGCTTTGAAGTCACGGTATATTACTGGAGGATTTGCTGATTCATGCAAGTATTCAAGCCCCCTAGCAGCCCCTTCAGCTATTTTCATCCTAGTATTCCAGTCCAATGGCTTTCTATCTGGTGCTAACTCTGAAGGAAAAATCCAGCTGATTAGAGTAACAAACTAGCAAGAAACAAGAACCTATCCTTTAAAAATGTTAGAATTGCACCACCACAGGAATCTAATTTGTTTTAACCTATAGTAATCCGTTAAGAAACCATTTTACCTAAAAATTGAAGTTTTTAGACGAGATCTTAATTCTTTAGCACAACTCCTCAAATAACCATCTCACCTAAATGCTTAAGCTGTTATGTGAGGTCTAGAATATGATTTATATTATTCTCTAACATAATTATTTATGGAATGAAATTCATCTTTTATGCAAGAGTGCAGAATATCCATATGGGGTTAATTCATACGTACCAAGAAGGTGATCCTCAAGGGAGCCATTAACCATGTACTCGTACACTAAAATTCTCTGGTCACCATCAGCACAGTAGCCTACCAAGTTGACAAGGTTCGGGTGGTGAAGAAGACTCAGCATTAAAACTTCTACTAGAAATTCTCTGTTTCCTTGAAATCCATTTCTGTCTAGTTGCTTAACAGCAACGACCTAATCGAGTCAACAATAACACCAGAACTTATAACTCATTCTCAGTTTCTTGCAAAGTAAAAACAATGAATAAACATTAGAATAATGCGACAGGAGTACTAGTAGTAGTACTTGGTTTGTTTTCTGTATACTCCCCTTGTACACCCTCCCGAAACCACCTTCGCCTATGAGATTTTCATGGTTGAAGTTCCTGGTTGCCAAAGTTAGATCGCGGAATGTGAAAATACCAGCAGATATGTTTCCCTTCCCAATTTGCCTGATTTCTTCAGCAATGTACCTTTTTCTGCTGCTATCTGTAGAGAAATTATGTTCAATTTGAATTTGACACTGTCAAGTTTCAGAATTATAACTGGGAGAGTTAAGCAACATGTTCTGATCGATTTGCTGATGCCAAAATATTAATTATGGGATCCTTGAATATCTTCAAGAAATGACAATTACAATATTCTGATGAAATCAAGAGGACAATTGTAACATATCATGGGAAGCATTGTCGATGAATCCACAATATGAGAACACAACAAGCTGGCAAGGAAAAACAACATTGACATGAAACTTGGCTTGCCATATTCAGTTTGTAATTTGTCCCCTGAGAAAAAATAAAAGTAACTTTCACAACTGGTGGATAGATTATATATATCAGGAGCACGAGCACATAAAAGTACCATCCAAAAGGGACACAATTGCTCTTCAGATATGAGATTTATGGATTGACAGCAATCAGATCTAGGCTGTGACGCAGACAAATTAAAAATTATGATTGACAATTCATGGCTTCGTGAAATTTAAGATTTTTTTTTTCATGCGAGGAAACCCTGTCCTCGGAAAGCGTATTTTATAGGTCTAGGTGAACAAGTAAAACCCCGTTTGTCCCAAGCTCTTATAAGAGATGCATGTCCTGACTCGAACTCAAGACCTACTGTGTAAATCGCAAGCTTTTTGTCATAACGCCCCGCCCCCATGGGGACATGAAATTTAAGACTTGATCATTAGAACAAAACAGTATACCTGTCTTAAATGAGATGTTAGCAAATGAGGCTAAAGTTTTGGCATCATGGCATTCCTTGATGCTTTTTTTCAGTGACTTTTTGCTTAATCTTTCCTTCGACATCCAACATTTAAAGCAGCCCATCATGCCTCCTTTGTAATCCAACCACCATAAGAACATGAACGAAACTCTTCGAAAGATAGTTAGCAGAAAGAGTTGCTGATACCAATCTCAAAAGGTTAGCCTGGGTGCTACAAGAAAATAGTACCTCTGGTCCTGTCAAAGAAACAGAACACAGTTTTTCGCCACCGTGCTTGGTTTTAGCTCATCATCTATCTCAAAATCGATGGAGCTAGGAAAAAGAAAAGACCAGGTCAAAATTTTGCTAATTATAGCAGCAGTTGCCTTGTCTTTTGCATGGCTACTGCCTCATTTGCAAAGGGGGGCTTTTCGACATGCTTATTTCTTGTACCAAACCTCTATTTGCTCGGCAAATTTCCTCCAAGGTTAGGAGTCCTCGAAGGGATTGCGAGCTATTTTTTATCCAAGTTTTACTAACTATGCCCAACCATCTAATAACACAATGAACTGTTCTATATATATATATATGTTTTTTTTTTTAAATTCGGGGAAACCTCACAACCCAGAAAACGCACTTTGTGGGCCCAGAGTGTGGGTAAACCCCGGCTGTCCCAGGTTCTTGCGAGGAGAGTTAAATATACAGGGCTCGAATATATATATATGTTATGTTAGGGAAGGAAAAAAAGATAGTGATTATATAAGATGTGAAGGAAAAAACCCAAAAAGAATGCCAAAAAACTGGGTCAACAATATTTGAAAACATGTTTATTTTTTGAGATCTTAGTCATGTCGTGAGTTAAGCTGATCGAATTGATCGAACCAACTCTCAATTAATTCAATATGAAACTTGACACATACCGGATTTTAAATCGATAAATCATTAGATCAACCTGTCAAACCATGCTGGATATGATGACAATATTTAAAAGTTATCTAATGTAACATTTTTCTAATTTTCTCTTATTTTTTTCATTATTATTATTATTATTATTATTATTTTCTTTTCTTTTCTTTTTATCAAAACACAGTAGTTGTGAATTGCAAGATACAAATGTGTTTGTTTGTTATTGCGTTTCAAAAATATTTTTGATTTTTTTTTACATTTTGATATTTTTATGAACAAAAATTACTTTAAAAACAACTTCAATCACACTCTTGGACAGACCCAAATTACGCATTTGATACCCCTTTTCAACCATGGACATGCCTATTGTTGAAATGGAACGACATTTCGTTTACTTGAATCTATCTAGCTTTATCCCTTGACTTATTTGTGAGAATTATCCATGAGAAAGGGGTCACTAAACCCATAAATTGTAAGCTAGGTGGTGGCCATGTTTCCCTCCATGATTTTTGCTTTTGACTAGGGTTAGGGTTAGGGTTATGTGACAAAACAATTGCCCGTTTTAACGGAATTGAATCTTGTTCTTATGCCCAATTTCAAATGACAAGCAGCAATTATTCAAAAGAAAAGACTTCACTCATTGTAAGAATAAATTGTTATGAATGAATCAATCAATGATTTATTAAAATCCCACTTAGATGTTAAATATTTTTATTTATTATCATTAAATGAGACTTAGGAGATCGACCAACTTATCTCTAACCTGTATTTGGTTTTTTAAAATAAATAAATTATTTAAGCGGTTAAAAGTGTTTTTGAAAAAATAATAATTTAAATTATTTTTTTATATATTTTTAGATTATTTTCAAATGTTAATATTAAAAAATATTTTTAAAAACAACATCAATAACTCTAACAAATAGATATCATGCTATAATGAAATGATTAAAAATCTTTTTTTATTTTTTTTTAAAAACAATTTAATTCTGTACCTCGAATCAGATTTAATAAATATATTTGTATTTTTAAAACTAAAAGAGAAACTCAATAATAAAACGAGGCAACAGCCGCCTCCTTTTCCCTCTCCTTTCCTCTCCTTTCCTCTTCACCACAACAAATGTCAAAAACCCTCTCTCATTAGAACCCCACTTTCAAAAACATTCTGAATCCAAGTACTAAAAAATGGCCAAACCATCTTCAAGTAACACCATCTTGGAAGAAAGGAAGGATTTCATGGTTTCACCTTTTGGTGATAGTAAGCCAGCTTTAAGAAAAGCCTATTTCTTGAAACCTACCGCAACCTCCATGGAGGAACCTGAGCTTCCTTCAGACTCTATTTCTCCACTATCACCACAAACATTGCAACGCAATAACTGTCCACTGAAGCTCTCATCCATGTCTTGGGTACACCCCAATCAAGATTGGATCACATGGGTATCTCGCATGCAATCTAAGCACCAAGCTGCTTGGAAGAAATCTGGTATTGATCAAGCTATATTGAACTCCACTTATGATATTAAAAAATCTATTGAGTTAATTATTGGTTTATCAGAAAAATGGCGTCCTAACACCAATACGTTTGTTTTTCCATGGGGAGAAGCTACTATTACTTTAGAGGATGTGATTATTTTAGGGGGATACTCTGTTTTGGGATCCCCTGTTTTATGCTTTGTTGAAAACAGAGAATGGGAGGTGATTGAAGAGAAATTGATGGGTGCTAGAATGAATGTTGTAAGAAGTAGAGCTAAGAAAGCATGCCAGCGTGCATGGATGAAGAAGTTCATTAACGGTGGTAGTGAAATCGAACATGAAGCATTTCTTGCTTTGTGGCTATCAAGAACAGTGTTTCAAAATTCATCTCATACAATTAGGAAACAGGTTTTCCCTATATCAATCTGCCTAGCAAGAGGGATTCCGATAGCTCTTGCACCAGCAGTTCTCGCTAGTATTTACAGGGATTTGAGTCAACTGAAAAGGGCAATTGTTGCGGGTAATAATGAATCTAGACTTGAACTTTTCTCTCCGTTTCAGCTAGTACAACTTTGGGCATGGGAGAGATTTCCGATCTTGCAGCCAAAGCCTGATGTGCTCAACTTCGGTGATCCAAGATCAGCTCGATGGGACAGAGCCAAAATTCCCAAAGTTGAGAATGTGAGGTTGACTTTGGATTCGGCCGCCGAGAGTTTTCTGTGGCGGCCATATGCCAAAAGTCTGAAGAATTGGAGTTTCCCCGAGTTTTATAGAGAAAACGAAGAGTTGGTGCTGGCTGATTCAGGATTTGATATACATTTGGAGTCATTTATTCGTTGCTTGAGGGTCTCCAAGATCCTTGGGTTAGACTATATGGAAAACTATTCTCCGCATCGAGTCGCAATGCAATTTGGAATGGATCAGGATCTTCCTGGTCGTGTAAATTTTGATAAGACACGAGAAATTGCATGGATGAACTACAACAAGCCTATTAGTGATACAAAACTTTATATCCCATCACGTCTTTCTGAGTCAGATGTTACCACTCGATACTTGAAGTGGTGGGAACAAATGGTTTTAGGCAAGAACAAGAAGGTGAGTGGTTCTTCCCAACAGCAAAGAAGTGCAAAGAGATCAAAACCGGATCTGCAGGTTTCAAAGGGAGAGCAAACCAGCATTGATCCTGATGTCCCACCTGGTTTTCATCCCAAAAATAACATGAACGAATCAAGAATTTCAGCTAAGAAAGATAAACCAGCAGCTGTGGAAATGTTTACTGGCAACAATCAGCAGAGTTTTGGCAATGAAGTAATTGCTAATGGTGAGTTGCGTGGTCAATCTCAATGTAATTTTACGTCAAATGTACATGATGGAACTGATAGGAATATGGAGCCACCGTCACAATCAGCACAAAATATATCAGGTGGGGAGGCAACAATGGGGGCAGCAGGAAGAGCCACGGATCAGATGGGAGTTGGCCAAGAGAACACAGCAGCAGGCAATACAACTTCTAACAGAGTAAGCATCGATGGCAACGCAGGAAAATCTAATGGTTACAAACTTGATATAGCAGAGCTCGAAAATTGGATTACGTTGCTTGAAAGAAAAGTTGCTAAGCTGAAAGCAGCAAGACGACTTGGGGCACAGGTTTGATTAAACCTACACAAGAATGCTGACTTTCTCCAAGGCACAGGTTTGATTAAACCTACACAAGAATGCTGACTTTCTCCAAGTAGTTTTCATTCAATTGCGTTTCTTATTCCATATCATTGACACATTGTTAAATTGGATGAGGAAAAAAAGAAGGTACATTGGTAAATTGGATGAAATCAAAGCACCCACTATTTTGATGGTTCAACTTTTAGGCTTGCCAGAGAAGAATGTCTTGGATATTAGAAATATGGGGTGATATATAGTACCTTCATGATTATGATTGTGTTCTTTCTTTGGATGAAGAAAAAGAAATTATGATTTTTTTTTTTAATGCGAAGAAATCTTATTCGTGGAAAACATATCTTGTGGTCTAAATGCTAGCTATAGTCTAGCATGTCTCTTGGCAATTGTATCAAGCTATCAGAGACCTAAATTCTCTGGAAAAACCATGGTAGTCTAATCCGGTCAATCACCATGGATGAAGAAAATAAACAATGTAAAGTTGACCTAGGTCACTGTTCAGGTGCAGCTGTGTAATAAACATATTCCAGCACCAAAGGGGAAAAAGCAGGTCTTCGGCCTCACTTTATTCCACAGCCACACTTTTTTCCTCCCTTTTATCATTCCTTCGACTCTTCCTTCTCTATGAAGTTGTTTCCAAGTTTGCCAATCACATCTATGCAAGTGCTGCTCCTGATAAAAATATCGTGACACTACCTGCACACCATGTGGCAGCAGAAAGTTAATATACATTCAAACAATTAAAATTTTGTTTGATTCATATATTCATAAATGATGGTACTAAAGGGCCAAGATCTAAAGAGATTTGCCAATCAGCTGCAGTAGGACAAAACCAGTGTTGTTAATTTTGTTTTGTTTCGTACAGTAAAAAAACAAAATAAAACGACAATTTTTTTCTAGTTTAAAATTTTGGTTTGTTTCGGAAATTTCACTTAAATTTCAGCTGGAACGTCCCGGTGTCATTTCACTCGTTTCATTTCGGTCAAATAGTATTTTTTTAAATAATAAATAATTTTATAATATCAATCATATCTCTTAATTTGAAATGAAATTTTACGAAGAGTCTCTTGACATATTTATATATATAATGTTAAAATTTCAAAGCAATCAAAGAATGTAATGACCTTGCGAGATTGATAATAACATTCTTGTAATATTATATTTGTTCGTAATTTTATTTAAAAAAATTATTTTATTGTATTTCTTTTAGATTTTCACAAAGCATTTGTACACTCAGTCCATCAACGGTGCTAAAGGTTTGCCAAGTTGAACCCACGTTGGATTACCAATCTCTGCACTTATTTTCTTGCAAATCTATTTTGACCTCTTTTATATTTGACAAGTTAAATCTTAATTATCAGGTTATAAAGATTTAAAAATATTATGTAAAATAAATTTGATTATACATAAAAATATAGTATAAGACACTTTTAAATATATATATATATATATAATGTGTCATTAATTAGACAATAACATCAATATGTATACAAAACCTTAATTATGTGTCCCATCCCTTTATCATCTTCAACTTGAAACTGTTGAAAATTCACACGCAAGGCTCAATTAGCATGCTTCAAGAAAAGTGTCTTTTGCCAGACCGAAAATGGTAATTGGGTCATTGATTTTTAGTGTCTTTTGCCAGACCGAAAATGGTAATTGGGTCATTGATTTTTAGTGTTTTTTTTAATGATATTGATATATATATATATATATATATAAAATTTAAATTTAATTTATCTGGAACTTAAATTATATTTATTAAATTAATAATGCACCAAAACAGTATAAAACCGAAACATTTTATTCCAATTAAAAATCCAAAATACCATAGTCTCCAAGAGATGTAAAAAGGCAGGAGGAGTGTATTAGATCAACTTAAATCAAGTCTCTGCTGATTAACCAGTGGTTTGAGTTTTGACAAGTTTGAATTAGGGTTTAGTTTTAGCAAAACAACAATACAGTCTGTACAGTCTAACAGTTTGAGAAGGATTACACAGGAAATGCATCAGAAGACCTAAATATAAGGAACATTATCCGGAGTCATTTGTGCTGGGATGCCTCTGGGGAGACGGATAACATCCTTCCAAATCAGCTGAGTTAAGAGTTTGAAACACCAATTTTGGCAACAGCAAAGAAATGCTTCAGGTTTGATTTCACTCCCACTGGTAATAAACTCTGGAGGCCTTTCTGCATCAGTTTCTCTTTCAATTCTCCTCCGTTCTCAGCTTTCTACAGAGAATGAAACAGGGGATCCCAAGAAAATCTTGCTGTTTGTTGATTCCAGTCTTTAGAGTTCTGATTGTGAAGAAAAGATTAAAAGGACATCTTGCAAAGCTCTGTGTTACTGCATAAACGAAAACCCAGAAAGCCAAAAGGATTCCCGCAATAAAAAAAAAAAAAAACCTTTATAATCAAGAAAGATACATGATCTGAGGTGGAATTAGAAGAAACCTGTGAAAAAGAAAGTGAACAAATCCCACCTGATTCTTCTCCTTGATCATCACTGCCTAGCAGCTCAAGAACCCAACCCAAACAGCTCCAACTCATCTCAACACAGCCCCACGGCGTTTCAACCATCACCATGGACTGACAAGCCACCAAAACAGTAACTAGAAGCAGCAGCTAATGGCAAGAAGAACACTGCTGCAACCCTCCACTCTTTTTTTCACGCGAATCATTTCCTTCTGCTTCTGTCACCTCCTCGCAAATTAACGAGTGCTATGGTAGTACTCCCTATATGTAAAGAGTACTGCTCACAAAACTTGGATAGGGAGTCATTTGAGGATTAACAGTGCCATGGATGAAAACAAATCCTGCAAGCTACTGTAGCTAAAGAACCTCAATAGAGAGCATGGACAGGGATGCTCTAGACAAGATTTGATTAAGAAATCCATTGAGTTTCAAGCTTAAAGGCTAGAGAATAGGATTTTCCTTTCCTATTGAATCCTTTATCCTTTGTGTTATTGGATTTAGATCTATACTAATTAGTACCTTGCTAGAACTGACTTCACAGTGTGAACTACAAGCTCCCATCTTTTCTCTTCATTCCAAAAAATATTATGATCTAGTGGACAAAAAAAGAAGCAAAAGTCTTACCTAATATTTCCATTTTCACGATTTAACAAGTCTAGTCTAGTGACCTCGCAAGACCCTTCTGGACTTCATCAATAATTCTAACTAGCCTATGTTATAGTCTGTAGTTTGTTAAATGATAATATGGCTAAGCAAGCAAAAATTCTCACCACCAGCTTGCTTCATTCACACAGAGAAATTCAGTTAACTAGCTAAAACATGAACCATTGCACAATGCTGGTACATTTTAGAAGTATCATCACAGGCAAACCAGCTAAAAAACATACAATTGTTTCTGCAATGATACAAGCTGGCTCCAAAAAAAATTCTATTGGTACTAACTACAAGTTGATATTGTTGGTCAGACAAACCTTCTTCTGGCCAAATTTAGCAGCCTTTAGCCCATCAATTTCGTTCCTAAGCTTGTCAATCCGAGCCTTGAGTTCTAATCCATCTGTGTGAATATCAAAACAACTCATACTTCCTCTGTCATCATCTTTTAGAAAACCAGCACCATGGCGCACTGGACTAGGGCTATCTAATTTGTTTTTGCTGGTGTTTTCCATGGCTGTGCTTTCTCTTCCATTCCTAGGTTCCTTCTGAAAGCTGTTTTCCTTCAATTTCATCTCTGCATCTACATTTGTAACAACATTGTTTTCTGCAGAAGAAGATAGTAGACTATGCGTAGTAGCCTGCGAAGACTTGCGATCACCATATATTCTATGATCAGCAATATTGAGCTTTTTATGAGCAAACAACTCCTTCAACGTTAGACCATCCTCCTCATCAGAGTCCAATACTTCAACATGTTGGCATTTAGGAGGGAAACCAGGAGGATAGAGAGGATAATGATCTGACTTCTTCCCTTTGAAACTTGGAGACAAAATCTCTGAACTTTTTGGATTTCCACTTCCATCTTTCCCCCAAAACTCTGATTGCTTCCACCATTCCAAGTATCTCAAGGTAACATCTGGCTTATGATGTCTAGATGGAATATATAGCATTACAATCTTAATTTGATTATTAAAACGCTTCCAGGAAAGTTCTTGAGTTTCATTTCTTCTCTTTACAGGACCTGGAAGATCTTGATCCATACCAAACTGCATTGCCACTCGATGCGGGCTGTACTGTTCTACACACCCTATTCCAACTAATTCACATGCTCTCAAGCATCGAGTAAAGGACTTCAATTCCTCATCAGCATCAGCATCAACAAGCACCCACTTCTCTTCATCACCATAAATTTTATAACACAAACTCTCCACGGCTGTGGCATAAGGGCGCCACTGGAAACTACCTTCAGAATCTAGGACCAATCTTACATTCCTAAGGGTAGAACTATTTACATTATGCCATCTAGCTAATCTCGGCACTTGAAAGCCAGTCACATTAGGCTTTGATTGCAAATTTGTAAACCTCTCCCAGGCCCAGACCTGAACTATATGAAATGGTGACCAAATGGTGAGTTCTGACTTTCGATCATTATTTTCATCCTCTAAAGACTCTTTACTGGACAAAGCTAGAATCTTTTTCTTCAACAAACTCAAGTCTCGGTAAATGCTTGCAAGAAGGGCAGGTCCAAGTGCAATTTTGATACCTCTAGCTAGACAAACAGCAATTGGATAAAGATGTTTGGATATTCCCATAAATGGGAAACTGGGAAAAACAAACCTTGACAACCATAGTGATAGAAAAGCCTCGTGCTCAACCTCGCTGCAGTTTTCCATGAGATATTTAATCCAGGAATGTTGGTTCACTCTTTTTGCTTTAGACCGCATCAAATGTCCTCTGATTTCCTTAAGCTTTTGTTCAGCTTCTTTCAATTCCTCTGTTTCAAGAGGGCTAAAAACAGGGGATCCTAAAACAGAGTACCCTGCAACCAAAATATCTTCCAAGGTGATTGTTGCTTCGCCCCAAGGAAAAATGAAAGTATTAGTTTCAGAACACCATTTCTCTGCTAACCCAAGAAGTAAATCATCGTCTCTTCCTATTTGGTACAGAGAACTCATGACTGCTTGATAGATTCCAACTTTTCTCCATGTAGTTTCATGCAAAGCAGCCATTTTATCAACCCATTCTTTCCACTGCATTTGTGGATATCTCCACCCATGGAATGTGATTTTTAAAGGCCACTTTTTGGGTTCAAATTTAGAGGACAAGGAGGAGTTGTAGTGTGAAGGGTGTTCAGGAGTGTTTTCATCAATGGAGGAGGTGATTGAAGGTTTGATAAAATGGGCTGTTCTGAGCGCCGGGTGTGCATCACCAGAGAGTGAAACCATAAGTTCCTTCCTTGTTTCAACAATGGATCCTTCTGATTTCTCCATTAAAAAACGGTAAAGTTTCTTGAAGAGACAGGGAGAAGGAGAGGCAGGGCGAGAGCCAAAGGTTGGGAAATGATTGTTCTGAACTAAGTAACATATCAAGGACACAAAGCTTCCTCTAGAAGCTACCTCCAAATGAACAAAAAGCCCACTTCTTCTAAAAACAAACACATTAACGACGGTTTGGGAGTAAGTTTATATTGTTTTCAAAGTTTTTTTTATAAATAAAAAAAATAGAATAATATTTTTTATTTTTAATATTAAATAATTAAAATATTTAAAAAAATCAATTTTTTAATTTAAAATAAAAAAATATTTTTTAAAAAATATATATATATATATATTTTAAAACACAGTATCACATAAATTTGAAAACATCTAATAGATATATAATGAGAATTAATGTTTATTTTATTGAATTTATATTTAACTTTAATTAAACTCAGACTCTCAATCCATGATCATTGCAAAGAAAAGTTTAGACACATGGGTGGACCTTCAAACTCATACTCATGTGGTTGAGTTTATTTGTTTGTATTTATAAAAGTGAGAAGCATCATTTTTGGAAAACAAGGCTGCTGAAACAGTTCAGCCAATGACCTTATTGGTTCTCTCTTCAGCTCATGCTTTTTTCACAGTTAATGCTTTGTTGCAGTTGATAATTAATGCTTTGTTGCAATGTAATTTGTTGACTTTACAAGGATTTAATTTCCTTAAAACAAATTGTGTGAATATTATACATTATTATTATTTTAATTAACTAATTGTGTTTACTGTGCATGAAAGAAATATTTTTTTTAAATTATAAGTAATACTAGTCACTTACTCAATTTATCGTGGCTAAAAAAAATACTTTTTCAGTGCAAAAAAAACAAATTTGATTAAAAAAAAGATAATTTTTTATATTATAAATAACTGATTGTTTTGTTGCGCATCCAAAAAATATTTTTTTTGAAATTATAAATCAATTGATATGAAAAAAAGATAATTTTTCTAAAGTATAAATAACTAATTGTTTTGTAGTGCATGCAAGAAATAGTTTTTTTTTAAATTATATATAATACTAAGCCACTTACACGTGCTTTGTTCTGACAGGAATCATATTTTTTCAACATAAAAAAATCATTTGATAAAAAAATGATAAATTTTTTTAAAATTTTAAATTTGTCGATTATTTACCATTTTTAAATTATATTTTCTATCGCGAAACTGTTTGTGCATCGTCTAACACCCTGTCATTTTCCGCACTCATGCGTGTGACTATTTTTTATTTATTTTATTCTTCGATGTAATTTTATTTTTTTCATTATTTATGCAATAATAATAATAATCATTTGAGATGTTTTTGTCAAATTATTTTCTTAAGACTAATAATATTCATTTTTCTTTTGTACTTTTTTTTATTATTATTCGAGGTAATTTTTTTATTATATATGAAATAAAAATAATAATAAATTAATGTGTTTTTTCTTGATTACTCTTTTGTTAAAGATTTTGAGTTTTTTTATTCCTCAGAGTAAGTTACTGATTTTTATTATTTTAACAGTACTAATAATAATAGTTTAAGGAGTTATGATCTTGATGATAATACTGACATTATAAATTATCATGATAATAGCAATTATAGATTATTATAATAGTTACAGTGCTTATAATGCAACTAATTATAGCTTTGATGGTAATAATAACAATAACTTATAAAATAATATAAAAATATCAATAATGAAAAAAACAATTATAATAATACTAATTATAATTGAAATAATATTAATAAGAAAATGATGTTGATTATCGTGATGATTATTGTCATAATAATGACAACGATTATAACAATATTGCTAGTAATAATCAAAATATTAATTATTTACAATAATACTTATGACAATAGCTATAATAATCATGAAAATTTAAAAATCATAATGATTAAAATGTAATAATAATCAAAATAATTCATTAGTCGATGTTTTTTTTTTCAAAATTAACTTTTACAGTATCTTCATGTATAATATTTCAGATTTAATATCATGTAAATAAAAAATATACAAATCCATATATAGACAAAACAGGTGAGAAATTTGGACCATATTATTTACAATGAAAAATATATGAGCCACTTGTCCTGCAATTCGATAGACATAGAGAATCTACCCGTCAAATAATTATCCAAGCATTTTGAACAATAACAACATTCAATCACTTAATTAAATAACCCATTTGGAATGGATTTTATCAATGATTATTTAACTAATTAAATTTTTAGTTAATCAATAAAAATACACATAAAAATCAATTAATTTACTACTATAAGAAAGGCAAACACAATGCGCAGGCAAGCAAACTCTTTACATGCCAATAATCCGACCACCCAATGATAGCTTGAAAACTGGGGTAATGGCTCTATTATCTCAACCATCTAACTTTGAAGTCATTTCAATTCGACAACATCTCACCAACACTCTTGGAACATTCATTCATAATTCGTCAACTTTAAATACCCAAAAGCATTAGACAATACAGATATTCTAAACAACCACCATCAAACTCCTCTAATCTTATGTAATCCATTGGGGGTTCTAACTATGCATTCAAAGTACAGAAATACCACAATGCTCCTCCCAATTTTAAATTTTCTTGTTTTTAAAGGTGTTTAAGGTTTATTTTTCCCCATTAAAAACAATAATAACGAATGGATCTCATATATAACACCTTCTTAACTCCAAGACAGAGTTAGATTAGGGTTCTTCCACAAAGAAAATTGTGATGAATCCAGAGTGAAATATGAATCTATAGTGAAATGTGAAAACATGGTGGGATAAAAAAAGATGAAATCAAAAATAAATCTACCATTGCAAAGCTAAACAAACCTGTTAAGCCTTCACGTTTCCTTGACATGGAGCAGGTGGGTTGCACTGTCGAACCTCAATACTTCAGGGTTTTTTTTTTAGGAAAATTTATTTCTGAAAAGTGGATTTTGTAAACTCACATAAACGATTAAAACTGTTTTTAAATTTTTACAAGAAATTTATGCCCTAATTCAAACTCAAGAACTGTGTGTAGATCATAAATCCTTTTCTGGCAGCACAATTGGGGAATTATTCTTTTTTTTTATAACTCGAAACAGAAACGCAAATCCATTTTCCAAATGAAAACTTGAATCACAGGAAGGAAATTAAAGGAAGACTACTGTGAATGCATGTCTAGATTCATCATTGCTTGTAACGAATCGAAATTAAAGCATATATTGCAAAGCTCCTCGTTGTTATCGTTGTCAGCCAACCAGGCCTGCCTTCCCTCCTTGTTCCTGCTTTTCCATTTCCTCCCTGGAAACACAAGGATAAACAGAAAATCAATCATCAGCAGGATTAATTATCAAGAAAAGAAATGGCGAAGGAAATTAATTTAACCAACCGGAGGAGCCGGGTAAGGTGATCAGCACGGGCAAAGTCGCTGTCTTGTCGTGCTTTCAAAATGGCAACCATCAGGTTGATTCTGATTTGATTGTAAACACTCTGGCCGGCTATGCTCAACTTCTCCTCTCTGAGCCTGCGGCATTCTGATTCTATCTCTTCAAACTTTTGCCTGATTTCTCGTTGCCCTTCTCTAATGCGTTTTTGTCCCTCGCCGATCTCCGCCATATCTGTTTTCAATCGTTCCATTGTTTCCCTCCTCTCCCTCTTCTTCTTTATCTATATATAAGAATAATTATTATTTTTAATTTCTGGGAATAATCACATGATATAAAGCACAATCCAGTCAAGAAACAAGCATTGCAAAAATAATAATTTTGTGATCGTACCCGTTGTTTCCTGTGTTTAGACTTGGAGACATTGCGGCGCAGGGCTAAAGGCTTCATCATCAAATCCATGGTTGCAGACACCCTCGACCTAGCTGATTGATTTCCTTTCTCCACAACTTGAAAGGTTGTGTTTCGATTGTATCTCTATAAAGAACCAGATCTGTAACGGAACTTTCTCAATTTCTCGACCGTATCCTTTCGATATCGCTCGATAACGCACGAAAATTCTAGATCATGTCGCCAGCGTTTTATATATATATATATATATATATATATATATATAATATTATTTTAATATATTTTTAATAAAAAAATAATTTAAAAAAAATTTAACTAAATACCGAAACACCATACAAACTCTTTTTCACTTTTTTAATCTAGTTTTAAATTAAAAACAATAAACAATATGAATGTTTTATTGTGTACATAAACACATATTACTATGCATTATAACACTAAAATTACCATTTTACTCCTCGATCCAAGAAATTTAGCTCTTAAAGCCAAGGCATTTTGGACATTTCCAGGGTACTAATATGGTATTTATTAAATTATTTTAGGTTTTCTAGTATTTTTATTTTAAATTATACAAGTAAAATTATTATTTTACTCCTAAGAGTCGACAAAAGACACAGAACAATTCAGGGTGTTTTCAATTTTTTATATATTCGTGCACAATGAAATTACACTAATATCCCCTCCAAAGACAGAACTGTATGTCTGGAGATGGGGGCACTGTCATCCCCCAGTTTTTCATGGTTATTATTAGTGTAATATCCCACATCGACGAGTGAAGGAGTGGTAGTTGACCTTATTAAGAGTGTTAGTTGTTAACTTATCATATGTGTTTGGAGGCGTCAAGCTTAGAAGTGGGCTCGCGTCACTAGTAACAAAACCGTGAGGGCAATAAGGCCCGAAGTAGATAATATATGGCAAGGTTAGGACAGGTCGCTACATTTGGTATAAGAGTCGACCTCACCGGTTGTCTGGTTGTGCCAACTGGTGTTGTTGACTCTTTAAAGAGGGTGGATTGTAATATCTCACATCGGCAAGTGAGGGATTGGTAGTTGAGTTTATTAAGAGTTGCTAGTTGCTAACTTGTCATTCGCGTTTTGGGAGTGTCGGACTTAGAAGCTGGACTCGTGTCACCAAGAATAAAACCGTGAGGGCGATAAGGCCCAAAACGATCAATATATGACAGAGTTGGGCTAGGTTATTACAGCTAGGTCTAGGGGTGTATAGATAATTTACTATTTTTATAATATTTTTCGAGAAACACTACAAGCACGTCGTACAAATGCGCAGGAGTGTTTTAAGTGCACACACCTTTCAGATGGCGCTAACAACGTCCTTCGGTGGTAAAAGTTGCCCTTCCACCATGTGACCTCATTCACCACCAAGTTCTCTGCCTCTTAGAGTGGCGCGTGTCAATCTCTGATGATTGGTGAATCATCGATAGACGAGTTTTATTTTTTTATTCCTTTTCTCTCTTTCTTATTGCTGGAAATTACATTTAAGTCCTTCATATTTGTAATTGTTTTCTTTTAGTCCCTCTTCTTTTGATTTTAATTTTTTTCCCGAGTTTTCTCAATGGAAATTTTGATCTTTTTAATTATACCTTTCAATTGAAACTAATTATATATATTAGTTTTCATTTCAATCCTTATTTTTTTAATTTTAGTTTCAGTTTTGGTTCCTTTAATTTCTTCTATATGTAGGATTTAAAATGTTTTAATTTTGTCCTCTAATTGAAATTGATCATATATGTTACTTTTGTTTGTTTTATTTTTTTCTGATTGTTTTGAAATCGTTTTTTGATCTAGTTTTGTTCAATTTGTCTTAATCAAATTTAATTATTTTGATTTTATTGTCCTATTAAATTTTTAATTTATTTGTTGATGATCGCTTTTAAAAATAATTATTTGATCTTATTTTTATTCTTCATTTGTTCTTAATTTTTGTGTTTTTTATTGTTTTATTTTTATCTGCATTTTATTCATGGATGAGATGATATTATGATTTCATTATTTATGCAATAATAATAATAATAATAATTTTATTGATTATTTTCTTGTAAAAAATTGCTTTTTTAGGGGACAATTTAATGATTTCAATTATTTGAGGAATAATGTTGATAATAGTTTTAACATTTATAGTCATGATAATGATAATAGCCTAGAGATGAATTTTCAATTATTTTTATTTTTATAGATAAAAATTAAACACTAATTTTTGTTATTTGATTATTACATGTATTTCACAATTTATATTATGTTTGTTGTATTTAATTGAAATTGGATTATAAAATAAACTAATCCTAATCAGTAAATTCAATAATTCATGTATTCAAATTTTCTTGTTTTTTAATGCTAATGATGATAATTTTATATTGATGATTTTATTAAAACTTATCAATTTAAAATTCATATATTTTATACAAAACTTGCAGTTCATTAATATTCTATATATACTTATTATATGATTTAAATTTATATTATAATAAAAATCTTACACGATTAATATATTTTATACTGAAAAATATATTTCTGCCGTATCGTGGACAAGTAAGCGATTGGTATTTTTAGAAAACTTAACCCGTGATTTCAAATAAATATTATAATAATTTATTAGTATTTAATTGATATCAAATCAATTTGTAACGCCTGACAACAATACAATAGTGGGTATCCTATCCGCGTCTCATCTCTCTAGGTATCCTATCCTATCCCATCTTATATTGGAAATTTAATTAAAATTATTTTCTTATTGAAAATTATATTAAATAATATCTAAAAATACCAAACAGATATAAAATTTAATTTTTAATTAATGCTGGTGTTTGTCCGTATATTTCAAATACATGTCAAAAACATTCTTTTAAAAAATACATCAATTTAATATATTTTTAAATAAAAATTACTTTTAAAAACAATAACATCGGTTCGTCATTATCATTCATTCATTTGGTAGGCAAAACACCTAGACAGCCCTATTTGTCATTATGTGTTTAAACGAAAATATTATTTTAATATTTTTAAAAATAAAATATAGTTTAAATAAACTACAAACAACACTCGTAGTGTGTGCCTGGTCCAGTACACGTCAATTTGTAACAGCTGCGCGACTCTCTTCATGCCATCGATCGGTCATGGTTTCTAGTATGTTGGCATTCTTTGAGCTTCTGATGAATCATATTTTACGGGGCTGGGAAAGCCTCCTTCGACATCATCATGAGCGTAGGACTGTTGCATAGCCATTATCGCCTGCTCCAGTGTGAGTGGCATGCAGAGCTTCTGATGAGTCATATGCCAGGAGCTCGACAGGGAAACCTCCTTCGGCATCATGAGCTAGCTTCATAGCCAGTATCGCCTTCTCCAGTGTGATTGGTGCTGAGATTTGATGCATGCAAGGCTCGAAGGGATCTGTTAATTTATTTCCACCACTTCATGAGTAAAACTGAGTGGCGATGATGATTTCCAGGTCCTTGAAAGAAATGCGCGCAGTAGAAATTAACAGCCTATATATCTCCATCGTTTTCTTCCTTAATTCTCCCTCGGCAAGCCTCGGCTGCTTTGCTTGCTCCTTCATCCCTTTCAAGCTTTCTTGTCGACGTCGTGCAGCTAGCACCCTTCAAACCCTCCATTAATGACCTGCCATCAAAACCCTAGACGGGCTAAACAAGCTCACACCATCAATCTCCATCGAATCGAGTCTGTTAGAGCATTGACCAACACAACCTGGGAGATCTTCACCAGTTCCGAATTGCATTGCAACCCTAGCTATGCGGTAAGTACTGTTCTGAACAGTCAAGTTTTTCTCCAGAAAACTTTGGGGAAATCCCAGTTTTCCAGAGCTATATATAGCTTCCGGCCGGGTGCACCAAATGAAACTCTCTCCTTAATTCCGAGTCTAAAACCAACGAGCTAGACATTCTCAACTTTCTGTTTCGATTTGTCCCACCGAGCCAACCTAGCTAGGGCACCCGCTCTTCATCAGATTAGGTTTCGGCTGGAATCATAAGTATATATGACTTGAAAGACAAAGAAGAAACGTTTCATGCTAAATCTCGACCTCACCATCATGAATCTCTTCACTTTACTGGCCTTCTACTGTTGCAGGGGTCCTTGTCATTTCTACTTACTGTTGCAGTCTAATAAACGGGAACTTGTTAAAACACGTACGACATTTCTCTGTCCACACCTTTAATGCTTAAAACTGAAGGCTTAAAGACCCTGTGTATCGAAAAAAGGACATAAACTATAATAATAATAATAATAATATTGAGTATTGAAATTATGGCTCTAATTAAATTAAATTAAATTAAATTATAAAAAAAAACTTGCTCAGGAGGCTGAGGTCTTGTTTTTATTTTCTATTTGTTTGAAGATTCTTTTCTTTGTTAAATTTTAGAATTTTATTCGGACAGACTTCAACCCCTAATTAGTTGATTTTAATATAGTCTTTTATATTTTTATTTTTTTATTAGAGAAGAGAGTGATTGGCTCAAAATGTTTATTCAGAACCATAGTTGTTAATTCCGTTCCGTTTCGTTAAAAAAACAAGACAAAACGGCGTTGTTTTCGTCTTGGTTTTAATTTCGGCCTGTTCCGTAAATTCCTGCCGGAACGCCTCGGTTCCGTTCCGGACGTGTTGTTCCGGGTTCAAAATCTATCTTTGTATTTTTTAAAAATTATTTTTGACATCTATACATCAAAATAATTTAAAAACACTAAAATATTTTAAATAAAAAAAAATTTAAATTTTAATTATGCTTGTTAAATTAATATTTTTCTCTCTCTCTCTCTATATATATAATTAATTATATATGAACAGTACAACACCAAAACAACATGTCAGAACGCTCCAAAAACGGAACGTTATGTTCCAATCAAAAAACCAAAATAGCGAAATAACGACCTGAACGGTATTGACAACTATGTCTAGAAATTTTATATTTAATTTAATTTAGACCGCCAATTTCAATGCTCAATATTCTCTAGTCAAGGAGTAGCTAGGGTTTTCTGTAAATTAGGGTTGTTTTTCAAAAAAAAATTATGTTTTATTTTAAATTAAATTTGTTTTTAATATATATATTTTAAAAAAACACTATAAAAAACGAATCATTATCTTACATGCGGTCACCTAGTATTGTAAGAGAAATGATGGCAACCCATAACTTCACAGTCGAGGCGGCTTTTCTTCTGAGCATGGCAGTAGATCGAGATTTGGACCATGCATGAAGCTAGCTAGCATGGTGTCCTGCGCCTGTTTGGCCAACGGCGAGGTTTGATCAAATTTTAATTTTTTTACATTTAAAATAAAATATTTTTATTTTACTATATTTTGCCTTCTTTTTAACCTTTAAAATCTTATTTTTATGAAAGCTCCCTCGAAATTCGGAAGCGTAGGACTGTTGCATTTGTTGTGAATGGTCGGAGAGTGGCATCGAGAGCTTCCGATGAGTCATATTCAATTTGAAGGGGCCGGGGAAAACCTCCCTTCGACATCATGAGCTAGCTTCATAGCCATTATCGCCTTCTCCAGTGTGATTGGTGCTGAGATTTGATGCATGCAAGGCTCGAAGGGATCTGGTTGGCACCCTCAACAGTACCTCGATCGAGGAACAGGACGGCTGTTTATTTCCACCACTTCATGAGTAAAACTGAGTGGCGATGATGATTTTCCAGGTCCTTGAAAGAAATGCGCGCAGTAGAAATTAACAGCCTATATATCTCCATCGTTTTCTTCCTTAATTCTCCCTCGGCAAGCCTCGGCTGCTTTGCTTGCTCCTTCATCCCTTTCAAGCTTTCTTGTCGACGTCGTGCAGCTAGCACCCTTCAAACCCTCTATTAATGACCTGCCATCAAAACCCTAGACGGGCTATACAAGCTCACACCATCAATCTCCATCGATCGAGTCTGTTAGAGCATTGACCAGCACAACCAGCTGGGAGATCTTCACCAGTTCCGAATTGCATTGCAACCCTATGCGGCAAGCACTGTTCTGAACAGTCAAGTTTTTCTCCAGAAAACTTGGGGAAATCCCAGTTTTCCAGAGCTATATATAGCTTCCGGCCGGGTGCACCAAATGAAACTCTCTCCTTAATTCCGAGTCTAAAACCAACGAGCTAGACATTCTCAACTTTCTGTTTCGATTTGTCCCACCGAGCCAACCTAGCTAGCTAGGGCACCCTCTCTTCATCAGATTAGGTTTCGGCTGGAATCACAAGTATATATATATATATGCCTTGAAAGACAAAGAACAAGAAACGTTTCATGCTAAATCTCGACCTCACCATCCATGAATTTCTTTCCTTTATTGGCCTTCTACTGTTGCAGGGGTCCTTGTCATTTCTACTTACTGTTGCAGTCTAATAAACGGGAACTCGTTAAAACACGTACGACATTTCTCTGTCCGCACCTTTAATGCTTAAAACTGAAGGCTTAAAGACCCTGTGTATCGAAAAAAGGACATAAACTATAATAATAATAATAATAATATTGAGTATTGAAATTATGGCTCTAATTAAATTAAATTATAAAAAAAACTTGCTCAGGAGGCTGAGGTCTTGTTTTTATTTTCTATTTGTTTGAAGATTCTTTTCTTTGTTAAATTTTAGAATTTTATTCGGACAGACTTCAACCCCTAATTAGTTGATTTTAATATAGTCTTTTATATTTTTATTTTTTTATTAGAGAAGAGAGTGATTGGCTCAAAATGTTTATTCAGAACCATAGTTGTTAATTCCGTTCCGTTTCGTTAAAAAACAAGACAAAACGGCGTTGTTTTCGTCTTGGTTTTAATTTCGGCCTGTTCCGTAAATTCCTGCCGGAACGCCTCGGTTCCGTTCCGGACGTGTTGTTCCGGGTTCAAAATCTATCTTTGTATTTTTTAAAAATTATTTTTGACATCTATACATCAAAATAATTTAAAAACACTAAAATATTTTAAATAAAAAAGAATTTAAATTTTAATTATGCTTGTTAAATTAATACTTTTTTCTATATATATATATATATATAATTAATTATATATGAACAGTACAACACCAAAACAACATGTCAGAACGCTCCAAAAACGGAACGTTATGTTCCAATCAAAAAACCAAAATAGTGAAATAACGACCTGAACGGTATTGACAACTATGTCTAGAAATTTTATATTTAATTTAATTTAGACAGGAGTAGCTAGGGTTTTATGTAACTTAGGGTTGTTTTTTTTAAAAAAAATTATGTTTTATTTTAAATTAAATTTGTTTTTAAATTTATTTTAATATATTTTTTTTTAAAAAAAAACACTATAAAAAAACGAATCATTACCTTACATGCGGTCACCTAGTATTGTAAGAGAAATCATGGCAACCCATAACTTCACAGTCGAGGCGGCTTTTCTTCTGAGCATGGCAGTAGATCGAGCTTTGGACCATGCATCAAGCTAGCTAGCTAGCATGGTGTCCCTGTCACCGAAGGGAAGGTTTTTCCCGGCCCCTTTAAATTGAATATGAAATTTGGAGTGAGCTTTCATAAAAGCAAGATTTCAAAGGTTAAAAAGAAGGAAAAATATAGCAGTAACCATGCGCATGATGGCATGAGGAGAGCGTTTCATTTCAAAAATATTTAATTTAAAAATATTTTTAGTATTTTTAAATTATTATATTAAAAATAAAAAAATTATTTTAATATTATTTACAATTAAAAAATATTTTAAAAAACAATCCATAACAAAAGACTCACAGTGAGCAGTTACAAATTTACGTGTGCTGGACCCACTAGGGCCACTACCCGGCACACAGTATTATATGTGTACAAAAATTAGTTGATTTTTTTATTTTAAAATAATTTTTTAATGTTTTAATATGCTAATTTTTAAAAATGTATTATTTTAATTAAAAATTAATTTTAACTAGATTTCCAAAATTAGATGCGGGTAGGATACCCACTATTGTTGTAATGCGTTATAAAACTATTTGATTTGATGTGTTTTGCAATTTAATTTTTTTAAAATTAAATACTTGTAAAAATTAAATACTAATAGAATATTATAATATTTATTTGAATCCACGGTAATGTTTTATAAAAACATTAAAATATATTAAAAAATGATAAAAAGTTTATAAGACTACTGGGTAATGTGATTATGATTATTTTTAAATGTATTTTTTTATTAAAAAATATATTAAAAAAATATTTTTTATTTTTTAAAAAATATTTTTGATATTATAACATCATGTAAATGATATAAAATACACAATAAAATAATTTTTTTTATATTTTTTTCAAAATCACTTTTCAATACTTGTGTCAATCATTTTTAGGGAGGGAGAGTGTAATTATTATTTTTTTTAAATTGTTTTTTAATTTGAAAATAATATAGTAAGATATATAAAGAAAAAAAAGGTGAGAGTGTAGTTGTTGTTTGTTTTTAAAATATATTTTTTTTAAATACTTTTAACCTACCCCATAACTAAAATTAGTAATTGTTTTTATTTAATACAATTTATTAAAATATTTTCGAGAATCAATGCTTCCCGAACAACCTATCTAGCGTTATCGAGCGATATCGAAAGATAAACGCGAGAAATCGAAGAAGCTCGAGCGGCTGGCTTTGGAGATTTGTTACAGATCTGATTCCTCTGTATAAATCAACGGATATTACGAAGAACCCTAGTCCGTGTGAACACAACCTTTCGATTTGAAGAGAAAGGAAATCAATAAACTCGCTCGAGCCCTCTGTTCATGGTGTCTGCAACCATGGATTTGATGATGAAGCCTTTAGCCCTGCGCCGCAATGTCTCCAAGTCTAAACACAGGAAACAGCGGGTACGATCACAAAATTATTATTTTTGTAATGCTTGTTTCTTGACTGGATCGTGCTTTATAACTTGTGATTATTCCCGGAAATTAGAAATAATAATTATTCTTATATATAGATAAAGAAGAAGAGGGAGAGGAGGGAGGCGATGGAACGATTGAAAACAGATATGGCGGAGATCGGCGAGGGACAAAAACGAATAAGAGAAGGGCACCGAGAAATCAGGAAAAAGTTTGAAGAGATAGAATCAGAATGCCGCAGGCTCAGAGAGGAGACGATGAGCATAGCCGGTCAGAGTGATTACAATCAAAGCAGAATCAACCTGATGCTTGCCATTTTGAAAGCACGACAAGACAGCGACTTTGCCCGTGCCGATCACCTTACCCGGCTCCTCCGGTCGGTTAATTTTCCTTCGCCATTTCTTTTCTTGATAATTAATCCTGCTAGTTGACGAGATTCTTGGTTAAAACTGCTGATGATGATTGATTTTCTGTTTATCCTTGTGTTGCCGCCAGTGAGGAAATGGAAAAGCATGAACAAGGAGGGAAGGCAGGCCTGGCTAGCTGACAACGATAACAACGAGGAGCTCTGCAACATATGATATTGCAGTAATGAATCTAGACCTGTAGTCTTTCATTAATTTCCTTCTTCCAGAGATTCAAGTTTTCATTTGGAAAATGGATTTGCGTTCTCTGTTTCGAGTCATCAAAAAAAAAAAAACCTGAAGTATTGAGGTTCAACAGTGCAACCACCTGCTTCATGTTAAAGAAACGTTAAGGCTTCACTAGTTTGATTAGCTTTGCAATATTATATTTATTTTTTATTTCTTATACTATACATGCAATTTTTCTACATATTTTTTAAATATAAGTTGGTTAGTAAGTGAAGATCTCGCAAACCTAATTGTATTATGAATTTTAACAACTGAGACATTTATTTTTTCAAGTCATAGGTTTATGATGTGTTCACAACATATCGCATTGCATACAAATATCGAGAATTCTTTTATGCAAATTTCACTTATTTTCAATCTAATAAGTTGTTGATGACAAATTCTTTCATGAATTGGATTGATGCACATGTATCTGTTGTTAAGTATAACCACTTACCCTTAAGAATTATCATTAATATTTTGATCTCTCCATTCATTATTCTCTAATTTTTTCGCAATAATTGCATTCATTTATGTGGATTTTAGAGTCACCATCAAGTTTTTTAAACTGATCCAAATTTGTAATTTTTTTTGTATCATCAACATTTCTTTTTTTTAATGTAAGGAATTAAAGGTTGTTTATCTTTATTATTTATGACAGATTCTACAGTGGTTATTGAGGTTTAGTGTTTGAAGTTGGGGTATTAGTTGATATTGGGGTAGTGTTAATGGATGAAACATTTTGATTTTGAAATGAAAACAATCATGTTAATTATATATATATATATATATATATATATATATATATATATATATATATATATATATAGTTACAGAAGAGAATGCATGTATTGCACAACTTGTAATCGGTCAACTAATATACTTTGCAAACATTTTACTTCCATTAATGTTAAAGAATTTGTCTTCCTTTGTCTTCTTTGAAGGAAAGGAGAGTTCAGCAATACATTGAAACTCTTTATAAGCTGACGTTAAACAATTCTATTGCCAATAGCAATGGAGGAAAAATCCCATTACAACAACATGATAATTCAAAGGGTAAAATGTCAACGCAACATCAGCAGTACAGTCCAAGCTCCTCCTCCTCCTCCTCCTCCTCTTCATCAAGTTCTACTTATGGCTCCTTTCTGTTTTCTTTTCCCAGTGAAATTTCTTTGTATATTCACTTCAAAAGATGACAGAAAGGAGCCCATGGATTGAAAGAACTGATAATCCCAGCTCTCAAATATGCCCGAGGTTTTCTATGTTTGCAAGAATTATAATCTCGTTGCTTTCTATGTTCTTAAGTATTATGGCAGGCATGATGTGTGAAAAAGTGCATGCAGAAAAACATAAAAGAAAGAAACATGGAAAGCAATAAAAAAAAGTATTATTTTAAAAAAAAAGCTTAAATAAAACACGATTTTTTTTAAAGTCATTTCGGTATAATGTCTTTTCATATGCAACCTCAGCTGTAAAGTCATGGGCTGCCATGGCTTCTCTTGCAATATTAGGTAACCATGCCTTCTCCGTGTTGTGGTGTGTTTCATGTTTACTAAACGAAATCGTGCTGTGGTGTTTGGTAAAAATTAAATATTATTATTTTTAATGAAATCTATTCAAATTAACACCTAAATGATATTTTTTTAAAAGAATTTTGGAGATACTTTTCAAACGCGGATATGAACTGAACCGCGTCTGTCACACTTCCCTGACCCATCTAACATTTTCTCAAAACACCCTGCACCATCTTCTCGTTCTGAATGATTCCATCATCCATGCACCATCTTCTCGTTCTGAATGATTCCATCATCCATGCACACGTGACGTGACTGTTTGAAAGGTTACAAGTTAAAATTATTTTTAATATTAAAATTACATAAAAACATTAAAATAAATAAATTTTAATTTTAATTTTTTATAAAAACATTTTCAAATTATGCTATCAAACATCCCGTGGACTGTGGCATTGCCTTCAGCACTGAATTTCTCATGTAACTTTTTCATCGATATCAATTATCCTGGGTGTTTAACATGAAAACACCTTTTATTTTATTAAAATTTAAAAGGACATTGAATTTTTTTTACTTTTTATTTCAAATTTAAAAAATTGTTATTTTTAGATTTTTTCACGTGTGGATATAAAAACTATTTTAAAACAAATATTATTTTAATATATTTCTAAACAACTAATTATAATTATGTTGCATGGCTATCATTTCTAAGAAAGAGCTTTCCAAATCCAAGAGAGAAAAGCTTTATCTTTCCTAATTTCCTATGATTGGAAATATTAGAAGAAGAAGATGACGACAAATACCTTACCGACCAGCATGCGGATATAAATTTATAAAAAACAAGAAGAAGTTTGCTAGGAAAAGCAAAGCAATAATGCTAGAAATAACGCTAGAACTATCTAGCATTGCAAATAGTTTTATGAAAGAATGAAATGATGTTTCCATTTTATTTGAAGTATTCATATTAATATCAATTGTTATTTATTTTTAAATTTATTTGTAGAAGTTACACGCTCACACACACACACACATATATATGGATGGATATATGTATGTATGTATAAAGGTGTGTGTATATTTCCATATCCTTTCAAGTAATTTTACAAGTTAAAAGCAGTTTGTAAAGTTTGGAAACCAAACATCCAAAACTGTTTTTTCTTCAACCTCCAACTCAACCACAGTTTTAACCAAACACCTAACTGCTTTTTTTGAAACACAGAAAAAACATTTTTTTGAAACTTCATTTTTCAACCTCAACCGCAATACCAAATAGACCCACTCCACGAGACTATGAATATTTATATTCATGCTTAAAACTTTCTCTACAAAACCCCCCTCTTTTCTATTAATTTAATATTCTCTATCTACATAATAACTTGATGTATGAGGCAGTGAAAAAATCAATTGTTCAAACATGCATCACTACTAAAAAAAAATACAGCTATCGGATTTGGAAAATATTTAAAAAGTTTAGATATCAATAGATAGTTGGTTTGTGTTACACTAGTGGTCAAATCATTTATATTTTACTATACTAAAGAAATAATTAGGTGTTGTTAATGTTGACAAACTAGTGACTTAAGCTTTGAGAGTGAAATAATTTAATTATCAGTAAACACGAAAAACAACCTGAGTTAACTTGAATTAACATATCAAATCCACAAAAATCATGAAATTGGATTAACTTGAATTAACATACCAAAATGAGTTAACTTTTGGATTTTCTGGTATTAAAACTATTATTTTATCATTGGGAAATGACAAAAAAACGCAGAACAATTGAGCAATTGAGGGTGTTAAAGTGAAATAGACATGCTTTCAAGTGTTTGGTATATAAATGTCATCTCCTCTGGTCTACAGAACCGTTGATCGATCGCTTTATAGAAATGGAGATGGAAGCTGTCATCATCATTCTATTCATATTTGCGGGTCTCAAACCTTCACAGCTCCCATCGCTCTAAAGAACCTACATCAGAAAAAAAGAAGAAAAAAAACAGAGAGAGAGAGGCCTCCAAAAGGCCGTGCAGCCGGTGGGTGAAAGGTTATCGTCGATCGATTATATAGTTGAGTGTTGACAATCATGCAACAGTAAACTAAGTTTAAAAAGATGATCTTCACCAGTTCCGAATTTGCATGCATGGCAACCCTATATATGCGGCAAGTACTGTTCTGAACATCAAGTTTTTCTCCATGAAACTTCAGGAAATCCCAGATTTCCAGAGCTATAGCTTCCGGCCGGGTGCACCAAATGAAACTCTCTCCTTAATTCCGAGTCTAAAACCAACGAGCTAGACATTCTCAACTTTCTGTTTCGATTTGTCCAGCTAGGGTATACCCGCCACTCTTCATCAGGTTAAGCTTCGGCTGGAATCACAAGTATATGCCTTGAAAGACAAAGAAGAAGAAACGTTTCATGCTAAATCTCGACCTCACCATCCATGAATCCCTTCACTTCACTGGCCTTCTACTGTTGCAGGGGTCCTTGTCATTTCTACTTACTGCTGCAGTCTGGAAAACTGGAACTTGTTAAAATATATACGATATTTCTCTGTAGAATTCATCTTCGGGATATTTGTAGGTTGTAACGGCGTTAAATATTTCATTTTTTTATTTTAAATTAAATTTTAATCATTTTTATATTTCATTTTATTTTTAAATTATTTTAATTAAAAATATTTTTTAAAAAATAAAAAAATATTATTTTGATATATTTTTAATAAAATACATTTTCTTGAACAAAAATTCCCATCAGTCACGATCTTCCTCTTTAAAGTCATCTTTTCATATATTTTATTTTATTTTATTATGATAGCAATATTATTTTAATTTTATTTTACTGGTGAGTCCGTGCAACACGGTATCAACATATAAGGTAGGTAGGCAGCCTCAGCTATAAAGTCATGGGAAGGTGGCAGACTACCCTACTCCTTCCTGCTACGTCCACGACAAGACAATGAAGACATGAATCGCGTGATTGTTACTGATATTTATTTTTATTTTTCAATCAAATTTATTATAATTTTATCATGAACTAAATTAATATATGAAAATCTATATGATTCATTACTATTTGATCGAGTAATAATATATATAGTAACAATATCATTAGTAACAATATTTGTGATCTAATTGCAAGTTTCTAATTCATAATCAATCGAAAAACAACAAGGTTGTGGAGTGAAACGAAGTCACGTATCATTCCTTTTCATTAACACTGATATCTATCTATACATATTTAAAAAAAAACGGACCGAGTCTGACTCAACTAAATGGGTTGCCCAGCATAGGTGGGTCAAATGGCCCAAAATTGTTGTACTTGGGCTATGTCGGGAGGAGGTCCAACCCAAATCCAGCTTTAATATGTTTTGAGTGAAATGGTGCGTTGCATTGTTCACGTCTTCTTAAAACATGAACATTGCAGCGCTCTTGTATACTTCTTAAAATGTGAACAGTGCAGCGCTACTGTGCACGTGAATTAATTCATGTGAACATAACATCTGACCGACGGTGACAATAGGCTCAATGGTCGATGCCGATGGATAGAGGAGTTCAAGGTGGTTCTTCCTATGGTGGTGGCGGTGTAAATGGTGGATGTTGTGGCTGGCAGCAGCATTGGAAGGTTGCTACTGTTTGACACCACTCTGTTGGAGAAGATTGGACGGTGCAGGTGATGACAGTGAAAAAAAGAGGTTGACGATGTTGAAAGAGCAGTTGGTGGTGCTCACCGGTAACTGCTGAGGAGGGAGAGAGTTGCATCCATGGCTGTTTTGGAGAAAAAAAAAGTTGCAACCGAGAGAGACAGAGAACTTCTAGTGATCCTGCCGGCACCAAGGTTGGTTATTAGTCGGTGTTTGTGTCATTGTCTTCCTCC
Source organism: Salix exigua (assembly GCA_032356905.1). Classification (NCBI taxonomy): domain Eukaryota; kingdom Viridiplantae; phylum Streptophyta; class Magnoliopsida; order Malpighiales; family Salicaceae; genus Salix; species Salix exigua. Next base: position 37,745,340 of record CM063603.1, on the reverse strand, counting down.
TCTTAGCTCTGGTTGTGCTATCGTCTTCTTCATGGCTGTTTGGTATAAGAAATAATCACTGTAGTGGCTTCATGCAAGTAAGTTGAAACGCAGGAAACACTGATGAATCCCGCTTCTTAAAAAAATAGTTTTGATTGATTTTTTGGTGGGTCTCATAGCAATTTAATCTGTGTTTTCTCTTTATCAAACACATAAAAACTTATTTTTTGCTCGAATTTGAGTTTCAATCGCAATACCAAACAACCACGAAGTTGATTAGTATTTTATTTAAAAAGTGTTTTTGAAAAAAATAATTGTTTTTCAAAATTTAAAATTTTGATATTCTTAAATTATGTGAATGTAATTGTTGCTACCCAAATTTTGACCAATTTATTTTTATGTTTAGGAAGAAAAATAAAAACATAAAAAAAGACAAAAATCCAAAAAAATCTTGTTATAGGGGCAAAATTGAATAAATGGAGAATTTTACAGTCAATGCAGGGTCAAAACGCGTCAATTAGAAATGAAGGACTAAATTAAAAGAAGCGCGCAAGCTGAGGGGTGAGTTCAGAATTCTACCCCTGAAAACCTCTATAAATAGAGAGTTGTTAGCCACAAAAAAGGACACAAAAAACCAAAAATTACACATCCAAAAACCCTAAACTTAGAAAAAAAAAACCTAAGGTTTTGTGAGAGGTCGCACTGACCACATCTATCTATATCTGCTGCACCTCGCCCTTTTTTTTCGATTATCCCCATCTTCAACCCCGGTTCGACAACCAGCCACCAACCCCACTCTCTTCATTTTCTCATCGTCGTCACTTCGACTCCGCTCCACATGACCATTTTCATCCCTTCCTCTTTCCCTTCTCCCCGATCGGCCACCAACCAGCTCCCGACCCGCATCCATTCCTCCCTCTCACAATCTAAACCTCCCATCTTCTTTGACCCTTATTTTCCCTCTCCGGTTAGCCCCAAGGCCACCAGACGAGGAGCCCCCACGCCCCATTCTCCACCTAAACACAGCCACCACAACAGACCCACTCTCCTCCCCGTTAGTCCCAGTATCCCCTCAAGACCGAGATCCCCATTTCCATCTTCCCGTTTCCCATTCTTTTCTCTCTTCCCTTCCACTCGCCCCTTCGGCCGGACCTCCATTGTCCCCTCCTCCTTGCCGTTAGCCACTTGCCCGAAGACCCATTTTCTTCCTCCTCTCCTTCTTCGACCAACGGCCCGATCTCTCTCCTCTCATCAGCCTCCTTGTCGGATCACGACAACGAGCCCCTCATTGTTGGCAGTCCCTTTGCACTTGAAGGATCAACCGAAAACAAACGACACTTAAGGAAGAGAAGAACCGATTGGATTTTTGTGTGTTTCTTTTTGTCTTTTGTTTCGTTGTTCTTTGCAGCAACCGTTAAAAGCCACCGCCAGTGTGTGAGAAGGGAAGAAGCCGGTTCAGCGAGCCCGGTTCCATTTCCCACCAGCCCCTTCGCGAAGAGGAAGAGAAGGGATGAACAGGTCCGGAGGAGAAGAACCCATTTGCCTGCGTTCATTTGTTTGCATTTGCTTTGTCTCTGCAGGTCACTAGAAGACCTTCTCCGGCGAGAAGAAGAGGAAGACAGAAGGAGAAGGAGAGGCAGAGGGGGCACAAACCGAAGATCACCCCAAGAAAACAGATTTGAAATCCGAAATTGATTATGTTTTTCTTGTTGCTTGTGTTGTGCGTTTGTTTTGCGGTCGCCGGAGGGCCATCACCGGCGAGAGAAAGGAAAGAAGACGATCGGCGCACCCCTGTTTTGCACCTTCTCCGTGGCGCGTGGCTCAACGCTGCCGCCAGCTGACAGTGGCGTTAGCAGACGCGACACCAGGCCTCCATTCTCTGCCACCACCACCCGATCACCTGTTCATGAGCCCTTGTTTGTAATTTAATTTATGTTTATGTGTTTTCTTGGAACTTATTGTATTTTAATTATTATTTGTGAAATGTAATGAGAAAAAGGAAAAAAAGACAATGGGTGTGTGAGTTGTGTTTTATTTTTAAAATGTGATTAAAAAGAATAAAAAGATTGTGTGGGTGTGTGTTGTTTTATTTATTCCATATCATGTTGTTTTGCTAAGAAAAAAAAGGAATATAAAATAAAAAAATGTGTTTTCTTTGTAAAAATCCAAAACCAATATTTCAAAAGTATAAAATTTTTTTAGGAATTTATTATTCACGGCTAATATTCGGATAAATAAATCTTAAAGTTTTAAACCCAAAATATTCGGAGAAATGGTATGTTATTATTCACTTTTCGATGTTTGGATAAATAAATTTTATCCAAAATATTCGACGGAATAGTATCCTATTATTTACTTTTCGGTGTTTGGATAAATAAATTTCAAAAGTTTATTATCTAAAATATTTAGCGGGAACAATAATAATCAATAAAATTTATTGGATTTTTAAGCAGTGATCAATTTCTTTTTTTTTTTTTTTAATTGTAACATTTTTTATGAATAAATACTGACTTATTGACACATTTTAAATCACATCTAAATAGGCAATGCGACTTACCTCGGGTAAGGCGTATTAGGGTGCTAAAACCTTCCCTTTACGCAACCAGATCCCTTACGTTTGAATCTCCGAGCGGACCAGTACAAATCGGGTGTTCCTAGCGACCCTCAACAGACAAGGTTGCGACTCCTCATCAAAACTCCACATTGCGAGCCAGGATCCCTCCGGGACGCCTGCGAGGACGTGCGACAGATAATGATGTAAAGCATAATTTTTAAAAATAAAAAATATTTTAATATATTTTTAAATAAAAAATATTTTAAAAAACAATATGAGTTCATGTAAATATCTAAGTACGGCTAGATACATAATATCAATGCAATATTCATCTTCATGCATGCTTAAAACTCTCTTACAAACTCCGTAACATTTTTCTTCTCTCCCATTATATTAATTTAATATTCTCTATCTGCATAAATAACTTGTTTTATGAGACAGTGAAGAATGAATCGAGTTTAATTATTTTTAAAAATAGTTTTTATTTAAAAATATATTAAAACTATAAATTTTTATTTTAAAAAATTAATTTTAAAACTATCACACTATAACAATAAAATAATTAATTCAAAATCAAATATTTTATCCTTTTCAAAAACACAATGTCATCGTTACAACAATAAAGACGTGTATTGAAAAAAGGCATAAACTACTAAAAATAATAATCTTGAGTGTTGAAATTTCTGCTCTATATTAAATTATAGAGAAAACTTTCAACTTAAGATTTCTGAATAAAACTTTCAACTTAAAATTTCTGAATAAAACTTTCAACTTAAAATTTCTGAATAAAACTTTCAACTTAAGATATCTCGATAAAACTTTCAACTTAAGACGTGTAATTCTAAAACTTAACAAATAAAAGAATCTTGGAACAAATAGAAAAAAAAAATTCCAGTCTTGTTTTATGTTGTGTTTCAAAAGTATTTTTATAAAATTTTAATTTTAATTTAAGTTTTTTGATGTTTTTAAATCATTTTCATGTACTGATATCAATTTTTTTTTAAAAATAATAAAATAATAATATTTTGATGTATTTTTAAATAAAAAAATATTTTTAAAAACAATATTAACCGCACTCCAAATAGACATTTCAGCTTCCTGAGTAAGTTATTCAATAAAACAACTTTCATATGACTTTTTCTTTGTCATTTGGACTCTACTTTCTTGTGATTTCATGAAGAGAATATCTTTCTATCTTGTTTTTTTTTTATTTCAACCTCAGCTATTCACTATCATCATCGTCGTATTGTTCCTTGAATGTTACGTTACCTCTACTCCACGGTTTAATAAGAAGATTATTAGTCGTGGTACTAAACGAAAGGGGATCTACTGCAATGACAAATATGGTTGCGTCATCCCTTTCTCCGAGAAAAAAACATCAAATAAATGTTTGCAAAAAGACATAATTGTTTTTGTATTTGATAAGATTCCATGAATTTTTTATTGAAATTTCAGCAAAATCTTTCATGTACAGGCAAATCTCAAGTTATCGACATATAACATAACTTTTAAAGAAAATACAATAACTCTCAATTCAAACTCAACCTATACGTCATGGTCTACATCTCCACAAAGTCATTCTCATTACATCCACAATATATAAATATACATTTAACAATTTCCAATTAGAACACAAATTAAGATAAATCATGTCAAGTGAGTGACATTCATACATATTAAGTTTACCATCACTTACATGACACGGCATACTAAAATGAACCTCCTAGAGTTAGATACAACAAACAATAGCTTGTACTATTGATATGTAGATGATGGACTGAAAGAATACAGGATAATTTCATATACAAATCAAATAAATATAATGGTGAAATTATTTAACCAATTACACACTATAATACATAATCATAACAATAAGTATATTTATACGAGTCACAATTTAAACTTTTCATCTATAATATTGCACATATCTTCATAATTCTATAAGTGACATCATCGTAAAGACGCAAAGACTCCTTTCCATGTCCCTAACTTACCTCATAGCGTGTATTTGTGGAAGTGTGACAATTCCATTTTGAAATCATATCAAACTCTAAAGTATGTTGAAATTAAGCCAATTGATGAAAAAGTAGATAACCTAGGAGGCTAAGTTGAAATAAAAAAAGATAGAAAAATATTCTCTTCATGAAATCGCAAGAAAGTTTTGTCCAAATGAGTCATAAGTAACTTTTTTCGTTGAATAACTTATTTAAAGGCTGAAGGGTCGTGTGAATGATGCTGTTTTTAAAAATGTTTTTTTTTGTTTTGAAATATATTAATATATATATATTTTTAAATTATTTTAATATCACTAAAAACAAAATATCTAAAGTACAAAAAATATCATTCGGTTAAGTTTTTTCAAAAATATCTAAAAATACTAAAAAAAATAAGTTTAAAGTAAAAAATATAATTTTTTTTTCAAAAGTACTAATAAAACAAAATACCAAAAAGGGTGTCCGAAGTGTTGTTTTTCTTTTCTATTTGTTTCAAGATTCTTTTCTTTGTTAAGTTTTAGAATTTTATTCGGCTCAGACTTCTACACCTAAGTTGCTTTTAACTTTTGTTTAAATAGTCCTGTATATTATTATTATTATTATTATTATTATTATTATTATTATTTATTCGAGAAGAGATTGATTGGAGTAAAATGTTTTTAGAACTATTAAGTTGAAAGCTTTCTCTGTTATTTTAATACAAAGAGTGATTAAGCTCGATGAATATAATTATTTTTAAAAATATTTTTTTTATTTAAAATATATTAAAATGATGTATTTTTTTTAAATAATTTTAATATTAACATATTTTTTTTAAAAAAATATATTTTTAGAACAGAATGCCAAACAATGCGTTGGTAGTCTTTAATGTCTTTATTGTTGTAACGATGATGATAATGTGTGTTTGAAAAGGATTAAAATCTTGAAAATCTTTTGAACTTCAATTAATTTTTTATATTGTTTGGTGTAACAGTGTTAAAGATAAATTTTTAAAATATTTTAAGAGAAATCATGGCAGCCCATGACTTGAAAGCTGAGCAGTCCATGACTTGAAAGCTGAGGCTGCCTAAGTCGCCAATAATGTTAATGACCGTTTATTAATGACTGTTTATTAATGACCGTTTATGAGTGAATTTACAATTATTTTTCAAAATATTTTTCATTTATATTAACATCAGTATATAAAAACAAGTTAAAAAATATTATAATTTTTGTAATTTAAAAAAAAATATTTTTTTCAAAAATATTTTAAAACTCAATGCATACAATCATTTAATATAAGGAAATTAAATTCATTCTGCACAGGGCTGTACGTAGCATAGTTGTCAATACCGTTCTGGTCGCCGTTCCGGTTTTTCGATTGGAACAGAACGTTCCGGTTTCGGAGCGTTTCGGTGTCATACTGTTCATATATAATTAATTATAAATATATATTTATATATGGAAAAAAATAAAATATTAATTTAACAAGCATAATTAAAATTTGAATTCTTTTTTATTTAAAATATTTTGGTGTTTTTAAATTATTTTGATGTATAGATGTCAAAAATAATTTTTAAAAATAATAAAAAATATATATTTTAAACCCGAACGAACCAGGCGTTCAGCTGAATTTGACCGAATATTCGAATTAACCGAAATTATAACCAGAATAAAAACGACATCGTTTTATCCCGATTTTATAAATGAAACGGAACAGAAATAATAACATTGTTACGCAGAGCTTTGGACCATAAGCTAGCATGGTGTCCTTTCCTATCGCCGATCGAAGGGAATATTATATAAAATATCATAATATTTATTCGAAACTACGGTAATTAGCCATTTTAAATATATTAAAAAAACAATAAAACTGCGGCGGATCGGTCCGTACGCGTGCAATTACTTGAATGACCCTTGCCCTCAGTCCTTTTTACAAGAAGCCCAAGCGGTTTTTTGTCTTATTACCGGGGCTAAAATCATCTGTACACTATTCATCGAAAAAAAAAGGCAGACGAACAGCCGCGACGCATGGCCGAAAAATGGTCAGTCCACAGTGCATTTCTCTTTAGTGCTACAGTAGACACCTCGAGCTGTTTTAGCTTATACTAGTTAATTGCCCGCACTACGTTGCGGGCTGAACAAAATATTTTTTATAATTATTGATAATAAAATAATTAATAAATTTTGTTAATACAAAAATAAAATATAACATCTATAAATGCAAGGTTTGATATAACAAAACACATCAACACATCCTATTATAACAACAACAATATTGAAGGATTAACATCTAAAAATATCATTACTATTATTGTTAAAACAATACAAATTATTAAATTATGTCGAGAAAAAAAAACTCAAAAACATTAATAAAAGAGGAAGCAAGAAAAAAAACTAAAATTATTATTTTTGTTGTTGTTGTTGTTGTTGTTATTATTATTATTATTGCATGAATAATAGGAAAATAAATTAAATAAAAGAATAAAAAAACTAAAAACATTTAACAAAAGAGCAAACAAAATAAAAATGAATAAAAAAAAATTATTAGCTAAAAAATCATTTCAAATAAAAAAAACCAAAGAAAAACAAATAAGAAATGTCAGTTTTCAAATGATCATAAATATAAACTAAAATTTAAGAAGAAAAGTTTTGAAAAAAAATGTTATCTCAACTAAATAGAAAATAATAAAACTTAAAAACCAAAAATAAACGTACATATATATATAAATATAGATAAAAATAGGAGCTATTTAAGAACTACAAAAAAGTAAAGGAATGAAAATAAAAAATCAAAAGTATAATGGCCGAAAACAAAATCAAATATATTATCAATTTCAATCAAATGAAAAAAAATAAAAAAATCAAATAAAGTATAATATCTATAAAACACATCAATACATTCTATTATAACAATAGGAACATCGAAGCCTTAACATTTAAAAATATCATTATTATTACTGTTAAAACAATAAAAATTATTAAATTACCTTCATAAAAAAATTAAAAACATTAAAAAACATGAAGCAAGAAAAAAAACATTATTCTTATTGCATTAATAATAGGAAAAACTATCCAATAAAAAAATTCCATAACTTAAAAAAAATGAAAAAAAATATAAGAAAAAAAATCTGACGTCAAAATAATAAAAAGAAAGAAAAATGAAAAAAAAAGAGAACAAAAAAAAACAAAATAGAAAGCACACTGGTATGGGTCGAACCCTTCCCTCCTATTTAGGAAGCCGTCTTTTATCCACTGAGCTCCATATATCATTTTGATTCAAGCTCCGCTATAATTGTTAAATATCTTAAATTGGGCGAATCAAACGACCCGAACCGATCCAAAAACTGAGCAGAACTATTACAATCCACAATGATTCTCCTCACATGCTACATAAAAAAAAGGAAGCAAGAAAAAAACTAATATTATTATTCTTATTGAGTTGATAATTGAAAAAAATTCAATAAAAAATGTCAACAAATTGTTTTTTTAAAAAAACATAAGTGAAAAAACATCAAAATCAATAAAAAAATATTAAAAAACAAAATAATTAATAAAAAAAAATATAAGTGAAAAAAAGAAATAAAAAAATCAAAATAAATAAAAATGAAAAAAAAAGCAAAGTGAAAAAAGAAAGAAAAAGCAAAGTGAAAAAAATAAAAATAAATAATAATAATTAAAATATAAGTTAAAAAATGTCAAAATCAATAAAAAAATAAAAAAAAGCAAAGTGAAAAAAAAGGAAAGTAAAAAAAATAAAACAAAGAAAGTGCAAAACAAAGAGGCGCTGGCAGGGGTCGAACCCCTGTCAGCGTCGCGCCTCCACTGGTAAGACGTGTGTCTTACCAGTGGTCTACATGTTGTTTTTGATTTTGTTTCTGAAAAACTATATAAATACTATAAATATAAAAAAAATACTATTATTATTATTATTATTATTATTATTATTATTTAAAATACTTAACCATCATTTTAATCAACATAATTTAATACTTATTTTTTTTAACCACAACTATAAGCAATACCAAACGCGCTTTCCAACGTAACTATCTTGTGTTATCGAGCGATATCGAAAACAAACACGCGAGCAGTCGACGGTGCTCGAGTTGATCTGGATCCTCTATATAGTATATAAACATACAATTGAAGAACCTTTGTCCGCGTGAGCACAACCTTTCAATTTCAGGAGAAAGGTAATCATTCAGCACGGTCGAGGCCTCTGTTCAGGGTGTCTGCAGCCATGGATCCGATGATCAAGCCTTTTGCCCCGCGCCGCAATGTCTCCAAGTCTAGACACAGGAAACAACAGGTGCGATTACAATTTTATTGTTTTTGCAATGCTTGTTTCTTGACTGGATCGTGCTTGATATCGTGTTATTATAACCAGAAATTAAAGAAGAGGAGGGAAACAATGGAACGATTGAAAACAGATATGGTGGAGATCGGCGAGGGACAAAACGAATAAGAGAAGGGCAACGAGAAATCAGGCAAAAGTTTGAAGAGATTGAATCAGAATGCCGAAGCCTCAGAGATGAGACGATGAACATAACCAGTCAGAGTTATTACAATCAAATCAGAATCAACCTGATGTTTGCCATTTTGAAAGCACGACAAGACAGTGACTTTGCCCGTGCTGATCACCTTACCCGGCTCCTCCGGTTGGTTAAATTAATTTCCTTCGCCATTTCTTTTCTTGATAATTAATCCTGCTAGTTGACGAGATTAATGGTTAAAACTGCTGATGATGATTGATTTTCTGTTTATCCTCGTGTTGCCAGTGAGGAAATGGAAAAGCAGGAACAAGGAGCTGGAAAGGCAGGCCTGGTTGGGCTGACTGATGATCATGGAAAACAACGAGGAGCTTTTTAATCATTTGGAAAATGGATTTGCGTTCTCTGTTTCGAGTTATAAAGAAAAAACCCCTGAAGCATTGAGGTTCAACACTCAACAGTGCAACCACCTGCTTCATGTTACAGGAACGTGCGTTAAGGCTTAACTAGTTTGATTAGCTTTGCCATATATATTATATTTATTTTTATTTCATCTTTTTTCCAATAATGTTTTCACATTTCACTAATAACATGTGAAACAGGGTGATTATTTTCTGTTTGATTTTGTGTTTATTTATAAAAATAATTAAATCAAAATTATATATTTAAAAAAAAGAAGCAAACTTGGTTTTTATATTATTTTTTTCGGTTCTTTTTTTGGATTTTCTGATGGGTTTGTAATTTATATTGTGTAATTTTGCTGTTAGTTCTCAAAATATTTTTGAGAACTAAATAGTCTCTTTATCAAATTATTAATGTTAATCTTGTGTTTATTAATTTTTTTTGTCTTTCTAATATTATTTTCTTATGTTCTTTAATTTAGCATATGTCACAAGAGTTTAAATAACACATATCAACAAGTTAAAATTTAAATTATAAGTATTGCCTTGAAATGGTTTAAAAATAAACAAGTATCATTGTCATAAAAAACCCTCAATAAATACATCAAGTTTAAGCTAATTATCATTTGTTGCTAGATATAATTCTCCACCAAAATCTACAAGAACATAGACATGCTTAATTAAAATACATTGATTAATATATCATAAAATAAACAATGTAAGTATATAAGAAAAATTACACGATTCAAGTTTTTTTTAATTTTCATAATCATTCATTAAAGTTTTAATGTCAATTGAGATTAGTCCATTATGCAACCAAATTATTCATTAAGGTTTTAATGTCAATTGGGATTGGTTCATCATGCAACTAATTTTAACAACAAACAATTGTTTGAACTGTTGCTAGAGATAAAAAGTTTTGAAATTGATCGAGTATACAACCGTCTATGATAAAAGTTAATTTAGAAGCCATTGTGGATGTAAGATTAGTTAAGACATGTTATCTAATCTTTAAAAATATTTTATATTTTGAAACATTACTCTTTCACCAACCTAAAATATCTAATTTATTATCATTATGATCCTCGCAACTATCAACCAAATATCTCTAAATCTTATTTCTACTTTCCACATTGTCTTTCTCTTGTAAATCTTTTTTGAATCATGCCAAAATATTAACATCTATCTTCATATTATCAATAACATTAACATCTTGTTGACGTCTATTATCTTCCACCATTTCATTAGCTTTTAAGAAAAATTCATACAAACTTACCAGATTATATTTCATATTTGTTTTGGTAGAAATTATGCTTTATAATAATTATACAACTCACCAAAACAAAATTTCATGTATGTCAACTTAAAATGTGGATCTAAGACATTAGCCACATACAATAATTTTTTTTATTTACATAAAATACTTATCAAACTTTAACATTATGTTCATCGTCATTCCATTTAAAAGATTATCTTTATTTTTACATGATTGCAACAAGTTTTACATTGTGTTCATCAATTCATTGAAGAAAGACTTGATGTCACATGCAATGACCTACTAAATCTTAATGTAACCATGTAAAAAATCTTTAAGAACTTCACCAAAGTGTTACCATATTTCCTATCCTCCAAACTAAACAGCCCTATGTTTTTTCATTCCCTTTTAAATCAACCTCTAAAAAGTAACCCATATACCTAGGTTCATTTTCACTTAATCTCACAAATATTTTTTAAAACATTTCATCAGCTTTTAATATAAGATAAATTGAATTTCATCGAGTTTCAACATACAAACTCAATGATTTCTTACATTATACATTCAATTTTTTTGTATATTTTTAAATGCAATTTGCCTAATAGATGAAGATCTCACAAATCTAATTTTATTTTGAATTTTAACAACCAAAACATATTTTTTAGAAATTGTTTGAGCCTGTTTGGGAGTGTGGTGGCGGTAGTTTTTCAAAGTGCTTATTGTGTCGAAATATATCAAAATGATGCTTTTTATTTTTTAAAAATCATTTTTGAAATCAACACATTAAAATAATCTAAAACAAACAAAAACATATTCATTTAAAATGAAAAAATATTTTTTTAAATTTGAGCAAAAACCAGTAGTATCTCAAATCATTATTGTTGAAAATAAAATTAATTAACTCCTTGCAAATTGTTTTTTTATGCATCAACAACATGTTGTAAGAGCGGTATGAAAGTGGGGCAAGTACAATTATTTTGCTTGCAATTCAAGACTCAGAAGGCGTTTGGTATTGCGGTGCGATCTGCGATTCGTAGATCGCACCGTAATTTGGTGTTTGGTTAACAAAAATAAGTGCTTTTTTTGTGTGGGACCCACACCAAATTATATCCAAAACGCCAATTCAAAAAAAGCTGGAAATTGATGCTTTTTCGATTGCGATTGCGATTGCGATTTCTTATCGTGCCGAAATACATCAAAATAATATTTTTTTTATTTTTTAAAAATCATTTTAAAATCAGTTTTATTTAAAAATATATTATAATATTATTTTTTTATTTTTTTAAAAAATAATTTTAATATCAATTTTAAAACAATAAAAAATTTATTTTTAAAAAATACTTTTAAAACAAAATGTGAAATAAGCACTGAAAGGTATTGGGGTTTTTCTTTATTACTATTCAGAATTTTCCATCTTTAATTTTATTATTATTTTTCAAGCTATTATTTTCCATATATTTTGTTTTTCTTTCTCTCATATACGTTAGTTGGATTGTTTTTTATTTCAGTAAAACCATTAAATCATGTTTTCTCTAAATTTGATTATTCAATTTAATGTAGTCAAATTCCTATAAAAAATGACATATGCAAATTAAATTCATTAATAATAATAATAATTATCGTAATAAAGTTAACGCAATCTTAACGTTAACACAATCTCATCTTTATTATCGTTCAACTTTTAATTGAGTGTGATTCTAAAGGGGTGTTTGGGAGAGGTTTTTGAAAAAATTTGAAATTTTTTTATTTTTTTATTTTAAATTAATTGTTTTTTTATTTTTAGATAAATTTGATGTGTTGATGTCAAAAATTATTAAATTTACAAAAATTATATATATATATATATATATATATTATTTTAATGTAATTTCACAAGTTAAAAGCAATATGAAAAGTTTGGTAACCAAACACCAAAAACTGTTTTTTTTTTCAACCTCCAACTCAATCACAGTTTTAACTAAACACTTCACTACTTATTTTGAACCACAATAAAAGCACTTTTTTGAAACTGAATTTTTTCAACCTCAATCGCAAAAGCAAAAGCAATGCCAAACACACTCTCATTATCGAGTATGACTTCTCATGAAATCGGGAGCCCAGCTGGTGAAGTTAACGCTACGGAAAAGGCAAGACTGCTTTCCTCGATGCTACACTTGTTGTCCCGTACACAGTTTGTGTACATGATAAGCTGCCAAATGTTGAAGTGATGGAGCCCTTCCATGCAAAAATAAATTAAAAATAATAATCTTTTTATTAAACAACATAATTAATTATCAGTATATGTGAATATTCTATCTCAAATAATTAATTTAAAATGAAATGTTCTTCTGTCGAATTTTCTTCTAATTTATCATTTTAGGCAGATGATAATATTCTATTTATTCATCATCATCTTCCTTGGCATGATGTTTAAGCATTTTTCTATTCCTTCATCGCAGCAACAGCAGTACAGCCCAAGCTCCTCCTCCTCCTCGATCCTCCTCCTCTTCATCAAGTTCTAGTTATGGTGCTGAGTCAGAAGCTCCTCTTCCTCCTCCTCTTCTTCTTAATCAAGTTCTAGTCAGAAGCTGGTTCATATGCAGGTGTGTTAGTGGACATGCACAAAAACACCTACGCAGAAAAGAGTGGAATGATTTTTTTCCTTATTTAAAAACACATATAGTTCTTGATCTATTTAATTACATATATATATATATAAAAAAAAGATAAATAAATAAATGGATATAATTTTTATTATATTAGTGGAGACAAAAGTATATTGGTAATGGTATTCTTCGTAGGAGATCACGACATAGAATATTATTGATGGCCACTGGATGCATGCGTTTTAAGCTAGCTGTCTTCTTTTGTGAGTGGAATTTCTTTGTATATATACGTACTTCAAAAAGATGACAGAAAGGAGCTCATGGACGGAAAGTTCTCGAATATGCCCGAGAGCTTTTCTATGCTTGCAAGAATGATAATCGTGTCTCAAAAGTATATTGGTGCATCGGAGAACATTTTAAAGCAAGAAATAAGTTTAGAGAAGACCTATCCTCCGCCACCTGTTCATACAATATGCCAGAAGAATAGTTACCTTTCTTCTGCACAGAGTCTGAAGAACTGCAGGAAGCTAACACAGCTTGCGTCCAAAAGTCCTTTGCCTTTTTCTTATAAAAACATGGTATTTTGGAGAAAACAATTCTTAGAACTGATCAAGTTGAATTAGTCAAAGTTAAGAAAATTTAATGGGTTCCATTTTCAAGATAATTCAAAATAGAATCAGCTCCAAATAAAGCCATATTGGAGTTTCTTAATGACATGCATTGATGATCATAAGATGGACGATTCATTTAGTGTTGTCATGTTTCTTAATGAGTTTGTTAATTGAGTTTCTTCCCTTTCCCTTTCATCTTTGAAGCTTGCATATATGCTCTGGCTTCTGTTTCTTACGCCTTTCTTTGCGATGAGTTTTATGGTTGTCACGAGTCCAGGCAACCAGACTAGAGAGAAGAAGAAGCATCGAATGTCTGGACAGAGAATTTACAAAACAAATACACCGCGTGAGGTTTTTACCGTGGAGCCTCTTATATTACACAGTGGATTCGAGCAGTGAGCGGGCGATTTTGGCCCTCAGGCGCGCGGCAAAGCGGGGCAGGCAACCGGGACTATTTTCGGTTTTCCTTTTCCAGTCCTTTTTTTAAAAAAAATATTCAGTTGTGAACAGTGTACTGACGATTTAGTCACTGGTAATAAGATAAAATAAGGGTTCCGGGCGAGGCTCACCGGTGTAATTGCGCGAGGCCAGACTGGTCTGCCGCAACTTTTTAATTTTTAATTATGTTCTGAAATGGCTAAAAACTATTTTAGCCCCTAATGAGACAAAAACGCTGAATTGGGTCAAGGGACAGGACGGTAATTGACCCTATTTTTAAAATATAATATTTGGTGTCTGGCAGGGCGTCCGCCGCACGCGCCATGATTATTCGCCTCACTCCCTTTTCAGGTGGCGCGTGCGGCCTCCTACGGTGGCTGGAAATTGTCTACCGGAGGCCAGAACGATGCGTCACCACGTGGCCTTCCTTCCGCGGTGGTGCGTGTAACCACCAAATGTCCGTGGACGCGGTGTAGGAGAGTCCACGTTTCTCTCTCCTACACGTCAATGTGTAGGAGAGTCCCCATATTTCCTTACTTTGCACGTCGGTCCCTCGACTTTTAATTTGGTTTTTGGTCCTCAGTTCTTTTATATAAGTTTTGATTTTGTTCGATTGGGTCCTCCAATTTAAATTGATTGAATGTGAAAGTTTCATTTCGGTCCTTCTATTTTCAATTTTCGGGTTGGCTGTATATAACTCAATCAATTCGGTACAAAAGTTCCGATTTTTGCAATTTTGTACTTTGATTTCAGTTGACAATAAATGTAATTTGCATTTCAGCCCTTGAACTTTTACTTTTTTAATTTAAGCCCTTTATATTTGATTTTCATTTCAGCCCTTACACTTTTATTTTTTTAATCCCTACTTTTGTCCATGTATATATAATTGTATTTAACACAATAATAATAATAATAATAATAATAATAATAATCATGATTTAATTATTTTTTCATTCTTACTCTTTTGTTATTTTTTTCCCTCCTAATAATTTGATATATATATTTTTTCCAGTAATAGCAATGATAATTTTTTTTTTATCTTTTCTTAAAGTTTCTGGGATATTTTTAGTCTTTCATTTATTTTTGTTTCTTTCATTATTAACATAATAATAATAATTATAATAGAGATTATTATTAATATTATAATAATAGTGATTATGTATTCTATTATTATAATAATAGTGATTATCTATTCTTTCATAATAATAATAATAATAATAATAATAATAATTTTTTAATTGGTTTATCTTACTTGTTGTGTTGTTCATGCTTTTTATTTTTTCCCCTCGGTATAATTTAATAATTTTTGTTGTTTTTATTCTAGCGGCAATAATAATTTTAGATGTTAAGACTCCGATGTTGCTATTGTTATAATATTTTAAATTAATATTGCTTCCTTTTCCTTTTTTTTATTTGCTCTTTCTATTAATTGATTTTTATAATTTTACTCTACACCTTCCTTGATAGAAATTCCATTCTCTATCATTTCAATATTCTTTTGATCTGAGAAAGTTCTCTATAAGCATCGACCATTGATCGTAATGTCCATCAAAACTTGGTATTGCTGGTTGAACAAAGCTACTGCCTTCTGTTGTCATTCTCTCTATCACTCTTTTCTTGATTGCTTATTTTCTTTAACTCTCTTTCTGTCCTTTTCAAGAAACTGCAGTTTCTTGTGTGATCTCTCTTTATTTTGTTTTAGAATGGTTGTGATACCATGTTGTAAATGCTACAGAAAAGTATTTATTTCATTAAATGAATTGTGACTTATGTATACACATGGACTTAACGTGCTTAATGTAGTAAACTAACTGATGACTAATCGCCCTTCAATGTAATTGGCTTTATCTGCAAGTTAACTACTCTCCAACTAATATTCAAACTAACAATATCACTACAATACTTAGTGTTATAACTGACTGATATTGTTTAACAAAACTCCGTTCCTTAAACATTAAACACATTTTAATAAGCTTACAATCTCAAAATCAAATCCTTTTTTTTTTAATTTTTGTTACATCCGACATCGCAACGACCTCAATATTATTTCCTCCAAATAATTTGATTTTTTTTTCCAGTAATAGCAATGATAATTTGTTTTTTTATCTTACATTAAAGTTTCAGGATATTTTTTGTCTTTCATTATTAACATAATAATAATAATTATAATAAGAATAATAATAATAATAGTATTATTATTGATATTATAATAATATTGATTATGTATTCTATTATTATAATAATATTGATTATGTATTCTATTATTATAATAATAGTGATTATTTATTCTTTCATAATAATAATAATAATAATAATAATTTTTAATTGGTTTATCTTGCTTGTTGTGTTGTTTATGCTTTTTATTTTTTCCCCTCGGTATAATTTAATAATTTTTGTTGTTTTTATTCTAGCAGCAATAATAATTTTAGATGTTAAGACTACGATGGTGCTATTGTTATAATATTTTAAATTAATATTGCTTCCTTTTCCTTTTATTTTTTTATTTGCTCTTTCTATTAATTGATTTTTATAATTTTATAATCTGCACAACAATGATTTCAGTAGTTTTTTTTTCTTATTCAAATATTTTGCTTTTTTTTTCTAATGTTAATGCGCGCTCTTTTGTGATCGTTTATGACGCAATACCTATATTCTAAAAGATATAATCTATGCTTACATGACAAAATTAACTCAAAATTTTAAACATATATCTCCTAATTTATAACTTTTTTTTCTTGTATCATATAAATTTATCATTATAGATTTAATTATGTTAAATTATATACAAAGAAAAACCCGCGACAACGCGCGGGCAATTTGCTAGTTACTTATAACATAAAAGGCGTGGGGAAAACACTGTTCCCCACACCAATATTATATATATATATATATATATATATATATATATATATATTCTTTTGGTATTTTTTTTGGACAAAAATGATCCATATTTTATGTATTTGTGCTTTTAGATTTTATTTTTATTTTTTTCATTTTATTTTTTGTACTTATCGTTTTGAAATTTTATTTTATATCGGTTACATTATATTTTATTCCTGAAATTTTTATTATTATTTTCCTGTTCCAGAAAACACTGTAGCAATTTACAGTGTTTTCCTACGCCATGATAATATATATATATATATATGTGTGTGTGTGTGTGTGTGTGTATTCTTTTGGTGTTTTTGGACAAAAATAATCCATATTTTATGTATTTGTGTTTTTAGATTTTGTTTGTATTTTTTTTCATTTATTTTTTGTACTTATCGTTCTTAAATTTTAATTTATGTCGATTACATTGTATTTTATTTTTAAATTTTTTATTGTTATTTTTAAATCTGGGATTTCCCAAGTTTTCTGGAGAAAACTTGACTGTTCAGAACAGTACTTGCCGCATATATAGGGTTGCCATGCATGCAAATTCGGAACTGATGAAGATCTCCCGAGGCATCTTCGATACCGGTCTCCGAGCTCACAACAAATGCATGGAATACAAATTGACGTGTGCCGGACCAGGCGCCCAGGACGAGCGTCGTTTCTGTGTGGTACTCTTGAGTTTATTTATAGTATTTTTTATTTTAAAAAAATATTAAAATATTGTTTTTTTTTAACAAATACGGCTGTATAGGTGTTTCGCCTCCCAAATGATGACCTGTATGTTCGAGAGTCTGGCTGGCTTTCATTTTCATTTAAATATCTTTTAAAAATTATTTTTATCATATTAAAACAATCCAAAAAATTCTTAAAAAAATTAATTTAAAGTAAAATTAAAAATATATTTTATTCTTTAAAATATTTTTGAAACTATTAAAAATATATTGACAAACACCCGGACTAGTTAAAAAAAAGGTAAATTTATACCTTTTGGTATTTTCAGATATTATTTTAAATATTTTTTAATAAAAAGATATTTTTAATTAAATTTCCAAGATAAGAAGCGATAGGGATAGGTGACGCGGATAGGATAGTATTGCTGTCATGCGTTGCAGATTGATTTATGTTAATAATAAAACTAAATCTTTATAAGAATTAAATACTAATAAAAAATTATAATATTTATTTGAATCCACGGTTATGTTTTATAAATTATTTAAAATATATTACCCAAAGTTTGTATTGTATTTGAAAATCTGATTTGATTATTTTTAAATTTTTTTTTATTTAAAAATATATTAAAATAATATATATTTATTTATAAAAAATATTTTTAAAATCTATAACTTAAAATTAAAAGAAAATCAGTTGTTTTCGAAACTGTCGCTGCGAAACTACCTAAACCTTGAAATTATAAACACAATTTTCTTGCGTTATCGTGCGATCGATATCGAAAGGATACGCTCGAGAGATCGACCAATCTTGGTTTCAGAACTGCTTCATCTCTATAAGGATACAATCGAAGCACAACCTTTCAACTTGAAGAGAAAGGTAATCAATCAACACGGTCGAGGCCTCTGTTCATGGTGTCTGCAGCCATGGATCTGATGATCAAGCCTTTAGCCCCGCGCCGCCATGTCTCCAAGTCTAGACACAGGAAACAACAGGTGCGATTACAATTTTATTATTTTTGCAATGCTTGTTTCTTGACTGGATCGTGCTTCATATCGTGTTATTATTCCCAGAAATTAAAGAAGAGGAGGCAAACAATGGAACGATTGAAAACAGATATGGAGGAGATCGGCGAGGCACAAAAACGAATAAGAGAAGGGCAACGAGAAATCAGGCAAAAGTTTGAAGAGATTGAATCAGAATGCAGAAGCCTCAGGGAGGAGACGATGAACATAACCAGTCAGAGTGATTACAATCAAATCAGAATCAACCTGATGTTTGCCATTTTGAAAGCACGACAAGACAGTGACTTTGCCCGTGCTGATCACCTTACCCGGCTCCTCCGGTCGGTTAAATTTCCCTCGCCATTTCTTTTCTTGATAATTAGTCCTGCTAGTTGACGAGATTAATGGTTAAAACTGCTGATGATGATTGATTTTCTGTTTATCCTCGTGTTGCCAGTGAGGAAATGGAAAAGCAGGAACAAGGAGGAAAGGCAGGCTTGGTTTGGCTGACTGATGATCATGGAAAACAACGAGGAGCTCTTTAATTTTATTCTTCCTGAGATTCAAGTTTTCAATTTGGAAAATGGATTTGCGTTCAACAGTGCAACCACCTGCTTCATGTTAAAGAAACGTTAAGGCTTGACTAGTTTGATTAGCTTTGCCATATTAGATTTATTTTTTATTTCATCTTTCTTTTTCCCACAATGTTTTCACATTTCACTAATAACATGTGAGTATTTTCGGTTTGATTTCGTGTTTATTTATAAAAATAATTAAAACAAAATTATATATTTTTTTTAAAAAGCAAACTTGGTTTTTATATTGTTTTTTTCGGGTTTTTTTTTGGATTTTCTGATGGGTTTGTAATTTATATTGTGTAATTTTCCTGTTAGTTCTCAAAAATATTTTGAGAACTAAATAGTCACTTTTATCAAATTATTAATGTTAATCTTGTGTTTATTAATTTTTTTTGTCTTTCTAATATTATTTTCTTGTGTTCTTTAATTTAGCATATGTCACAAGAGTTTAAATAACACATGTCAACAGGTTAAAATTTAAATTATAAGTATTGCCTTCAAATGGTTTAAAAATAAACAACAAGTATCATTGTCATAAAAAAAAACCCTCAATAAATACATCAAGTTTAAGCTAATTATCATTTGTTGCTAGATATAATTCTCCACCAAATTCTACAAGAACAAAGACATGCTTAATTAAAATACATTGATTAATAAATCATAAAATAAAAAGTGTAAGCATATAAGTAAAATTACTTGATTCAAGGTTTTTTTAATTTTCATAATCATTCATTAAATTTTTAATGTCAAGTGGGATTGGTTCATCATGCAACCAATTTTGACAACAAACAAGTGTTTTGAACTGTTGCTAGAGATAAAAAGCTTTGAAATTGATGAGTATACACTTGTCTATGTTAAAAGCTAATTTTGAAGCCATTGTGGATGTAAGATTAGTTAAAACATGTTATGTAATCTTTAAAAATATTTTATATCTTAAAACATTACTCTTTTATCAACCTAAAATATCTAATTTATTATCATTAGGATCCTCAAAACTATCAATCATTATATCTCTAAGTCTTATTTCTACTTTCCACATTATCTTTCTCTTGTAAATCTTTTTTGAATCAAGCCAAAATATTAACATCTATCTTCATGTTCTCAATAACATTAACATCTTGTTGACGTCTATTATCATCCACCATTTCATTAGCTTTTAAGAAAAATTCATACAAACTTACCAAATTATCTTTCATATTTTTTTGGTAGAAATTATGCATTATAATAATTATACAACTCACCAAAACAAAATTTCATGTATGTCAACTTAAAATGTGGATCTAAGATATTAGCCACATACAACAATTTTTTTTATTTACATAACAACCTTAATACTTATCAAACTTTAACATCATGTTCACCGTCATTCCACTTAAAATTTTATCTTTATTTTTACATAATTGCTACAAGTTTTACGTCAAGTTCGTCAATTCATTGAAGAAAGAATTGATATCACATGCAATGACCTACTAAATGTTAATGTAACTATGTAAAAATCTTTAAGAACTTCACCAAAATGTTACCATATTCCTATCCTTCAAACTAAACAGCCGTATGTTTTTCATTCACTTTTAAATCAACAAGTTTTACTCGACTCATTCTTGTTCAAAATAAAATAAATAAGCTCCTTGCAAATTGTATATAAAATAACAAAGGAAAGATAGTT
>CM063603.1:37665788-37723760 GCA_032356905.1 Salix exigua | reverse complement strand
TGATGTAAAGCATAATTTTTAAAAATAAAAAATATTTTAATATATTTTTAAATAAAAAATATTTTAAAAAACAATATGAGTTCATGTAAATATCTAAGTACGGCTAGATACATAATATCAATGCAATATTCATCTTCATGCATGCTTAAAACTCTCTTACAAACTCCGTAACATTTTTCTTCTCTCCCATTATATTAATTTAATATTCTCTATCTGCATAAATAACTTGTTTTATGAGATAGTGAAGAATGAATCGAGTTTAATTATTTTTAAAAATATTTTTTATTTAAAAATATATTAAAACTATAAATTTTTATTTTAAAAAATTAATTTTAAAACTATCACACTATAACAATAAAAAAATTAATTCAAAATCAAATATTTTATCCTTTTCAAAAACACAATGTCATCGTTACAACAATAAAGACGTGTATTGAAAAAAGGCATAAACTACTAAAAATAATAATCTTGAGTGTTGAAATTTCTGCTCTATATTAAATTATAGAGAAAACTTTCAACGTAAGATTTCTGAATAAAACTTTCAACTTAAAACTTTCAACTTAAGCTCTATATTAAATTATAGAGAAAACTTTCAACTTAAGATTTCTGAATAAAACTTTCAACTTAAGATTTCTCGATAAAACTTTCAACTTAAGACGTGTAATTCTAAAACTTAACAAATAAAAGAATCTTGGAACAAATAGAAAATAAAAAAAAAAGATTTCAGTCTTGTTTCATGTTGTGTTTCAAAAGTATTTTTATAAAATTTTAATTTTAATTTAAGTTTTTTGATGTTTTTAAATCATTTTCATGTACTGATATCAATTTTTTTTAAAATAATAAAATAATAATATTTTGATGTATTTTTAAATAAAAAATATTTTTAAAAACAATATTAACCGCACTCCAAATAGACATTTCAGCTTCCTGAGTAAGTTATTCAATAAAACAACTTTCATATGACTTTTTCTTTATCTTTTGGACTCTACTTTCTTGTGATTTAATGAAGAGAATATCTTTCTATCTTGTTTTTTTATTTCAACCTCAGCTATTCACTATCATCATCGTCGTATTGTTGAATGTTACGTTACCTCTACTCCACGGTTTAATAAGAAGATTATTAGTCGTGGTACTAAACGAAAGGGGGGATCTACTGCAATGACAAATATGGTTGCGTCATCCCTTTCTCCGAGAAAAAAACATCAAATAAATGTTTGCAAAAAGACATAATTGTTTTTGTATTTGATAAGATTCCATGAATTTTTTATTGAAATTTCAGCAAAATCTTTCATGTACCGGCAAATCTCAAGTTATCGACATATAACATAACTTTTAAAGAAAATACAATAACTCTCAATTCAAACTCAACCTATACGTCATGGTCTACATCTCCACAAAGTCATTCTCATTACATCCACAATATATAAATATACATTTAACAATTTCCAATTAGAACACAAATTAAGATAAATCATGTCAAGTGAGTGACATTCATACATATTAAGTTTACCATCACTTACATGACACAACATACTAAAATGAACCTCCTAGAGTTAGATACAACAAATAATAGCTTGTACTATTGACATGTAGATGATGGACCTCAAAGGAATACAAGATAATTTCATATACAAATCAAATAAATATAATGGTGAAATTATTTAACCAATTACACACTATAATACATAATCATAACAATAAGTATATTTATACGAGTCACAATTTAAACTTTTCATCTATAATATTGCACATATCTTCATAATTCTATAAGTGACATCATCGTAAAGACGCAAAGACTCCTTTCCATGTCCCTAACTTACCTCATAGCGTGTATTTGTGGAAGTGTGACAATTCCATTTTGAAATCATATCAAACACTAAAGTAGGTTGAAATTAAGCCAATTGATGAAAAAGTAGATAACCTAGGAGGCTAAGTTGAAATAAAGAAAGATAGAAAAATATTCTCTTCATGAAATCGCAAGAAAGTTTTGTCCAAATGAGTCATAAGGAACTTTTTTCCTTGAATAACTTATTTAAAAGGTCGAGAGTGAATGATGTTGTTTTTAAAAATATTTTTTTAATTTAAAAAATATATATTTTTTTTTCAAAAATATTTTAAAACTCAATGCAAACAATCATTTAATATAAGGAAATTGAATTCATTCTGCACAGGGCTGTACGTAGTATAGTTGTCAATACCGTTCTGGTCGCCGTTCCGTTTTTTTTTTTTGAAAACGGAACGTTCCGGTTTCGAAGCGTTTCGGTGTTCCGTTTCAAAATCTAAAAATAATCTAAAAATTAATTAAAATATAAATAATTTAACTTAAAATCAACCACAGTTTAAATAAAACAATTTCAACCACAAAACAACATTTTTTTTTCAATCTCAACCATGAAATCAAAATCAATACTAAACACACTTTAAATGTCTTGCGTTATCGAGCGATATCGAAAAGAAACACGCGAGAAGTCGACGGTGCTGGAGCTTTAAAGAGTGGTTACAGATCTGGATCCTCTATATAGTATATAAACATACAATTGAAGAACCTTTGTCCGCGTGAGCACAACCTTTCAATTTCAGGAGAAAGGTAATCATTCAGCACGGTCGAGGCCTCTGTTCAGGGTGTCTGCAGCCATGGATCCGATGATCAAGCCTTTTGCCCCGCGCCGCAATGTCTCCAAGTCTAGACACAGGAAACAACAGGTGCGATTACAATTTTATTGTTTTTGCAATGCTTGTTTCTTGACTGGATCGTGCTTCATATCGTGTTATTATAAACAGAAATTAAAGAAGAGGAGGGAAACAATGGAACGATTGAAAACAGATATGGTGGAGATCGGCGAGGGACAAAAACGAATAAGAGAAGGGCAACGAGAAATCAGGCAAAAGTTTGAAGAGATTGAATCAGAATGCCGAAGCCTCAGAGAGGAGACGATGAACATAGCCAGTCAGAGTGATTACAATCAAATCAGAATCAACCTGATGTTTGCCATTCTGAAAGCACGACAGGACAGCGACTTTGCCCGTGCTGATCACCTTACCCGGCTCCTCCGGTTGGTTAAATTAATTTCCTTCTCCATTTCTTTTCTTGATAATTAATCCTGCTAGTTGACGAGATTCTTGGTTAAAACTGCTGATGATGATTGATTTTCTGTTTATCCTCGTTTTGCCAGTGAGGAAATGGAAAAGCATGAACAAGGAGGGAAGGCAGGCCTGGTTTGGCTGACTGATGATCATGGAAAACAACGAGGAGCTTTTTAATCATTTGGAAAATGGATTTGCGTTCTCTGTTTCGAGTTATAAAGAAAAAACACCTGAAGCATTGAGGTTCAACACTCAACAGTGCAACCACCTGCTTCATGTTACAGAAACGTGCGTTAAGGCTTAACTAGTTTGATTAGCTTTGCCATATATATTATATTTATTTTTATTTCATCTTTTTTTTTCCAACAATGTTTTCACATTTCACTAATAACATGTGAAACAGGGTGAGTATTTTCGGTTTGATTTTGTGTTTATTTATAAAAATAATTAAATCAAAATTATATATTTAAGAAAAAAGAAGCAAACTTGGTTTTTATATTATTTTTTTCGGTTCTTTTTTTGGATTTTCTGATGGGTTTGTAATTTATATTGTGTAATTTTTCTGTTAGTTCTCAAAATATTTTTGAGAACTAAATAGTCTCTTTTATCAAATTATTAATGTTAATCTTGTGTTTATTAATTTTTTCTTTGTCTTTCTAATATTATTTTCTTATGTTCTTTAATTTAGCATATGTCACAAGAGTTTAAATAACACATATCAACAAGTTAAAATTTAAATTATAAGTATTGCCTTCAAATGGTTTAAAAATAAACAAGTATCATTGTCATAAAAAACCCTCAATAAATACATCAAGTTTAAGCTAATTATCATTTGTTGCTAGATATAATTCTCCACCAAATTCTACAAGAACATAGAAATGCTTAATTAAAATACATTGATTAATATATCATAAAATAAACAATGTAAGTATATAAGAAAAATTACACGATTCAAGTTTTTTTTTTAATTTTCATAATCATTCATTAAAGTTTTAATGTCAATTAGGATTAGTCCATTATGCAACCAAATTATTCATTAAGGTTTTAATGTCAACTGGGATTGGATCATCATGCAACTAATTTTGACAACAAACAATTGTTTGAACTGTTGCTAGAGATAAAAAGCTTTGAAATTGATCGAGTATACAACTTGTCTATGGTAAAAGCTAATTTAGAAGCCATAGTGGATGTAAGATTAGTTAAGACATGTTATGTAATCTTTAAAAATATTTTATATTTTGAAACATTACTCTTTCACCAACCTAAAATATCTAATTTATTATCATTATGGTCCTCGCAATTATCAACCAAATATTTGTAAGTCTTATTTCTACTTTCCACATTGTCTTTCTCTTGTAAATCTTTTTTGAATCAAGCCAAAATATTAACATCTATCTTAATGTTATCAATAACATTAACATCTTGTTGACGTCTATTATCTTCCACCATTTCATTAGCTTTTAAGAAAAATTCATACAAACTTACCAGATTATCTTTCATATTTTTTTGGTAGAAATTATGCTTTATAATAATTATACAACTTACCAAAACAAAATTTCATGTATGTCAACTTAAAATGTGGATCTAAGACATTAGCCACATACAACATTTTTTTTTATTTACATAACAACCTTAATACTTATCAAACTTTAACATCATGTTCATCGTCATTCCACTTAAAAAATTATCTTTATTTTTATGTAATTGCAACAAGTTTTACATGGTGTTCATCAATTCATTGAAGAAAGAATTGATGTCATGTAATGACCTACTAAATCTTAATGTAACCTTGTAAAAAATCTTTAAGAACTTCACCAAAGTGTTACCATATTTCCTATCCTCCAAACTATACGACCATATGTTTTTCATTCCTTTTAAATCAACCTGTAAAAAGTAATCCATATACCTAGGTTCATTTTCACTTAATCTCACAAATATTTTTTTAAACATTTCATCAACTTTTAATATAAGATAAATTGAATTTCATCGAGTTTCAACATACAAACTCAATGATTTCTTACATTATACATGCAATTTTTCTGTATATATTTTAAATGCAAGTTGCCTAATAGATGGAGATCTCACAAATCTAATTGTATTTTGAATTTTAACAACCGAAACATATTTTTTTAGAAATTGTTTGAGCCTGTTTGGGAGTGTGGTTGCGATAGTTTTTCAAAGTGCTTATCGTGCCGAAATACATCAAAATGATATTTTTTTTATTTTTTAAAAATCATTTTTGAAATCAACATATTATAATGATCTAAAACACATAAAAACATATTCATTTAAAATGAAAAAAAAAATATATTTTTTAAAATTTGAGCAAAAAACCCGTAGTTTCGCAATGCTAAATTGATACTTTGTCACTTGGGTTCCTCAGATCATTCTTGTTGAAAATAAAATAAATAAACTCCTTGCAGATTGTTTTTTTATGCATCAACATGTTGTAAGAGCGGTAAGAAAAGTGGGGCAAGTACAATTATTTTGCTTGCAATTCAAGACTCATTATCATGAAATCGGGAGCCCAGCTGGTGAAGTTAACGCTACGGAAAAGGCAAGACTGCTTTCCTCGAAGCTACACTTGTTGTCCCGTATATACATGATAAGCTACGGAAAAGGAATGATTTTTTCCTTATTTAAAAACACATATAGTTCTTGATCTATTTAATTGCATATATATATATATATATATATATATATATATATGCATAAGTCTTTTAGTTTACATAATTTTTTTATGTAAAAAAGATAAATAAATAAATGGATATAATTTTTATTATATTAGTGGAGACAAAAGTATATTGGTAATGGTATTCTTCGTAGGAGATCACGACATAGAATATTATTGATGGCCACCGGATGCATGCGTGTTAAGCTGTCTTCTTTTGTGAGTGGAATTTCTTTCTATATATACGTAGTTCAAAAAGATGACAGAAAGGAGCTCATGCATGGAAAGTTCTGATAAACCCAGCTCTCAAATATGCCCGAGCTTTTCTATGCTTGCAAGAATGATAATCGTGTTGCTTTTGAGAAAGAGATAGAAAAAGAAATCAAATCAGGAAAGTTCTGATCACCATGCATGCATGCAGCAAAGGTCAAGAAAAGAGAGTGGAAAATATGATATGATAGCTGAAAGAAAGGCTAGAAAATATAGAAAAACACGTATTCATATGATAGCTGAAATGAAAAAAGAGCAAGAAAGAAGCTCAGCACCCCCTTAACACAAACCCAGAAACATGAAAGCAATGAAAAAACACGAAAGGATAGGAGCTGAAGCAACACAGCTACAACAGCACACCGAGAGAGAGAGATAGAGAGAGAGAGAACAACTGCTAGCCAATCTTATTGAGCTGCCATTCCCAGAAAAACATAGGTATCTATATACTTTCAATTTTTTATGAGAATTAACCTAGTTATTGAGGTTGGTAGTAGATTTGGAGCTTTCCTCGAGCTTATTTTATGTAAATATTTTTTTGAAATTATAAATAATACTAGTCACTTACACGTGCTTTGTCATGACAGGAATCATATTTTTTCAACACAAAAAAATCATTTGATAAAAAAAAAGATATTTTTTTTTTAAATTTTAAATTTTCCGATTATTTACCATTTTTAAATTATACTTTCTATCACGGTATTGCTTGTGCATCGTCTAACACGCCATCATTTTTCACACTCATGCACTTTTCAGGCGGCGCGTGCGGTATTTTTTGACGTGTGAAAATTACTATTTTTTATTTATTTTATTCTTCGATGTAATTTTGTTGTTTTTTAAATTATTTATGCAATAATAATAATAATCATTTGAGATTTTTTTTGTCCAATTATTTTCTTATGGCTAATAATATTCATTTTTCTTTTGTACTTTTTTTTTAACTCTTTTGTTATAATTTTTAGTATTTTATTATTATTCGAGGTAATTTTTTTATTATATATGAAATAAAAATAATAATAAATTAATGTGTTTTTTCTTGATTACTCTTTTGTTAAAGATTTTGAGTTTTTTTATTCCTATTTTTATTATTTTAACAATACTAATAATAATAGTTTAAGGTGTTATGATCTTGATGATAATATTGACATTATAAATTATCATGATAATAGCAATTATAATTTATTGTAATAGTTGTGGTGCTTATGATGTAACTAATTATAACTTTGCTGATAATAATAACAATAACTTATAAGACAATATAAAAATATCAATAATGATAAAAACAATTATAATAATACGAATTATAATTGAAATAATATTAATTAGAAAATGATGTTGATTATCGTGATGATTATTGTCATAATAATGACAACTATTATAACAATATTGCTAGTAATAATCAAAATATTAATTATTTACAATAATAATTATGACAATAGCTATAATAATCATGACAATTTAAAAATCATAATGATTAAAATGTAATAATCATCAAAACAATTCATTAGTCGATGTTTTTTTTTTAAAATTAACTTTTACGGTATCTTCATGTATAATATTTCAAATTTAATATCATGTAAACAAAAAATATATGAAGCCATATATAGACAAAACGGGTGAGAAATTAGGGCCAAATTATTTACAATGAAAAAATAAATGAGCCACTTGTCCCGCGCTTCGATGCACATAGAGAATCTACCCGTCAAATAATTATCCAAACATTTTGAACAATAATAACATTCAATCACTTAATTAAAGAATCCATTTGGAATGGATTTTATTGATGATTATTTAATTATTTAAATTTTTAGTTAATCAATAAAAATACACCAAACAATCAATTAATTCACTACTATAAGAAAGGCAAACACAATGCGCAGGCAAGCAAACTCTTTACATGCCAATAATCCGACCACCCAATGATAGCTTGAAAACTGGGGTAATGGCTCTATTATCTCAACCATCTAACTTTGAAGTCATTTCATTTCGACAACATCTCACCAACACTCTTGGAACATTCATTCATAATTCGTCAACTTTAAATACCCAAAAGCATTAGACAATACAGATATTCTAAACAACCACCATCAAACTCCTCTAATCTTATGTAATCCATTGGGGGGGGGGTTGAAAATAGCTTGAACAACTACCTTCTTTTTCACATTGTCGAAAACCAGCAGCCTCTCCCTCTCCTTCCATTTCTTTTGTCATGATATAAAAGCCCGTAAACTTTTTTTTTTTTTTAATATTAAGAGCAATAGGATGTTCTTACCATGCATTCAAAGAGCAGAAATACCACAATGCTCTTCTCCCAAATTTAAATTTTCTTGTTTTTAAAGGTGTTTAAGGTTTATTTCCCCCCATTAAAAACAATAATAACGAATGGATCTCATGTACAACACCTTCTTAACTCCAAGACAGAGTTAGATTAGGGTTCTTCCACAAAGAAAATTGTGATGAATCCAGAGTGAAATATGAATCTATAGTGAAATGTGAAAACATGGTGGGATAAAAAAAGATGAAATCAAAAATAAATCTACCATTGCAAAGCTAAACAAACCTGTTAAGCCTTCACGTTTCCTTGACATGGAGCAGGTGGGTTGCACTGTCGAACCTCAATACTTCAGGGTTTTTTTGTTTTGGAAATTTTATTTCTGAAAAGTTGATTTTGTAAACTCAAATAAACGATTAAAACTGTAATTGTTTTAAATTTATACAAGAAATTTATACCCTAATTCAAACTCAAGAACTGTGTGTAGATCATAAATCCTTTTCTGCCAGCACAATTGGGGAATTCTTTTTTTTTTTTATAACTCGAAACAGAAACGCAAATCCATTTTCCAAATAAAAACTTGAATCACAGGAAGGAAATTAAAGGAAGACTACTGTGAATGCATGTCTAGATTCATCACTGCTTGTAACGAATCGAAATTAAAGCATATATTGCAAAGCTCCTCGTTGT
Source organism: Salix exigua (assembly GCA_032356905.1). Taxonomy (NCBI): domain Eukaryota; kingdom Viridiplantae; phylum Streptophyta; class Magnoliopsida; order Malpighiales; family Salicaceae; genus Salix; species Salix exigua. The sequence continues at coordinate 37,714,776 of CM063603.1, read as the reverse complement.
TATCGTTGTCAGCCAACCACGCCTGCCTTCCCTCCTTGTTCCTGCTTTTCCATTTCCTCACTGCCAACACAAGGATAAGGAGAAAATCAATCATCAGCAGGATTAATTATCAATAAAAGAAATGGCGAAGGAGATTAATTTAACCAACCGGAGGAGCCGGGTAAGGTGATCAGCCCGGGCAAAGTCACTGTCTTGACGTGCTTTCAAAATGGCAAGCATCAGGTTGATTCTGATTTGATTGTAAACACTCTGGCCGGCTATGCTCAACTTCTCCTCTCTGAGCCTGCGGCATTCTGATTCTATCTCTTCAAACTTTTGCCTGATTTCTCGTTGCCCTTCTCTTATGCGTTTTTGTCCCTCGCCGATCTCCGCCATATCTGATTTCAATCGTTCCATTGTTTCCCTCCTCTCCCTCTTCTTCTTTATCTATATATAAGATTAATAATTATTTTTAATTTCTGGGAATAATCACATGATGATATAAAGCACAATCCAGTCAAGAAACAAGCGTTAAAAAATAATAATATTGTGATCGTACCCGTTGTTTCCTGTGTTTAGACTTGGAGACATTGCGGCGCAGGGCTAAAGGCTTCATCATGAAATCCATGGTTGCAGAAACCCTAGACCGTGCTGATTTATTTCCTTTCTCCTCAAATGGAAAGGTTGTGCTTCGATTGTATCTCTATATATAAAGATGAGCCAGCTCTGTAACGGAGATTTCTCGATTTCTCGACCGTATCCTTTCGATATCGCTCGATAACGCACGACAATTCTAGATCATGTCGCCAGCGTTTTATATATATATATATATAATATTATTTTAATATATTTTTAATCGAAAATTAATTTAAAAAACATTTAACTAAATTCCGAAACACCATACAAACTCTTTTCACTTTTTTTTAATCTAGTTTTTTTAAAAAAACAATGAACAACATGAATGTTTTATTGTGTACATAGACATATATTAGTATGCATTATAACATTGAAATTACCATTTCACTCCTCGAACCAAGAAATTTAGCCCTTAAAGCCAAGGCATTTTGGACATTTCCAGGGTACTAATATGGTATTTTTAAATTCTTTTGGGTTTTCTAGTATTTTTTATTTTAAATTACACAGTAAAATTATTATTTTACTCCTGAGAGCTGACAAAAAGACACAGAACAATTCAGGGTGTTTTTAATTTTTTTTATATATTCGTGCACAATGAAACTACACTAATATCCCCTCCAAAGACAGAACTGTATGTCTGGAGATGGGGCCACTGTCATCCCCCAGTTTTTCATGGTTATTATTAGTGTAATATCCCACATCGACGAGTGAAGGAGTGGTAGTTGACCTTATTAAGAGTGTTGGTTGCAAACTTGTCGTATGTGTTTTGAGGCGTCAAACTCAGAAGTGGGCTCGCGTCACTAGTAACAAAACCGTGAGGGCAATAAGACCTGAAGTAGATAATATATGGCAGGTTGGGGCGGGCTGTTACATTTGGTATAAGAGCCGACCTCACTGGTTGTCTGGTTGTGCCAATGGTGTCGTTGGGCTCCTTAAAGAGGGTGGATTGTAATATCTCATATCAGCAAGTGAGGGATTGGTAGTTGAGTTTATTAAGAGTACTAGTTGCTAACTTGTCATACGCGTTTTGGGGGTGTCAGACTCAGAATTGGACTCGTGTCACCAAGAACAAAAACGTTTGGGCGATAAGGCCCAAAACGATTACTATATGACAGGTTGGGCCGGGTCTTTACAGCTAGGTCTAGGGGTGTATAGATAATTTACTATTTTTTTTATAATATTTTTCCGAGAAACACTACAAGCACCGAATGCGCAGGAGTGTTTTAAGTGCACACACCTTTCAGATGGCGCTAACAACGTCCTTCGGTGGTAAAAGTTGCCCTTCCACCATGTGACCTCATTCACCACCAAGTTCTTTGCCTCTTAGAGTGGCGCGTGTCAATCTTTGATGATTGGTGAATCTTCGATAGACGAGTTTTATTTTTTTATTCCTTTTCTCTCTTTCTTATTGCTGGAAATTACATTTAAGTCCTTCATATTTGTAATTGTTTTCTTTTAGTCCCTCTTCTTTTGATTTTAATTTTTTTCCTGAGTTTTCTCAATGGAAATTTTGATCTTTTTAATTATACCTTTCAATTGAAACTAATTATATATATTAGTTTTCATTTCAATCCTTATTTTTTTAATTTTAGTTTCAGTTTTGGTTCCTTTAATTTCTTCTATATGTAGGATTTAAAATGTTTTAATTTTGTCCTCTAATTGAAATTGATCATATATGTTACTTTGTTTTTTATTTTTTTTGTTTTATTTTTATTGGAATTTTATTTTTATTTGATTTAGTTCTAAAATTTTAATTTATGTTGGTGATCGTTTTAAAAATAATATTTGACTTTTTTTCTCTTTGTTCTTATTTTGTGTTTTTTGTTATTTTTATCTGTTATTCAGATGAGATGATATTATGATTTCATTATTTATGCAATAATAATAATAATAATAATAATAATAATAATTTTATTGATTATTTTCTTGTAAAAAAATTGCTTTTTTTAGGGGGACAATTTAATGATTTCAATTATTTAAGGAATAATGTTGATAATAAGTTTAACATTTTTAGTCATGATAATGATAATAGCCTAGAGATGAATTTTCAATTTTTTATTTTTGTAGATAAAAAATTAAACACTAATTTTTGTTATTTGATTATTACATGTATTTCACAATTTATATTATGTTTGTTGTTTTTAATTGAAATTGGATTATAAAATAAACTAATCCTAGTCAGTAAATTCAATAATTCATGTATTCAAATTTTCTTGTTTTTTTAATGCTAATGATGATAATTTTATATTGATGATTTTGTTAAAACTTATCAATTTAAAATTCATATATTTTATACAAAACTTGAAGTTCATTAATATTCTACATATACTTATTATATGATTTAAATTTATATTATAATAAAAAATCTTACACGATTAATATATTTTATACTGAAAAAATATATTTCTGCCGTATCGTGGACAAGTAAGCGATTGGTATTTTTAGAAAACTTAACCCGTGATTTCAAATAAATATTATAATAATTTATTAGTATTTAATTGATATCAAATCAATTTGTAACGCCTGACAACAATACAATAGTGGGTATCCTATCCGCGTCTCATCTCTCTAGGTATCCTATCCTATCCCATCTTATATTGGAAATTTAATTAAAATTATTTTCTTATTGAAAATTATATTAAAATAATATCTAAAAATACCAAACAGATATAAAATTTAATTTTTTAATTAATGCTGGTGTTTGTCCGTATATTTCAAATACATGTCAAAAACATTTTTTAAAAAAAATACATCAATTTAATATATTTTTAAATAAAAATTACTTTTAAAAACAATAACATCGGTTCGTCATTATCATTCATTCATTTGGTAGGCAAAACACCTAGACAGCCCTATTTGTCATTATGTGTTTAAACGAAAATATTATTTTAATATTTTTAAAAATAAAATATAGTTTAAATCTACAAACAACACTCGTAGTGTGTGCCTGGTCCAGCACACGTCAATTTGTAACAGCAGCGCGACTCTCTTCATGCCATCGATCGTGCATGGTTTCTACTATATTTTGCCTTCTTTTTAACCTTTAAAATCTTATTTTTATGAAAGCTCCCTCGAAATTCGGAAGCGTATGACTGTTGCATTTGTTGTGAATGGTCGGAGAGTGGCATCGAGAGCTTCCGATGAGTCATACTCAATTTGAAGGGGCCGGGGAAAACCTCCCTTCGACATCATGAGCTAGCTTCATAGCCATTATCGCCTTCTCCAGTGTGATTGGTGCTGAGATTTGATGCATGCAAGGCTCGAAGGGATCTGTTAATTTATTTCCACCACTTCATGAGTAAAACTGAGTGGCGATGATGATTTCCAGGTCCTTGAAAGAAATGCGCGCAGTAGAAATTAACAGCCTATCTCCATCGTTTTCTTCCTTAATTCTCCCTCGGCAAGCCTCGGCTGCTTTGCTTGCTCCTTCATCCCTTTCAAGCTTTCTTGTCGACGTCGTGCAGCTAGCACCCTTCAAACCCTCTATTAATGACCTGCCATCAAAACCCTAGACGGGCTAAACAAGCTCACACCATCAATCTCCATCGAATCGAGTCTGTTAGAGCATTGACCAACACAACCTGGGAGATCTTCACCAGTTCCGAATTGCATTGCAACCCTAGCTATGCGGCAAGTACTGTTCTGAACAGTCAAGTTTTTCTCCAGAAAACTTGGGGAAATCCCAGTTTTCCAGAGCTGTAGTTTCCGGGTGCACCAAATGAAACTCTCTTCTTCCGAGCCAACCTAGCTAGCTAGGGCACCCTCTCTTCATCAGATTAGGTTTCGGCTGGAATCACAAGTATATATATATGCCTTGAAAGACAAAGAACAAGAAACGTTTCATGCTAAATCTCGACCTCACCATCCATGAATTTCTTTCCTTTATTGGCCTTCTACTGTTGCAGGGGTCCTTGTCATTTCTACTTACTGTTGCAGTCTAATAAACGGGAACTTGTTAAAACACGTACGACATTTCTCTGTCCACACCTTTAATGCTTAAAACTGAAGGCTTAAAGACCCTGTGTATCGAAAAAAGGACATAAACTATAATAATAATAATAATAATATTGAGTATTGAAATTATGGCTCTAATTAAATTAAATTAAATTAAATTATAAAAAAAAACTTGCTCAGGAGGCTGAGGTCTTGTTTTTATTTTCTATTTGTTTGAAGATTCTTTTCTTTGTTAAATTTTAGAATTTTATTCGGACAGACTTCAACCCCTAATTAGTTGATTTTAATATAGTCTTTTATATTTTTATTTTTTTATTAGAGAAGAGAGTGATTGGCTGAAATGTTTATTTAGAACCATACTCGGTTAATTCCGTTCTGTTCCATTCAAAAAACAGAGACAAAACAATGTCGTTTTCTTCTCGGTTTTAATTCCGATCCGTTCCGGAAATTCCGGCCAGAGCATCTCGGTTCCGTTCTGGGTTCAAAATCTATTTTTTATTTTTTAAGAATTATTTTTGACATCTATACATCAAAATAATTTAAAAACACCAAAATATTTTAAATAAAAAAATTTTAATTTTAATTATGCTTGTTAAATTAATATTTTTATATATATATATATAATTAATTAATTATATATGAACAGTAGACACCAAAACAACGATGTCGAACGCTCCAAAACCGGAACGTTATGTTCCAATCAAAAAACCAAAATAGCGAAATAGCGACTGAACAATATTGACAACTATATCTAGAAATTTTATATTTAATTTAATTTAGACCGCCAATTTCAATGCTTAATATTCTCTAGTCAAGGAGTAGCTAGGGCTTTCTGTAACTTAGGGTTGTTTTTCAAAAAAAAAATTATGTTTTATTTTAAATTAAATTTGTTTTAATATATATATATATTTTAAAAAACATTATAAAAAACGAATCATTACCTTACATGTGGTCACCTAGTATTGTAAGAGAAATGATGGCAACCCATAACTTCATAGTCGAGGTGGCTTTTCTTCGAGCATGGCAGAGTCGGTTTAGGGTTTTAGAATTCAATCATTCATAGGCCTCAAATAAGAGGTATTTATATAATATACAAAAGCCCATTCTAGGAAGGAAAGCTCATCTCCGTAAGGCCCAAAAATACAATCCCAGAACAATTGGGAATTCCCTAATTATACATTGGTCTACGATTCAACACTCCCCCTCAAGGTGGTGCATAGACATCGCAAATGCCCAACTTGTCGAGCGAATCGTTGAAAACCGAATTTGATACCGTCTTGGTTAACACATCTGCCAACTGGCTTGTTGTATTGACATATTGTATCTCAACTATCTTTTCTTCCAATTTTTCATAGATAAAGTTCCTGTCAATTTCCACATGTTTCGTTCTATTATGCTGAACTGGGTTCTCAGCAATTTTAATCGCTGATTGATTATCACAATACAACTTCATTGGTTTCTTAGAGGAAAAACCCAACTCCCCCATAAGCCTTTTAAGCCACAGCAATTCACATATACCTTTCACCATTGCCCGGTACTCAGCTTCTGTACTAGATAGTGAGACAACCTTTTGCTTCTTATTCTTCCAAGTGACCAAATTACCTCCAACAAAGGTAAAATAGCCCGAAGTTGATCTTCTCCTATCTCCTTTACCCCCCAATCTGAGTCTGTATATCCCAAAACATCTACATGCCCATGTTTTGAAAACAATAAACCCTTTCCTGGTGCAGATTTCAAATATCTCAAAATCCTTACAACTGCTTCCATGTGTTGCTTCCCTGGATTATGCATAAATCTACTCACAACACTCACAGCATACGCAATGTCAGGTCTTGTATGTGATAAATAAATCAAACGCCCAACTAACCTCTGATATTGTCCTTTATCAGCTGGAATTTGATCAGAAAGCTCTTCTAAACCGTGGTTCTGCTCAATAGGAGACCCAATTGGTTGACTCCCAAGCATGCCTGTTTCCTCTAGCAAATCAAGCACGTACTTCCGTTGAGACAAGAAGATGCCTTGTTCAGACCGGACGACTTCAATTCCCAAGAAATATTTGAGGCCACCCAAATCTTTCATATCAAACTCAGACGACAAATAGTTCTTCAATTTATTCATCTCTTCAATATCATTACCTGTGACCACCATATCATCTACATAAATAATGAGTGTTGTTAATTTGTCTCCCACTCTTTTCAAGAATAAAGTATGATCTGCATTACTCTGTTCATATCCATACTTCTTCATGGCAAGTCGGAATCTACCAAACCAGGCTCGTGGAGACTGCTTCAAACCATATAAAGCTTTTTGCAGTTTGCATACAACATTAGAGCAGTTTTAAGCATTGTAGCCTGGTGGTAACTCCATATATACTTCTTCCTGTAAATCACCATGTAAAAATGCATTTTTTACATCATACTGTTGTAAGGGCCAACCAAAATTTGCAGCCAGAGATATCAAAACCCGAATGGTATTGATCTTTGCCACAGAGCAAAGGTTTCACGATAATCAATCCCATAGGTCCAGGTAAACCCTTTAGCAACAAGCCGAGCTTTATACATACCAATTGAGTCATCCGACTTACACTTAACAGATGTATACCCACTGCAACCCACGAGTCGCTTGCCCTCCGGCAACGGAACCAACTCCCAAGTCCGATTTTTTCTAATCTTGTCATCTCTTCAGTCATTGCCGTGGCCCATTTTGGATCTGACAAGGCTTCTTGAACTTTAGTAGGAATATGGACGACAGTCATATAACTGACAAATCCTCGGCAAGCCTCTAACAACCTATGGGTAGATACATACTGAGCAATAGGATATTTCACCTTCTTCATAGCTTCGGGTGAGAATCTATCAGGTGGTACTCCTCGATTACTCCTTGGTGGCAACTGATACCTGTCAACCTCAACATGCTCATGTTCACAAATATTGTTAGTATTAATCATAAAATCTATACTTGCCTCAGGAATAGCTGCACGAGGAGAACGAGGAGAATTGGGAGTGGGTATTGTTGATGAAGTGAGAGAGGGGTTGTCGGCAATATCCAAATCCACACTAACACTCGGCTAGACCTGGTTGACGACTTCAGTGGTGGCTTCAGCAGTCCCTTCTTCATGTTCACCGACAGTGGTGTCCTGAATCGGACCGGTTGGAATAGAATCCGAAAATAATTCTGTCCAATTCAAAGCTTCCATCGTGCTCTCCCTCGGAAGCAAGGAATGGGATAGCGGAGAAGCAAAGAACATCTCATGTTCAGAAAAAACAACATCCATGGTAACATAGTACTTACCAGTAGGAGGATGAAAACATCTGTATCCCTTCTGTAAGGGATGATAGCCCACAAAAACACACTTGAGAGCACAGGGATCAAGCTTAGTACGCATATGCTTTTGTAAATGCATAAACACGACGCAACCAAATACTCGGGGTGGAAGTGTAAGATGTGAAGGAAGAGGTACAGAGGATGCCAATGTATCTAACGGTGTTTGAAATTCCAAAACACGAGTAGACACACGGTTGAGAAGATAAACAACCATGGTAATGGCTTCCTCCCAAAATTGTGGCCCCATATGTGCACCAATGAGGGCAGCCCGTGTAATTTCAAGAATCTGTCTATTTCGTCGTTCAACCACACCATTTTGTTGTGGGGTGTAAGGACACGTGGTTTCATGCAAAATATCATGAGTCTGAAAATAAGTGTGCAACTCTTGATTAATGAATTCCCCACCATTATCAAACCGAAGCACTTATAAAGATGCAGAAAATTGTGTCTTAATCATTTGGTGAAAAGTGTGAAATATTGCAGCTACATCACTCTTATGTCGCATCAAATTGAGCCACGTCATTCGAGTGCAATCATCAACAAACAAAACAAACCAACGAAAACCAGAAGCAGTAACAGGAGCAGGTCCCCAAACATCCGAATGAATCAATGAAAATAACACAGATCTTTTGTTAGTACTATCAGAATAAGTAGCACGGTGGCTTTTTGCCAAAATGCAAGTAGCACACCAAAAATTCAAAGGTTTACATGTTGAAAATAAAATAGAAAATAGATGCTCTAAATAACCAAAAGAGACATGACCCAACCGGTGATGCCATAACCAAATCTGATCCTCAGATGCCCGAGATGACCCTTTTGCAGATAAGGACCGCCCCACACAGACATCGCCCACATAATACAAGCCCTCTCTCTTAGTACCACACCCAATGATCTCCCCGCTGCAGAGATCCTGAAGAAGACAGAAATTGGGATAGATTAATACTAAACAATTTAATTGAGCAGTAACTTGCGGTATAGACAAAAGATTATTAAAAAGAGCAGGAATCAACAGAGTATGGTCCAAGGATAAAGGAGTTAAGTCAACTCTTCCAGCACCAGTAACAGGATGTGATATGCCATTTGCATTAGCAACAGTGACACAATTCGGTAAGCAGTTATCACGTAACAAAGATGCATCAAAGGTCATATGGTTCGTTGCTCCAGAATCAAGAATCCAACCCTCATCTTTTCCGGAACTAGTTGTAAGGAAAGCATGACCAACACTACCTGACTGTTGAAGAAGGGTAGAATCTACCATAGAGTGAGACATGTCCACTGATGTAGTCGGCAGGTCAGCCACTGGAGCACACGGCGGCTGAGTTACGGATGATGGAGTCACCGAAGCCGGCAGTGGCATGGAGGTACACATCACCACTTTTCCACTTTTCCGAGCTTGCAAACGCTCTTTATGAACCAGCCACCAGTCAGGATATCCATGTTTCTTGAAATAGGTTTCTGCAACATGTTTGGTGCTTCCACAATGAGTACAAGGACCACCAACAGACATAAGAGAAGGCAATGTGATAGGACGATTGCCAACCTTCTTTACTGTCATAGCCATTTGAGAAGTATCACCTTGATTCATCATAGTATGACGACGAAGTTCCTCGCGTCTCACGGTGGAAAAAGCCACATCAGGTTCGGGAAGAGGATCAGTACGAAGAATATCTCCCCGAATAGAATCATATACATTATCAAGACCAGCAAGAAACAAATAAACACGATCCTCACCAATTTCAGTTATACATGTATTTATCACATCTGCTTGAGTAAAGGGAATAGGTCTGCGATGATCAAGCTCCTGCCAAATAATTTGAAGATCAAAATAATAGGTAGCAACCGATCGCCCAACCTGTTTGGTCGTCATAGCCTTATAGGATAAATCATATAAGATAGATTTATCAGCACCCTCATAATAGGTCTTGGACACAACATCCCAGACATTTTTTGCAGTAGATAAATGGATAAATAACGTCATCACATTCGCCTCCATGGCACCAATAGGCCAACCCTTCACAATGGCATCTTCCATTATCCACTTGCTATAGGTAGCACTTGTCACCGTTGGTTAAGGAGTGGTGCCATTAAGATATCCCATCCTTCCTCTTCCTGCAACAAACATGGTCACAACTTGAGACCAAAGAGTAAAATTCGGGCCATTCAATTTGACCCCATAAGGAATGGATGTTGGCTCCAGTGTCGTCATGACCAAAGGTGGAATAGTAAGAGCATGAGAAGTAGTGGAAACGTCATCCATTATTTTCCTGGAATTTTAGAACGTTTAGAAAAATGGGTAGTAAGAGGAAGAAGCAATCGATTTCTAGGACAGAACTAAAAAAGAAGCAGTCGGCTTCAAGTAGAGAGCAAGAGCAAGCAATCGACTTGCAGTGGAGAACTGGTCAGAGCAATAAGCTCTGGCAGAGATCCTTGATTGAAAAAGCGCCTCTTGAAGATTGAAAAAGCAAGGAGAAGATTGTTACTAAAAAAATTGCTTACAAAGATCTTGCAGTCACTTTGTGACCTCTTGAACTCTGTCAAGATAAACTGGCGAAAAAACGCCTAAGACTCTTGAAATATTGTAGGCGTAGCAAACCTTTGGTTTTGTTGCTTACGAAGAAGATTGTTATGAAGAAAGTTCAAAGATGAGCTCTGATACCAAGTCAGTTTAGGGTTTTTAATTCAATAATTCATAGGCCTCAAATAAGAGGTATTTATATAATATACAAGAGCTCATTCTAGGAAGGAAAGCTCATCTCCGTAAGGTCCAAAAATACACTCTCAGAACAATTGAGAATTCCCTAATTACACACTAGTCTACGATTCAACAGGCAGTAGATCGAGATTTGGACCATGCATGAAGCTAGCTAGCATGGTGTCCCTTTCGCCGAAGGAAGGTTTTTCCCGGCCCCTTTAAATTGAATATGAAATTTGGAGTGAGCTTTCATAAAAGCAAGATTTCAAAGGTTAAAAAGAAGGAAAAATATAGCAGTAACCATGCGCATGATGGCATGAGGAGAGCGTTTCATTTCAAAAATATTTAATTTAAAAATATTTTTAGTATTTTCAAATTATTATATTAAAAATACAAAAATATTTTAATATTATTTACAATTAAAAATATTTTAAAAACAATCCATAACAAAAGACTCCCAGTGAGCAGTTACAAATTTACGTGTGCTGGACCCACTAGGGCCACTACCGGCACACAGTATTATATGTGTACAAAAATAGTTGATTTTTTTTTATTTTAAAATAATTTTTAATGTTTTAATATGCTAATTTTTAAAAATGTATTATTTTAATTAAAAATTAATTTTAACTAGATTTCCAAAATTAGATGCGGGTAGGATACCCACTATTGTTGTAACGTTATAAAACTATTTGATTTGATTTGTTTTGCAATTTAATTTTTTTAAGATTAAATACTTGTAAAAATTAAATACTAATAGAATATTATAATATTTATTTGAATCCACGGTAATGTTTTATAAAAACAATTAAAATATATTAAAAAAATGATAAAAAGTTTATAAGAGCAACTATTTGGTAATGTGATTATGATTATTTTTAAATGTATTTTTTTTATTAAAAAATATATTAAAAAAATATTTTTTATTTTTTTTAAAATATTTTTGATATCATAACATCATGTAAATGATATAAAACACACAATAAAATAATTTTTTTTATATTTTTTTCAAAATCACTTTTCAATACTTGTGTCAATCATTTTTAGGGAGGGAGAGTGTAATTATTTTTTTTTAATTTGAAAATAATAGAGTAAGATATATAAAGAAAAAAGGTGAGAGTATAGTTGTTGTTTGTTTTTAAAATATTTTTTTTTGAAATACTTTTAACCTACCCCATAACTAAAATTAGTAATTGTTTTTATTTAATACAATTTATTAAAATATTTTCGAGAATCAATGCTTCCCGAACAACCTATCTAGCGTTATCGAGCGATATCGAAAGATAAACGCGAGAAATCGAAGAAGCTCGAGCGGCTGGCTTTGGAGATTTGTTACAGATCTGATTCTTCTGTATAAATCAACGGATATTACGAAGAACCCTAGTCCGTGTGAACACAACCTTTCGATTTGAAGAGAAAGGAAATCAATAAACTCGCTCGAGCCCTCTGTTCAGGGTGTCTGCAACCATGGATTTGATGATGAAGCCTTTAGCCCTGCGCCGCAATGTCTCCAAGTCTAAACACAGGAAACAGCGGGTACGATCACAAAATTATTATTTTTGTAATGCTTGTTTCTTGACTGGATCGTGCTTTATAACTTGTGATTATTCCCGGAAATTAGAAATAATAATTATTCTTATATATAGATAAAGAAGAAGAGGGAGAGGAGGGACACAATGGAACGATTGAAAACAGATATGGTGGAGATCGGCGAGGGACAAAAACGAATAAGAGAAGGGCAACGAGAAATCAGGCAAAAGTTTGAAGAGATAGAATCAGAATGCCGCAGGCTCAGAGAGGAGACGATGAGCATAGCCGGTCAGAGTGATTACAATCAAAGCAGAATCAACCTGATGCTTGCCATTTTGAAAGCACGACAAGACAGCGACTTTGCCCGTGCTGATCACCTTACCCGGCTCCTCCGGTCGGTTAATTTTCCTTCGCCATTTCTTTTCTTGATAATTAATCCTGCTAGTTGACGAGATTCTTGGTTAAAACTGCTGATGATGATTGATTTTCTGTTTATCCTTGTGTTGCCGCCAGTGAGGAAATGGAAAAGCATGAACAAGGAGGGAAGGCAGGCCTGGCTGGCTAACAACGATAACAACGAGGAGCTCTGCAACATATGATATTGCAGTAATGAATCTAGACCTGTAGTCTTCCATTAATTTCCTTCTTCCTGAATCAAGTTTTCATTTGGAAAATGGATTTGCGTTCTCTGTTTCGAGTCATCAAAAAAAAAAAACCCTGAAGTATTGAGGTTCAACAGTGCAACCACCTGCTTCATGTTAAAGAAACGTTAAGGCTTAACTAGTTTGATTAGCTTTGCAATATTATATTTATTTTTTATTTCTTATACTATACATGCAATTTTTCTACATTTTTTAAATATAAGTTGATTAGTAAGTGAAGATCTCGCAAACCTAATTGTATAATGAATTTTAACAACTGAGACATTTACTTTTTCAAGTCATAGGTTTATGATGTGTTCACAACATATCGCATTGCATACAAATATCGAGAATTCTTTTATGCAAATTTCACTTATTTTCAATCTAATAGGTTGTCGATGACAAATTCTTTCATGAATTGGATTGATGCATATGTATCTGTTGTTAAGTATAACCACATACCCTTAAGAATTATCATTAATATTTTGATCTCTCCATTCATTATTCTCTAAATTTTTTCGCAATAGTTGCATTCATTTATGTGGATTTTAGAGTCACCATCAAGTTTTTTAAAGTGATCCCAAATTTGTAATTTTTTTTGTATCATCAACATTTTTTTTTTTAATGTAAGGACTTAAAGGTTGTTTATCTTTATTATTTATGACAGATTCTACAGTGGTTATTGAGGCTTAGTGTTTGAAGTTGGGGTATTAGTTGATATTGGGGTAGTGTTAATGGATGAAACATTTTGATTTTGAAATGAAAGCAATCATGTTAATTATATATATATATATATATATATATTTATAGTTACAGAAGAGAATTATATATATATATATATATATATATATATATATTTATAGTTACAGAAGAGAATTATATATATATATATATATATATATATATATATTTATAGTTACAGAAGAGAATGCATGTATTGCACAACTTGTAATCGGTCAACTAATATACTTTGCAAACATTTTACTTCCATTAATGTTAAAGAATTTGTCTTCCTTTGTCTTCTTTGAAGGAAAGGAGAGTTCAGCAATACATTGAAACTCTTTATAAGCTGACGTTAAACAATTCTATTGCCAATAGCAATGGAGGAAAAATCCCATTACAACAACATGATAATTCAAAGGGTAAAATGTCAACGCAACATCAGCAGTACAGTCCAAGCTCCTCTTCTTCATCAAGTTCTACTTATGGCTCCTTTCTGTATTCTTTTTCCCAGTGGAATTTCTTTGTATATACACTTCAAAAGATGACAGAAAGGAGCCCATGGATTGAAAGAACTGATAATCCCAGCTCTCAAATATGCCCGAGGTTTTCTATGTTTGCAAGAATTATAATCTCGTTGCTTTCTATGTTCTTAAATCTTAAGTATTATGGCAGGCATGATGTGTGAAAAAGTGCATGCAGAAAAACATAAAAGAAAGAAACATGGAAAGCAATAAAAAAAAGTATTATTTAAAAAAAAAAGCTTAAATAAAACACGATTTTTTTTAAAGTCATTTCGGTATAATGTCTTTTCATATGCAACCTCAGCTGTAAAGTCATGGGCTGCCATGGCTTCTCTTGCAATATTAGGTAACAACCCTACTCTCGTTTGGTAACGTGGTGTTTTCCACGTTAAATGGTGTTTTTGTAAAAATTAAATATTATTTTTTGAAATGGTGTTTTTGTAAAAATTAAATATTATTTTTTGAAATGGTGTTTTTGTAAAAATTAAATATTTTTTTTAATAACATCCACTCAAATTAACACCCAAACAACGTTTTTTGAAAAGTAAGAGGTGATTTTCAAACGCCGATATAAACGGCGTCTATCACACACACTTCCCTGACCCATCTAACATCTTCTCAAAACACCCTGCACCATCTTCTCGTTCTGAATGATTCCATCATCCATGCACACGTGACGTGACTGTTTGAAAGGTTACAAGTTAAAATTATTTTTAATATTAAAATTACATAAAAACACTAAAATAAATAAATTTTAATTTTAATTTTTTATAAAAACATTTTCATTATGCTATCAAACATCCCGTGGACTGTGGCATTGCCTTCAGCACTGAATTTTTCAGTAACTTTTTCATCGATATCAATTATCCGGGGTGTTTAACATGAAAACACCTTTTATTTTAAAAATATTTTAAAAGGACATTGATTTTTTTTTTACTTTTTATTTCAAATTTAAAAAAATTGTTATTTTTAGATTTTTTCACCTGTGGATATAAAAACTATTTTAAAACAAATATTATTTTAATATATTTCTAAACAACTAATTATAATTATGTTGCATGGCTATCATTTCTAAGAAAGAGCTTTCCACAATCCAAGAGAGAGAAAAGCTTTATCTTTCCTAATTTCCTATGATTGGAAATATTAGAAGAAGAAGATGACGACAAATACCTTACCGTCCAGCATGCGGATATAAATTTATAAAAAATAAGAAGAAGTTTGCTAGAAAAAGCAAAGCAATAACGCTAGAAATAACGCTAGACCGATCTAGCATTCCACATAGTTTGATAAAAGAATAAAATTATGTTTTTATTTTATTTGAAATATTCATATTAATATAAATTGTTATTTATTTTTAAATTTATTTGTAGAAGTTATATATATATATATATATGGATGAATGTATGGATGTATGTATAAATATGTGTGTATTTCCATGCCCTTTTAAGTAATTTTACAAGTTAAAAGCAGTTTATAAAGTTTGGAAACCAAACACCCAAAACTGTTTTTTCTTCAACCTCCAACTCAACCACAACTTTAACCAAACACCTGACTGCTTTTTTTTGAAACACAGAAAAAACACTTTTTTTGAAACTCTGTTTTTTCAACCTCAACTGCAACAACAACCGCAATACCAAACAGGTCCACGAGACTATGAATGTTTATATTCATGCTTAAAACTTTCTCTGCAAAACCCCCCTCTTTTCTATTAATTTAATATTCTCTATCTACATAATAACTTGATGCATGAGGCAGTGAAGAAATCAATTGTTCAAACATGCATCACTACTAAGAAAAAAAATACACCTATCGGATTTGGAAAATATTTAAAAAGTTTAGATATCAATAGATGGTTTGTTTTACACTAGTGGTCAAATCATTTATATTTTACTATACTAAGGAAACAATTAGGTGTCGTTAAAGTTGACAAACTAGTGACTTAAGTTTTGAGAGTGAAATAATTTAATCATCAGTAAACACGAAAAACAACCTAAGTTAACTTGCATTAAGATATTTGGTATGAGTTAACTTGAATTAACATATCAAATCCACAACGAAAATCATGAAATTGGATTAACTTGAATTAACATACCAAAATGAGTTAACTTTTGGATTTTCTGGTATTAAAGCTATTATTTTATCATTGGGAAATGACAAAAAAACGCAGAACAATTAATTGAGCAATTGAGGGTGTTAAAGTGAAATAGACATGCTTTCAAGTGTTTGGTATATAAATGTCATGTCCTCTGGTCTACAGAACCGTTGATCGATCGCTTTATAGAAATGGAGATGGAAGCTGTCATCATCACTCTATTCATATTTGCGGGTCTCAAAC
The DNA here is from genome assembly GCA_032356905.1 of Salix exigua. Taxonomy (NCBI): domain Eukaryota; kingdom Viridiplantae; phylum Streptophyta; class Magnoliopsida; order Malpighiales; family Salicaceae; genus Salix; species Salix exigua. The sequence goes on along the minus strand of CM063603.1, from coordinate 37,698,444 downwards.
CTTCACAGCTCCCATCGCTCTAAAGAACCTACATCAGAAAAAAAAAAGAAGAAAAAAAACAGAGAGAGGCCTCCAAAAGGCCGTGCAGCCGGTGGGTGAAAGGTTATCGTCGATCGATTATATAGTTGAGTGTTGACAATCATGCAACAGTAAACTAAGTTTAAAAAGACGATCTTCACCAGTTCCGAATTTGCATGCATTGCAACCCTAGCTATGCGGTAAGTACTGTTCTGAACAGTCAAGATTTTCTCCATGAAACTTGGGGAAATCCCAGATTTCCAGAGCTATAGCTTCTGGCCGGGTGCACCAAATGAAACTCTCTCCTTAATTCCGAGTCTAAAACCAACGAGCTAGACATTCTCAACTCTCTGTTTTGATTTGTCCCACCGAGCCAACCTAGCTAGGGCACCCGGCCGCTCTTCTATCTTCAACAGGTTAAGCTTCGGCTGGAATCACAAGTATATGCCTTGAAAGACAAAGAAGAAGAAACGTTTCATGCTAAATCTCGACCTCACCATCCATGAATCTCTTCACTTCACTGGCCTTCTACTGTTGCAGGGGTCCTTGTCATTTCTACTTACTGCTGCAGTCTGGAAAACTGGAACTTGTTAAAATATATACGATATTTCTCTGTAGAATTCGTCTTCGGGATATTTGTAGGTTGTAACGGCGTTAAATATTTCATTTTTTTTATTTTAAATTAAATTTTAATTATTTTTATATTTTATTTTTAAATTATTTTAATTAAAAATAATTTTTTAAAAAATAAAAAATATATTATTTTGATATATTTTTAATAAAATACATTTTCTTGAACAAAAATTCCCATCAGTCACGATCTTCCTCTTTAAAGTCATCTTTTCATATATTTTATTTTATTATGATAGCAATATTATTTTAATTTTATTTTACTGGTGAGTCCGTGCAACACGGTATCAACATTATAAGGTAGGTACGCAGCCTCAGCTATAAAGTCATGGGAAGGTGGCAGACTACCCTACTCCTTCCTGCTACGTCCACGAGAAGACGGTGAAGGTATGAATCGCGTGATTGATACTGATATTTATTTTTATTTTTTAATTTATTGTAATTTTATCATGAACTAAATTAATATATGAATATCTATATAATTCTTTACTATTTGATCGAGTAATAATATATATAGTACCAATATCATTAGTAACAATATTTGTGATCTAATTGCAAGTTTCTAATTCATAATTAATCGAAAAATAACAAGGTTGTGGAGTGAAACGAAGTCACGTATCATTCCTTTTCATTAACATTGATATCTATCTATACATATTTTAAAAAAAACAGACTGAGTCTGACTCAACTAAATGGGTTGCCCAGCATAGGTGGGCCAAATGGCCCATAATTGTTGTACTTGGGCTATGTCGGGAGGAGGTCCAACCCAAATCCAGCTTTAATATGTTTTGAGTGAAATGGTGCGTTGCACTGTTCACGTCTTCTTAAAACGTGAACATTGCAGCGCTCTTGTATACTTCTTCTTAAAATGTGAACAATGCAGCGCTACTGTGCACGTGAATTGATTCATGTGAACATAACATCTGACCGACGGTGACAATAGGCTCAATGGTCGATGCCGATGGATAGAGGAGTTCAAGGTGATTCTTCCTATGGTGGTGGCTGTGTAAATGGTGGATGTGGTGGCTGGCAGTAGCATTGGAAGGTTGCTACTGTTTGACACCACTCTGTTGGAGAAGATTGGACGGTGCAGGTGATGACGGTGAAAAAAAGAGGTTGACGGTGTTGAAAGAGCAGTTGTTGGTGCTCACCGGTAACTGGTGAGGAGGGAGAGAGTTGCATCCATGTCTGTTTTGGAGAAAAAAAAGTTGCAACCAAGAGAGAGAACTTCTAGTGATCCTACTGGCACCAAGGTTGGTTATTAGTCGGTGTTTGTGTCATTGTCTTCCTCCTCTCAGCTCTGGTTGTGCTATCGTCTTCTTCATGGCTGTTTGGTATAAGAAATAATCATTGTAGTGGCTTCATGCAAGTAAGTTGAAACGCAGGAAACACTGATGAATCCCGCTTAAAAAAAACAATTTTGATTGAGTTTTTTGGTGGGTCTCATAGCAATTTAATATGTGTTTTCTCTTTATCAAACACATAAAAACTTATTTTTTTGCTCGAATTTCAGTTTCAATTGCAATACCAAACAACCCCGAAGTTGATTAGTATTTTATTTAAAAAGTGTTTTTGAAAAAAATAATTTTTTTTTCAAAATTTAAATTTTTGATATTCTTAAATTATGTGAATGTAATTGTTGCTACCCAAATTTTGACCAATTTATTTTTATGTTTAGGAAGAAAAAGAAAAATAGAAAAAGACAAAAATCCAAAAATATCTTGTTGCAGGGCAATATTGAATAAATTGAGAATTTTACAATCAATGCGAGGTCAAATCGCGCTAATTAGAAATGAAGGATCAAATTAAAAGAAGCGCATAAGTCGAGGGGTGATTTCAGAATTCTACCCCTGAAAACCTCTATAAATAGAGAGTTGTTAGCCACAAAAAAGGACACAAAAAACCAAAAATTACACATCCAAAAACCCTAAACTTAGAAAAAAACCTAAGGTTTTGTGAGGGTCTGCAACTGCCACTCCATCTATACTGCTGCAGACCTCGCCTCTTTTTTTTCGATTATCCCCATCTTCAACCCCTGCTCCGGCAACCAGCCACCAACCCCACTCTCTTCATTTTCTCATCGTCGCCACTTCAACCTCGCCTCCACATGACCATTTTCATCCCTTCCTCTTTCCCTTCTCCCCGATCGGCCACCAACCAGCCTCCCGACCCGCATCCATTCCTCCCTCTCACAATCAAAACCTCCCATCTTCTTTGACTCCTCATTTTCCCTCTCCTGTTAGCCCCAAGGCCACCGGACAGGGAGCCCCCACGCCCCATTCTCCACCTAAACACAGCCACCACAATGCAGACTCCACTCTCCTCCCCGTTAGTCCCAGTATCCCTCAAAGACCGAGATCCCCATTTCCATCTTCCCTGCTTCCCATTCTTTTCTCTCTTCCCTTCCACTCGCCTCTTCGGCCGGACCTCCATTGTCCCCTCCTCCTTGCCGTTAGCCACTTGCCCGGAAGACCCATTTTCTTCCTCCTCTCCTTCTTCACCAACAGCTCGATCTCTCTCCTCTCATCACCTCCTTGTCGATCACGACAAGAGCTCCTCATTGTTGGCAGTCCTTTGCACTTGAAGGATCAACCGAAAACAAACGACACTTAAGGAAGAGAAGAACTGATTGGATTTTTGTGTGTTTCTTTTGTCTTTTGTTTCGTTGTTCTTTGCAGCAGTCGTTAAAAGCCACCGCCAGAGTGTGTGAGAAGGGGAAGAAGCCAGCTCAGCGAGCTCCTGCTCCATTTCCCACCAGCCTCTTCGCCGAAGAGGAAGAGAAGGGATGAACGGGTCCAGAGGAGAAGAACCCATTTGCCTGCGTGGCGCTTGTTTGCATTTGCTTTGTCTCTGCAGGTCACTAGAAGACCGCCTCCGCGAGAAGAAGAGGAAGACGAAGGAGAAGCGGAGGAGGCACAAACCGAAGACCACCCCAAGAGAACAGATCCGAAACCGAAATTGATTATGTTTTTCTTGTTGCTTGTGTTGTGCGTTTGTTTGTGGTCGCCGGAGGGCCATCACCGGCGAGAGAGAAAGGAAAGAAGACGATCGGCGCACTCCCTGTTTTGCACCTTCTCCGCGGCGCGTGGCTCAACGCTGGCCAGCATGACTGGTAGCGCTAGCAGACGCGACACCAGGCCTCCACTGCCGCCACCACCACCCGTCACACTGCTCATGAGCCCTTGTTTGTAATTTAATTTATGTTTATGTGTTTTATTGGAACTTATTGTATTTTAATTATTATTTGTGAAATGTAATGAGAAAAAGGAAAAAGACAATGGGTGTGTGAGTTGTGTTTTATTTTTAAAATGTGATGAAAAAGAATAAAAAGATTGTGTGGGTGTGTGTTGTTTTATTTATTCCATATCATGTTGTTTTGCTAAGAAAAAAAAGGAATATAAAATAAAATAAAAAATGTGTTTTCTTTGTAAAAAAATCCAAAACCAATATTTCAAAAGTATAAAATCTTTTTTTGGGAATTTATTATTCACGGCTAATATTCGGATAAATAAATCTTAAAGTTTTAAACCCAAAATATTCGGAGAAATGGTATGTTATTATTCACTTTTCGGTGTTTGGATAAATAAATTTTATCCAAAATATTCGACGGAATAATATGTTATTATTTACTTTTCGGTGTTTGGATAAATAAATTCTAAAAGGTTATTGTCTAAAATATTCAGTGGTAATAATAATAATCAATAAAATTTATTGGATTTTTAAGCAGTGATCAATTTCTTTTTTTGTAACATTTTTTATGAATAAATACTGATTTATTGACACATTTTAAATCACATCTAAATAGGCAATGCAGCTTACCTCAGGTAAGGCGTATTAGGGGTGCTAAAACCTTCCCTTTACGCAACCAGTCCCTTACCTTTGAATCTCTGAGCGGACCAGTACAAATCGGGTGTTCCTAGCGACCCTCAACAGCAAGGTGGCGACTCCTCATCAAAACTCCACATTGCGAGAGCCAGGATCCCTCCCGGACGCCGCTGGGACGTACGACATGAATGATGTAAAACATAATTTTTAAAAATAAAAATATTTTAATATATTTTTAAATAAAAATATTTCAAAAACAAATGTAAATATCTAAGTACGACTAGATACATAATATCAATGCAATATTCATCTTCATGCATGCTTAAAACTCTCTTACAAACTCCGTAACATTTTTCTTCTCTCCCATTATATTAATTTAATATTCTCTATCTGCATAAATAACTTGTTTTATGAGATAGTGAAGAATGAATCTAGTTTAATTATTTTTAAAAATATTTTTATTTAAAAATATATTAAAACTATAAATTTTTATTTTAAAAATTAATTTTAAAACTATCACAGTATAACAATAAAAAATTAATTCAAAATCAAATATTTTATCCTTTTCAAAACACAATGTCATAGTTACAACAATAAATACGTGTATTGAAAAAAGGCATAAACTACTAAAAATAATAATCTTGAGTGTTGAAATTTCTGCTATATATTAAATTATAGAGAAAACTTTCAACTTAAGATTTCTGAATAAAACTTTCAACTTAAGCTCTATATTAAATTATAGAGAAAACTTTCAACTTAAGATTTCTGAATAAAACTTTCAACTTAAGATTTCTCGATAAAACTTTCAACTTAAGACGTGTAATTCTAAAACTTAACAAATAAAAGAATCTTGGAACAAATAGAAAAAAAAAATTCCAGTCTTGTTTTATGTTGTGTTTCAAAAGTATTTTTATAAAATTTTAATTTTAATTTAAGTTTTTTGATGTTTTTAAATCATTTTCATGTACTGATATCAATTTTTTTTTAAAAATAATAAAATAATAATATTTTGATGTATTTTTAAATAAAAAAATATTTTTAAAAACAATATTAACCGCACTCCAAATAGACATTTCAGCTTCCTGAGTAAGTTATTCAATAAAACAACTTTCATATGACTTTTTCTTTATCATTTGGACTCTACTTTCTTGTGATTTCATGAAGAGAATATCTTTCTATCTTGTTTTTTTTATTTCAACCTCAACTATTCACTATCATCATCGTCGTATTGTTCCTTGAATGTTACGTTACCTCTACTCCACGGTTTAATAAGAAGATTATTAGTCGTGGTACTAAACGAAAGGGGATCTACTGCAATGACAAATATGGTTGCGTCATCCCTTTCTCTGAGAAAAAACATCAAATAAATGTTTGCAAAAAAACATAATTGTTTTTGTATTTGATAAGATTCCATGAATTTTTTATTGAAATTTCAGCAAAATCTTTCATGTACAGGCAAATCTCAAGTTATCGACATATAACATAACCTTTAAAGAACATACAATAACTCTCAATTCAAACTCAACCTATACGTCATGGTCTACATCTCCACAAAGTCATTCTCATTACATCCACAATATATAAATATACATTTAACAATTTCCAATTAGAACACAAATTAAGATAAATCATGTCAACTGAGTGACATTCATACATATTAAGTTTACCATCACTTACATGACACAACATACTAAAATGAACCTCCTAGAGTTAGATACATCAAACAATAGCTTGTATTATTGACATGTAGATGATGGACCTGAAAGGAATACAGGATAATTTCATATACAAATCAAATAAATATAATGGTGAAATTATTTAACCAATTACACACTATAATACATAATCATAACAATAAGTATAGTTATACGAGTCACAATTTAAACTTTTCATCTATAATATTGCATATATCTTCATAACCCTATAAGTGACATCATCGTAAAAGACACAAAGCCTCCTTTCCATGTCCCTAACTTACCTCATTAGCGTGTATTTGTGGAAGTGTGACAATTCCATTTTGAAATCATATCAAACACTAAAGTAGGTTGAAATTAAGCCAATTGATGAAAAAGTAGATAACCTAGGAGGCTAAGTTGAAATCGAAAAAGATAGAAAAATATTCTCTTCATGAAATCGCAAGAAAGTTTTGTCCAAATGAGTCATAAGTAACTTTTCGTTGAATAACTTATTTAAAAGCTGAAGGGTATGTGAATGATGTTGTTTTTAAAAATATTTTTTTTTTGTTTTGAAATATATTAATATATATATTTTTAAATTATTTTAATATCACTAAAAACAAAATATCTAAAGTACAAAAAATATCATTCGGTTAAGTTTTTTCAAAATATCTAAAAATACTAAAAATAAATAAGTTTAAAGTAAAAAATATAATTTTTTTTTCAAAAGTACTAATAAAACAAAATACCAAAAAGGGTGTCCGAAGTGTTGTTTTTCTTTTCTTTTTGTTTCAAGATTCTTTTCTTTGTTAAGTTTTAGAATTTTATTCGGCTCAGACTTCTACACCTAAGTTGCTTTTAACTTTTGTTTAAATAGCCCTGTATATTATTATTATTATTATTATTATTATTATTATTATTTATTCGAGAAGAGATTGATTGGAGTAAAAGTTTTTTAGAACTATTAAGTTGAAAGCTTTCTCTGTTATTTTAATACAAAGAGTGATTAAGCTCGATGAATATAATTATTTTTAAAAATATTTTTTTTATTTAAAATATATTAAAATGATGTATTTTTTTTAAATAATTTTAATATTAACATATTTTTTTTAAAAAAATATATTTTTAGAACAGAATGACAAACAATGCGTTGGTAGTCTTTAATGTCTTTATTGTTGTAACGATGATGATATTGTGTGTTTGAAAAGGATTCAAATCTTGAAAATCTTTTGAACTTCAATTAATTTTTTATATTGTTTGGTGTAACAGTGTTAAAGATAATTTTTTAAAATATTTTAAGAGAAATCATGGCAGCCCATGACTTGAAAGCTGAGCAGTCCATGACTTGAAAGCTGAGGCTGCCTAAGTCGCCAATAATGTTAATGACCGTTTATTAATGACTGTTTATTAATGACCGTTTATGAGTGAATTTACAATTATTTTTCAAAATATTTTTCATTTATATTAACATCAGTATATAAAAACAAGTTAAAAAATATTATTATTTTTTTACTTTAAAAAATATATTTTTTTCAAAATATTTTAAAACTCAATGCATACAATCATTTAATATAAGGAAATTAAATTCATTCTGCACAGGGTTGTACGTAGCATAGCTGTCAATACCGTTTCGGTCGTTGTTCCGGTTTTTCGATTGGAACAGAATGTTCCGGTTTTGGAGCGTTTCGGTGTCATACTGTTCATATATAATTAATTATAAATATATATTTATATATGGAAAAAATAAAATATTAATTTAATAAGCATAATTAAAATTTGAATTCTTTTTATTTAAAATATTTTGGTGTTTTTAAATTATGTTGATGTATAGATGTCAAAAATAATTTTTAAAAATAAAAATATATGTATTTTAAACCCGAACTGAACCAGGCGCTCAAACTGAATTTGACCGAATATTCTGAATTGACCGAAATTATAACCGTAATAAAACGACATCGCTTTTATTCCGATTTTATAAATGAAACGGAACGAAAATAATAACATTGTTATGTAGAGCTTTGGACCATAAGCTAGCATGGTGTCCTTTCCTATCGCCGATCGAAGGGAATATTATATAAAATATCATAATATTTATTCGAAACTACGGTAATTAGCCATTTTAAAGATATTAAAAACAATAAAATCACGCAGGACCGGTCCGCACGCGTGCAATTACTTGAATGACCCTTGCCCTCAGCCCTTTTACAAGAAGCCCAAACGGTTTTTTGTCTTATTATCGGGCTAAAATCATTTGTACACTCGCTCATCGAAAAAGGCAGATTTAACAATCGCGACGCATGGTCGAAAAATGGTCACCCACAGTGCATTTCTCTCTAGTGCTACAGTAGACACCTCGAGTTGTTTTAGCTTATACTAGTTAATTGCCCGCACTACGTTGCGGGCTGAACAAAATATTTTTTATAATTATTGATAATAAAATAATTAATAAATTTTGTTAATACAAAAATAAAATATAACATCTATAAATGCAAGGTTTGATATAACGAAACACATCAACACATCCTATTATAACAACAACAATATTGAAGGATTAACATCTAAAAATGTCATTACTATTATTGTTAAAACAATACAAATTATTAAATTATGTCGAGAAAAAAAACTCAAAAAAATTAATAAAAGAGGAAGCAAGAAAAAAACTAAAATTATTGTTGTTGTTGTTATTGTTATTATTATTATTATTGCGTGAATAATAGGAAAATAAATTCAATAAAAGAATAAAAAAACTAAAAAATTTAACAAAAGAGCAAACAAAATAAAAATGAATAAAAATAAAAATTATTAGCTAACAAATCATTTCAAATAAAAAACTAATAAAAAAACCAAAGAAAAACAAATAAGACATGTCAGTTTTCAAATGATCATAAATATAAACTAAAATTTAAGAAGAAAAGTTTTGAAAAAAAATGTTATCTCAACTAAATAGAAAATAATAAAACTTAAAAACCAAAAATAAACGTACATATATATATAAATATAGATAAAAATAGGAGCTATTTAAGAACTACAAAAAAAGTAAAGGAATTAAAATAAAAAATCAAAAGTATAATGGCCGAAAACAAAATCAAATATATTATCAATTTCAATCAAATGAAAAAAAAAATCAAATAAAGTATAATATCTATAAAACACATCAATACATTTTATTATAACAACAGAAACATCTAAGCCTTAACATTTAAAAATATCATTATTATTATCGTTAAAACAATAAAAATTATTAAATTACCTTCATAGAAAATTAAAAACATTAAAAACATGAAGCAAGAAAAAACATTATTCTTATTGGATTCATAATAGGAAAACTATCCAATAAAAAATCCATAACTTAAAAAAATGAAAAAATATAAGAAAAAATCGACGCCAAAATAATAAAAAGAAAGAAAATGAAAAAAAGAGAACAAAAACAAAATAGAAAGCACACTCAGTATGGGTCTAACCCTCGCCTCCTATTTAGGAAGCCGTCTTTATCCACTGAGCTACATATATCATTTTGATTCAAGCTCCGCTATAATTGTTAAATATCTTAAATCGGGCGAATCAAACGACTCAAATCGATCCAAAACCGAGCAGTAACTATTACAAGCCACAATGATTCTCCTCACATGCTACATAAAAAAGGAAGCAAGAAAAACTAATATTATTATTCTTATTGAGTTGATAATTGAAAAATCAATAAAAATGTCAACAAATTGTTTTTTAAAAACATAAGTGAGAAAACATCAAAATCAATAAAAAATATTAAAAATCAAAATAATTATTAATAATAAAAATATAAGTGAAAAAGAAATAAAAATAAAAATAAATAAAAATGAAAAAACAAAGTGAAAAAGAAAAAAAGCAAAGTGAAAAACATAAAAATAAATAATAATAATTAAAATATAAGTTTAAAAAAATGTCAAAATCAACAAAGAGAACAAAAAAGGAAAGAGAACAAAAAAGAAAAGTAAAAAAATAAAACAAAAAGTGCAAAACAAAGAGGAGCTGGCAGGGTCGAACCCCTGCCAGCGCCGCGCCTCCATGTTGTTTTTGATTTTGTTTCTGAAAAACTATATAAATACTATAAATATAAAAAAAATACTATTATTATTATTATTATTATTATTATTATTTAAAATACTTAACCACCATTTTAATCAACATACTTTAATACTTATTTTTTTTAACCACAACGATAAGCAATACCAAACGCGCTTTCCAACGTACCTATCTTGTGTTATCGAGCGATATCGAAAACAAACACGCGAGCAGTCGACGGTGCTCGAGTTGATCTGGATCCTCTATATAGTATATAAACATACAATTGAAGAACCTTTGTCCGCGTGAGCACAGCGTTTCAATTTCAGGAGAAAGGTAATCATTCAGCACGGTCGAGGCCTCTGTTCAGGGTGTCTGCAGCCATGGATCCGATGATCAAGCCTTTTGCCCCGCGCCGCAATGTCTCCAAGTCTAGACACAGGAAACAACAGGTGCGATTACAATTTTATTGTTTTTGCAATGCTTGTTTCTTGACTGGATCGTGCTTGATATCGTGTTATTATAACCAGAAATTAAAGAAGAGGAGGGAAACAATGGAACGATTGAAAACAGATATGGTGGAGATCGGCGAGGGACAAAAACGAATAAGAGAAGGGCAACGAGAAATCAGGCAAAAGTTTGAAGAGATTGAATCAGAATGCCGAAGCCTCAGAGAGGAGACGATGAACATAACCAGTCAGAGTGATTACAATCAAATCAGAATCAACCTGATGTTTGCCATTTTGAAAGCACGACAAGACAGTGACTTTGCCCGTGCTGATCACCTTACCCGGCTCCTCCGGTTGGTTAAATTAATTTCCTTCGCCATTTCTTTTCTTGATAATTAATCCTGCTAGTTGACGAGATTAATGGTTAAAACTGCTGATGATGATTGATTTTCTGTTTATCCTCGTGTTGCCAGTGAGGAAATGGAAAAGCAGGAACAAGGAGCTGGAAAGGCAGGCCTGGTTGGGCTGACTGATGATCATGGAAAACAACGAGGAGCTTTTTAATCATTTGGAAAATGGATTTGCGTTCTCTGTTTCGAGTTATAAAGAAAAAACCCCTGAAGCATTGAGGTTCAACACTCAACAGTGCAACCACCTGCTTCATGTTACAGAAACGTGCGTTAAGGCTTAACTAGTTTGATTAGCTTTGCCATATATATTATATTTATTTTTATTTCATCTTTTTTTTCCAATAATGTTTTCACATTTCACTAATAACATGTGAAACAGTGTGATTATTTTCTGTTTGATTTTGTGTTTATTTATAAAAATAATTAAATCAAAATTATATATTTAAAAAAAAGAAGCAAACTTGGTTTTTATATTATTTTTTCGTTCTTTTTTGGATTTTCTGATGGGTTTGTAATTTATATTGTGTAATTTTGCTGTTAGTTCTCAAAATATTTTTGAGAACTAAATAGTCTCTTTTATCAAATTATTAATGTTAATCTTGTGTTTATTAATTGTTTTTTTTTGTCTTTCTAATATTATTTTCTTATGTTCTTTAATTTAGCATATGTCACAAGAGTTTAAATAACACATATCAACAAGTTAAAATTTAAATTATAAGTATTGCCTTGAAATGGTTTAAAAATAAACAAGTATCATTGTCATAAAAAACCCTCAATAAATACATCAAGTTTAAGCTAATTATCATTTGTTGCTAGATATAATTCTCCACCAAAATCTACAAGAACATAGACATGCTTAATTAAAATACATTGATTAATATATCATAAAATAAACAATGTAAGTATATAAGAAAAATTACACGATTCAAGTTTTTTTTAATTTTCATAATCATTCATTAAAGTTTTAATGTCAATTGAGATTAGTCCATTATGCAACCAAATTATTCATTAAGGTTTTAATGTCAATTGGGATTGGTTCATCATGCAACTAATTTTAACAACAAACAATTGTTTGAACGGTTGCTAGAGATAAAAAGTTTTGAAATTGATCGAGTATACAACCGTCTATGATAAAAGTTAATTTAGAAGCCATTGTGGATGTAAGATTAGTTAAGACATGTTATCTAATCTTTAAAAATATTTTATATTTTGAAACATTACTCTTTCACCAACCTAAAATATCTAATTTATTATCATTATGATCCTCGCAACTATCAACCAAATATCTCTAAATCTTATTTCTACTTTCCACCTTGTCTTTCTCTTGTAAATCTTTTTGAATCATGCCAAAATATTAACATCTATCTTCATATTATCAAGAACATTACCCTCTTGTTGACGTCTATTAACTTCCACCATTTCATTAGCTTTTAAGAAAAATTCATACAAACTTACCAGATTATATTTCATATTTGTTTTGGTAGAAATTATGCTTTATAATAATTATACAACTCACCAAAACAAAATTTCATGTATGTCAACTTAAAATGTGGATCTAAGACATTAGCCACATACAATAATTTTTTTTATTTACATAGAATACTTATCAAACTTTAACATTATGTTCATCGTCATTCCACTTAAAAGATTATCTTTATTTTTACATAATTGCAACAAGTTTTACATGGTGTTCATCAATTCATTGAAGAAAGAATTGATATCACATGCAATGACCTACTAAATCTTAATGTAACCATGTAAAAAATCTTTAAGAACTTCACCAAAGTGTTACCATATTTCCTATCCTCCAAACTAAACAGCCCTATGTTTTTTCATTCCCTTTTAAATCAACCTCTAAAAAGTAACCCATATACCTAGGTTCATTTTCACTTAATCTCACAAATATTTTTTAAAACATTTCATCAGCTTTTAATATAAGATAAATTGAATTTCATCGAGTTTCAACATACAAACTCAATGATTTCTTACATTATACATTCAATTTTTTTGTATATTTTTTAAATGCAATTTGCCTAATAGATGAAGATCTCACAAATCTAATTTTATTTTGAATTTTAACAACCAAAACATATTTTTTTAGAAATTGTTTGAGCCTCTTTGGGAGTGTGGTTGCGGTTGTTTTTCAAAGTGCTTATCGTGCCGAAATACATCAAAATAATATTTTTTAAAAATCATTTTTGAAATCAACACATTAAAATGATCTAAAACACATAAAAACATATTCATTTAAAATGAAAAAAAATATTTTTTTTTAAATTTGAGCAAAAAACCGGTAGTATCTCAAATCATTCTTGTTGAAAATAAAATAAATAAACTCCTTGCAAATTGTTTTTTTATGCTTCAACAACATGTTGTAAGAGCGGTAAGAAAGTGGGGCAAGTACAATTATTTTGCTTGCAATTCAAGACTCGTATATGCGTTGGTATTGCGGTGCGATCTGCGATTCGTAGATCGCACCGCAATTTGGTGTTTGGTTAACAAAAATAAGTGCTTTTTTTGTGTGGGATCCACACCAAATTATATCCAAAACGCCGATTCAAAAAAAGCTGGAAATTGATGCTTTTTCGATTGCGATTGCGATTGCGATTTCTTATCGTGCCGAAATACATCAAAATAATATTTTTTTATTTTTTAAAAATCATTTTAAAATCAGTTTTATTTAAAAATATATTATAATATTATTTTTTTATTTTTTTAAAAAATAATTTTAATATCAATTTTAAAACAATAAAAAAATTTATTTTTAAAAAAATACTTTTAAAACAAAATGTGAAATAAGCACGAAAGGTATTGGGGTTTTTCTTTATTACTATTCAGAATTTTCCATCTTTAATTTTATTATTATTTTTCAAGCTATTATTTTCCATATATTTTGTTTTTCTTTCTCTCATATACGTTAGTTGGATTGTTTTTTATTTCAGTAAAACCATTAAATCATGTTTTCTCTAAATTTGATTATTCAATTTAATGTAGTCAAATTCCTATAAAAAATGACATATGCAAATTAAATTCATTAATAATAATAATAATTATCGTAATAAAGTTAACGCAATCTTAACGTTAACACAATCTCATCTTTATTATCGTTCAACTTTTAATTGAGTGTGATTCTAAAGGGGTGTTTGGGAGAGGTTTTTGAAAAAATTTGAAATTTTTTTATTTTTTTATTTTAAATTAATTGTTTTTGTATTTTTAGATAAATTTGATGTGTTGATGTCAAAAATTATTAAATTTACAAAAATTATATATATATATATATATATATTATTTTAATGTAATTTCACAAGTTAAAAGCAATATGAAAAGCTTGGTAACCAAACACCCAAAACTGCTTTTTTTTCAACCTCCAACTCAACCACGTTTTAACCAAACACTTCACCGCTTATTTTGAACCACAAGAAAAGCACTTTTTTTGAAAATGATTTTTTTCAACCTCAATCGCAAAAGCAAAAGCAATGCCAAACACACTCTCATTATCGAGTATGACTTCTCATGAAATCGGGAGCCCAGCTGGTGAAGTTAACGCTACGGAAAAGGCAAGACTGCTTTCCTCGATGCTACACTTGTTGTCCCGTACACAGTTTGTGTACATGATAAGCTGCCAAATGTTGAAGTGATGGAGCCCTTCCATGCAAAAATAAATTAAAAATAATAATCTTTTTATTAAACAACATAATTAATTATCAGTATATGTGAATATTCTATCTCAAATAATTAATTTAAAATGAAATGTTCTTCTGTCGAATTTTCTTCTAATTTATCATTTTAGGCAGATGATAATATTCTATTTATTCATCATCATCTTCCTTGGCATGATGTTTAAGCATTTTTCTATTCCTTCATCGCAGCAACAGCAGTACAGCCCAAGCTCCTCCTCCTCCTCGATCCTCCTCCTCTTCATCAAGTTCTAGTTATGGTGCTGAGTCAGAAGCTCCTCTTCCTCCTCCTCTTCTTCTTAATCAAGTTCTAGTCAGAAGCTGGTTCATATGCAGGTGTGTTAGTGGACATGCACAAAAACACCTACGCAGAAAAGAGTGGAATGATTTTTTTCCTTATTTAAAAACACATATAGTTCTTGATCTATTTAATTACATATATATATATATAAAAAAAAGATAAATAAATAAATGGATATAATTTTTATTATATTAGTGGAGACAAAAGTATATTGGTAATGGTATTCTTCGTAGGAGATCACGACATAGAATATTATTGATGGCCACTGGATGCATGCGTTTTAAGCTAGCTGTCTTCTTTGTGAGTGGAATTTCTTTGTATATATACGTACTTCAAAAAGATGACAGAAAGGAGCTCATGGACGGAAAGTTCTCGAATATGCCCGAGAGCTTTTCTATGCTTGCAAGAATGATAATCGTGTCTCAAAAGTATATTGGTGCATCGGAGAACATTTTAAAGCAAGAAATAAGTTTAGAGAAGACCTATCCTCCGCCATCTGTTCATACAATACGCTAGAAGAATAGTTACCTTTCTTCTGCACAGAATCTGAAGAACTGCAGGAAGCTAACAGAGCTTGCGTCCAAAAAGTCCTTTGCATTTTTCTTAAAAAAAACATGGTATTTTGGAGAAAACAATTGTTAGAACTGATCAAGTTGAATATCGTCAAAGTTAAGAAAATTTAATGGGTTCCATTTTCAAGATAATTCAAAATAGAATCAGCTCCAAATAAAGCCATATTGGAGTTTCTTAATGACATGCATTGATCATAAGATGGACGATTCATTTAGTGTTGTCATGTTTCTTAATGAGTTTGTTAATTGAGTTTCTTCCCTTTCTCTTTCATCTTTGAAGCTTGCATGCTTGCACTGGCTTCTGTTTCTTACGCCTTTCTTTGCGATGAGTTTTATGGTTGTCACGAGTCCAGCAACCAGACTAGAGAGAAGAACAAGCATCGAATGTCTGGACAGAGAAATTACAAAACAAATAAACTGAGAGAGGTTTTTACTGTGGAGCCTCTTATATTACACCGTGGATTCGAGCAGTGTGCGGACGATTTTGACCCTCGAGCGCACGGCAAAGCGGGGCTGGCAAACGGGACTATTTTCGATTTTCCTTTTCCCGTCCTTTTTTTAAAAAAAATATTCAGTTGTGAGCAGTGCACTGACGATTTAGTCCCTGGTAATAAGACAAAATAAGGGTTCCGGCGAGGCTCACCGTGTAATTGCGCGAGGCCGATCGGTCTCGCCGCAACTTTTAATTTTTAATTATGTTCTGAAATGGCTAAAACTATTTTAGCCCATAATGAGACAAAACACTGAATTGGGTCAAGGGACAGGACGGTAATTGACCCTATTTTTTAAATATAATATTCGTGTCTCAGTAGGCCCGCACGACGCGCGCGATGATTATTCGCCTCACTCCCTTTCAGGTGGCGCTGCGCGCCTCCTACGGTGGCTGGAAATTGTCTACCGGAGGCCAGAACGATGCGCCGCCGCGTGGTCTTCCTCCCGCGGTGGTGCATGTAACCACCAAATGTCCGTGGACGCGTGTAGGAGAGTCCACGCTTTCTCTCCTACACGCCAATGTGTAGGAGAGTCCCCATATTTCCTTACTTTGCACGTCGGTCCCTCAACTTTTAATTTGGTTTTTGGTCCTCAGTTCTTTTATATAAGTTTTGATTTTGTTCGATTGGGTCCTCCAATTTAAATTGATTGAATGTGAAAGTTTCAGTTCGGTCCTTCTATTTTCAATTTTCGGGTTGACTGTATATAACTCAATCAATTCGATACAAAAGTTCTGATTTTTTCAATTTTGTCCTCTGATTTCAATTGGCAATAAATGTAATTTGCATTTCAGCCCTTGAACTTTTAATTTTTTAATTTAATCCCTTTATATTTGATTTTCATTTCAGCCCTTACACTTTTATTTTTTTAATCCCTACTTTTGTCCATGTATATATAATTGTATTTAGCACATTAATAATAATAATAATAATAATAGTAATAATCATGATTTATTTATTTTTTGATTCTTACTCTTTTGTTATTTTTTTTCCTCCAAATAATTTGATATTTTTTTTCCAGTAATAGCAATGATAATTTGTTTTTTTTTATCTTCTGTTAAAGTTTCTGAGATATTTTTTTGTCTTTCATTTATTTTTGTTTCTTTCATTATTAACATAATAATAATAATAGTATTATTGATATTATAATAATATTGATTATGTATTCTATTATTATAATAATAGTGATTATTTATTCTTTCATAATAATAATAATAATAATAATAATAATAATTTTTTAATTGGTTTATCTTGCTTGTTGTGTTGTTCATGCTCTTTATTTTTTCCTCTCGGTATAATTTAATAATTGTTGTTGTTTTTATTTTAGCAGCAATAATAATTTTAGATGTTAAGACTCCGATATTGCTATTGTTATAATATTTTAAATTAATATTGCTTCATTTTCCCTTTATTTTTTATTTGCTCTTTCTATTAATTGATTTTTATAATTTTACTCTCCACCTTCGTTGATAGAAATTCCATACTCTATCAGCCCCCAATATTCTTTTGATATGAGAAAGTTCTCCATAAGCATCGACCAGTGATAGTAATGTCCATCAAAACTTGGTATTGCTGGTTGACCAAAGCTACTGCCTTCTGTTGTCATTCTCTCTATCACTCTTTTCTTGATTGCTTATTTTCTTTAACTCTCTTTCTGTCCTTTTCAAGAAACTGCAGTTTCTTGTGTGATCTCTTTATTTTGTTTTAGAATGGTTGTGATACCATGTTGTAAATGCTACAGAAAAGTATTTATTTCATTAAATGAATTGTGACTTATGTATACACATGGACTTAACGTGCTTAATGTATAAACTAACAAAGTGACTAACTCGCTCTTCAATGTAATTGGCTTTATCTGCAAGTTAACTACTCTCCAACTAATATTCAAACTAACAATATCACTACAATACTTAGTGTTATAACTGACTGATATTGTTTAACAAAACTCCGTTCCTTAAACATTAAACACATTTTAATAAGCTTACAATCTCAAAATCAAATCCTTTTTTTTTTAATTTTTGTTACATCCGACATCGCAACGACCTCAATATTATTTCCTCCAAATAATTTGATTTTTTTTTCCAGTAATAGCAATGATAATTTGTTTTTTTATCTTCTGTTAAAGTTTCTGGGATATTTTTTTGTCTTTCATTATTAACATAATAATAATAATTATAATAATAAGAATAATAATAATAATAGTATTATTATTGATATTATAATAATATTGATTATGTATTCTATTATTATAATAATAGTGATTATTTATTCTTTCATAATAATAATAATAATAATAATAATTTTTAATTGGTTTATCTTGCTTGTTGTGTTGTTTATGCTTTTTATTTTTTCCCCTCGGTATAATTTAATAATTTTTGTTGTTTTTATTTTAGCAGCAATAATAATTTTAGATGTTAAGACTCCGATGTTGCTATTGTTATAATATTTTAAATTAATATTGCTTCCTTTTCCCTTTATTTTTTTATTTGCTCTTTCTATTAATTGATTTTTATAATTTTATAATCTGCACAATAATGATTTCAGTAGTTTTTTTTCTTATTCAAATATTTTGTTTTTTTTCTAATGTTAATGCGCACTCTTTTGTGATCGTTTATGACGCAATATTTATATTCTAAAAGATGTAATCTATGCTTGCGTGACAAACTTAACTCAAAATTTTGAACATTTATCTCCTAATTTATAACTTTTTTTATTATATCATATAAATTTATCATTGTAAATTTAATTGTATTAAATTATATACAAAAAAACTACACGCGGCAACGCGCGGGCAATTATCTAGTATAATATAAAAGGCGTGGGGAAAACACTGTTCCCCACGCCAATATATATATATATATATATATATATATATATATATATATATATATATATTCTTTTGGTATTTTTTTGGACAAAAATGATCCATATTTTATGTATTTGTGCTTTTAGATTTTATTTTTATTTTTTTCATTTTATTTTTTGTACTTATCGTTTTGAAATTTTAATTTATGTCGGTTACATTGTATTTTATTCCTAAATTTTTTTTTTATTTTCCGGTCCCAAAAACATTGTAGCAATCTATAGTGTTTTCTTGCGCTATGATAATATATGTGTGTGTGTATATATATATATGTGTGTGTGTGTGTGTGTGTATTTTTGAATTTTTTTTGGACAAAAATAAACCATATTTTATGTATTTGTGTTTTTAGATTTTATTTTTATTTTTTTCATTTATTTTTTATACTTATCGTTCTGAAATTTTAATTTATATCGGTTACATTTTATTTTATTTTTAAATTTTTTTATTGTTATTTTTTAAATCTGGGATTTCCCCAAGTTTTCTGGAGAAAAACTTGACTGTTCAGAACAGTACTTGCCGCATATATAGGGTTGCCATGCATGCAAATTCGGAACTGGTGAAGATCTCCCGAGGCATCTTCGATGCCAGTCTCCGAGCTCACAACAAATGCATGGAATACAAATTGACGTGTGTTGACCAGGCGCCCAGGACGAGCGTCGTTTCTGTGCGGTACTCTTGAGTTTATTTATAGTATTTTTTATTTTAAAAAAATATTAAAATATTGTTTTTTTAACAAATACGGCTGTATAGGTGTTTCGCCTCCCAAATGATGACCTGTATGTTCGAGAGTCTGGCTGGCTTTCATTTTCATTTAAATATCTTTTAAAAATTATTTTTATCATATTAAAACAATCCAAAAAATTCTTAAAAAAATTAATTTAAAGTAAAATTAAAAATATATTTTATTCTTTAAAATATTTTTGAAACTATTAAAAATATATTGACAAACACCCGGACTAGTTAAAAAAAAGGTAAATTTATACCTTTTGGTATTTTCAGATATTATTTTAAATATTTTTTAATAAAAAGATATTTTTAATTAAATTTCCAAGATAAGAAGCGATAGGATAGGTGACGCGGATAGGATAGTATTGCTGTCATGTGTTGCAAATTGATTTATATTAATAATAAAACTAAATCTTTATAAGAATTAAATACTAATAAAAAAATTATAATATTTATTTGAATCCACGGTTATGTTTTATAAAATTATTTAAAATATATTACCAATAGTTTGTATTGTATTTGAAAATCTGATTTGATTATTTTTTAAAGTATTTTTTATTTAAAATATATTCAAATAATATATATTTATTAATAAAAAAAATATTTTTAAAATCTATAACTTAAAATTAAAAGAAAATCAGTTGTTTTCGAAAATGTCGCTGCGAAACTACCTAAACCTTGAAATTATAAACATAATTTTCTTGCGTTATCGTGCGATATCGAAAGGATACGCTCGAGAGATCGACCAATCTTGGTTTCAGAACTGCTTCATCTCTATAAGGATACAATCGGAGCACAACCTTTCAACTTGAAGAGAAAGGTAATCAATCAACACGGTCGAGGCCTCTGTTCATGGTGTCTGCAGCCATGGATCTGATGATCAAGCCTTTAGCCCCGCGCCGCCATGTCTCCAAGTCTAGACACAGGAAACAACAGGTGCGATTACAATTTTATTATTTTTGCAATGCTTGTTTCTTGACTGGATCGTGCTTCATATCGTGTTATTATTCCCAGAAATTAAAGAAGAGGAGGCAAACAATGGAACGATTGAAAACAGATATGGAGGAGATCGGCGAGGCACAAAAACGAATAAGAGAAGGGCAACGAGAAATCAGGCAAAAGTTTGAAGAGATTGAATCAGAATGCAGAAGCCTCAGGGAGGAGACGATGAACATAACCATACAGAGTGATTACAATCAAATCAGAATCAACCTGATGTTTGCCATTTTGAAAGCACGACAGGACAGCGACTTTGCCCGTGCTGATCACCTTACCCGGCTCCTCCGGTCGGTTTAATTTCCCTCGCCATTTCTTTTCTTGATAATTAATCCTGCTAGTTGACGAGATTCTTGGTTAAAACTGCTGATGATGATTGATTTTCTGTTTATCCTTGTGTTGCCAGTGAGGAAATGGAAAAGCAGGAACAAGGAGGAAAGGCAGGCTTGGTTTGGCTGACTGATGATCATGGAAAAAAACGAGGAGCTCTTTAATTTTCTTCTTCCTGAGATTCAAGTTTTCAATTTGGAAAATGGATTTGCGTTCTCTGTTTCGAGTCATCAAAAACAAAAAGCCCTGAAGTAAGGAGGTTCAACGGACAGTGCAACCACCTGCTTCATGTTAAAGAAACGTTAAGGCTTGACTAGTTTGATAAGCTTTGCCATATTAGAATTTTTTTTTCATCTTTCTTTTTCCTACAATGTTTTCACATTTCACTAATAACATGTGAAACAGGGTGAGTATTTTCGGTTTGATTTCGTGTTTATTTATAAAAATAATTAAAACAAAATTATATATATTTTTTTAAAAAAAAAGCAAACTTGGTTTTTATATTGTTTTTTTTGGGTTTTTTTTTGGATTTTCTGATGGGTTTGTAATTTATATTGTGTAATTTTCCTGTTAGTTCTCAAAAATATTTTGAGAACTAAATAGTCACTTTTATCAAATTATTAATGTTAATCTTGTGTTTATTAATTTTTTTTGTCTTTCTAATATTATTTTCTTGTGTTCTTTAATTTAGCATATGTCACAAGAGTTTAAATAACACATGTCAACAGGTTAAAATTTAAATTATAAGTATTGCTTTCAAATGGTTTAAAAATAAACAACAAGTATCATTGTCATAAAGAACCATCAATAAATACATAAAGTTTAAGCTAATTATCATTTGTTGCTAGATATAATTTTCCACCAAATTCTACAAAAAAATAGACATGCTTAATTAAAATACATTGATTAATAAATCATAAAATAAACAATGTAAGTATATAAGAAAAATTACTTGATTCAAGGTTTTTTTAATTTTCATAATCATTCATTAAAGTTTTAATGTCAAGTGGGATTGGTGCATCATGCAATCAATTTTGACAACAAACAAGTGTTTGAACTGTTGCTAGAGATAAAAAGCTTTGAAATTGATCGAGTATACACTTGTCTATGTTAAAAGCTAATTTTGAAGCCATTGTGGATGTAAGATTAGTTAAAACATGTTATGTAATCTTTAAAAATATTTTATATCTTAAAACATTACTCTTTTATCAACCTAAAATATCTAATTTATTATCATTAGGATCCTCAAAACTATCAATCATTATATCTCTCAGTCTTATTTCTACTTTCCACATTATCTTTTTCTTTTAAATCTATTTTGAATCAAGTCAAAATATTAACATTTATCTTCATGTTATCAACAACATTAACATCTTGTTGACGTCTATTGTCATCCACGATTTCATTAACTTTTAAGTAAAATTCATACAAACTTACCAAATTATCTTTCATATTTTTTTGGTAGAAATTATGCTTTATAATAATTATACAACTCACCAAAACAAAATTTCATGTATGTCAACTTAAAATGTAGATCTAAGACATTAGCCACATACAACAATTTTTTTTTATTTACATAACAACCTTAATACTTATCAAACTTTAACATCATGTTCATCGTCATTCCACTTAAAAGATTATTTCCAATTTTACATAATTGCAACAAGTTTTACATAATGTTCATCAATTCATTGAAAAAATAATCGATGTCACATGCAATAACCTACTAAATTTTAATGTAACCATGTAAAAAATCTTTAAGAACTTCACCAAAATGTTACCATATTCCTATCCTTCAAACTAAACAGCCGTATGTTTTTTCATTCACTTTTAAATCAACAAGTTTTACTCGACTCATTCTTGTTCAAAATAAAATAAATAAGCTCCTTGCAAATTGTATATAAAATAACAAAGGAAAGATTGTTTTTTTATGCATCTACAACATGTTGTAAAGTACAAGTTTTTTGCTTGCAATTCAAGGTAAAAAGATAGATGGGACAGCTATTGCTTGCAATTCAAGACTATGGAAAAGGCAAGACTCTGCTTTCCCCGAAGCTACACTTGTTGTCCCGTATACAGTTTGTGCACATGATAAGCTGCCAAATGTTGAAGTGCTGGAGCCCTACCATGCAAAAATAAATTAAAAATAATAATCTTTTTATTAAACAGCATAATTATCAGAATATGTGAATAATCTATCTCAAATAATTAATTTAAAATGAAACATTCTTCTGTCGAATTATCTTCTAATTTATCATTTTAGGCAGATGATAATATACTATTTATTCATCATCATCTTCCTTGGCATGATGTTTAAGCATTTCTATTCCTTCATCGCAACAACAGCAGTACAGCCCAAGCTCCTCCTCCTCCTCTCCTCCTGTTCATCATGTTCTAGTTATGGTGCTGGGTCAGAAGCTCCTCCTTCTCCTCTTCTTCTTCATCAAGTTCTAGTCAGAAGCAGGTTCATATGCAGGTGTGTTAGTGGACATGCACAAAAACACCTACGCAGGAAAGAGTGGAAGGATAGTTCTTGATCTATTTAATTACATATATATATATAAGTCTTTTAGCTTACATAAGTTTTTTATATAAAAAAGATAAATAAATAAATAAATGGATATAATTTTTATTATATTAGTGGAGACAAAAGTATATTGGTAATGGTATTCTTCGTAGGAGATCACGACATAGAATATTATTGATAGCCACCGGATGCATGCGTTTTAAGCTAGTTGTCTTCTTTTGTGAGTGGAATTTCTTTCTATATATGTTAGAATATAGCCGTTGTAAAGTAGCCGTTGGAATATAGCCGTTGTAAAGTAGCCATTAGAATATAGCCGTTGTAAAGTAGTTTTTTAATTTTGTAACTACTATATAAGTTCATTCTCAAGTGTAATGAAAAACTACTCTGGAAATATATGAGTTCATACTTTTAACATGGTATCAGAGCTTAATCTCAAATTTTTTTATTTTGAAATGTTTTTTTCTCTCGAATCTCGAATTATTTTTTGAACCGTATTTCTTTATCTCAAATTAATCCCGTAAATCCATACACCCATTAGAAATCCATATACCCTTCATAAAGTTCTCAATGGAGAAAGTCTATGTCTCTCTCGAAAACAAGGAACTCACCATGGAAGAACGAAACCTCCACTCCATGGCTTACAAAAACGTGATCAGTGCTAGACGTGTTTCGTGGAGCATTATTTCCTCGATCAAGCAGAAAGATGGGAGTCATGGTAATGAAGACCACGTGTCTGTGACTCGTGACTATAGGGCTAAGATTGAGACCGAATTGTCTTCGATTTGTGACGGATCTTGAAGGTGCTCGACTCAAAGGTAATTCCAAGTGGCCAAGGCCGGTAATTCAAGTTTTATCATCGGTGTTTGGATGAGTTCAAAACCGTGGACGGTCATGTACTCATTAGCGTGAATCGGTCAACCTACGGCAAACGTTGTTCGTCCGGTATCATTGGTAAAACTTTTGCAGCTCTCGTTATTTCTAAAAAAGTTCTTGGATTATTGATACAGTGCATCCGATCATATGACTAAAGACCCTGGTAACTTAAATTCCTCAAAAACTTGCTATCTGGCCAATTATTTATACCGCTAATGGTAATACTTCTCCAATTATCGGAGAAGGATCTGCGGATCTTGAGTGATTCTCTCACCCTGGATACTCGTTCTTGTTGTTCCATCTCTTGCGTATAACCTTCTGCCGGCTAGTCAAATTCATCGCTACTCTTAAGTGCACGGTAACGCTTTGGCCTCGCTTTGTGTTTTTCAGACATTCTAACCCGAAAGATTCTTAGTTATGGTGTTAGACGGACAACATTTATTTCTTGAACTAACGTAAAAGGGGGTCAATGTTGGGTCAAGCACATCATACCGTAACTAAGGATCAAGCTAACGCCTCGCTTGGTTGTGGCATCGACTTACTCTGACATCTTTCCTTTGGGTACCTTAAGAGGTTAAAACCACACTTATTTTCAAATTTAAGTCATTTGGATTTTCAGGTAGAAATTTGTGAACCGGCAAAAGCCACCGTATTTTTATTTGCCGAGTTTGCATAAAAGTGTAGAACCATTTGCAGTCATTCATTCGGATGTTTGGGGTCCCGCAAAGGTTTCGCTGCTTTCTAATGCCCGCTATTTCGTTACATTTATTGATGAATGTACTCGATGACCTAGATATCTCTTCTCCCGAATAAAAGTGAAGTTGGTACAGCTTTTTCAGAATTTCACAAAATGGTGCGGACCCAATACCAACGACATATTCGTGACACTTCAATCGATAATGGTACGGAGTTCATGGATCAAGTGTTGAGCAATTTTTAAATCATCATGGAATTCGACATCGACATCCTCGCACGTATACTCCACAGCCAGAATCGGATTAGCGTAAAGGAAGAATAGACAGATTATGGAAGTTGTTCGTAGCTTTCTATTTGGCATGAATATGCCAAGATACTATTGGGGTGAGGCGGTAAAATCAGCCGCTTACTTAATAAATCGAACACCGCCAAGTGGAATTGACATTCAATCTCCTCAACGTAAAATAGAATCTCTTCTCTTTGTTCCTCATCTACCAAATCTGAACCACTGGTGTTTGGTTGTACGGTATATGTTCACATCCCGAAAGTCCTCGCTAGCAAACCGATCCATGTGCAAAACGGTGTGTTTTTGTAGGTTACTTGGAGTTTCAAAAGGATATCGGTGCTATGATCCTCACCATCGAAAGCTACATGTAACCTTGGATGCATCCTTTCGAGAATCGAACCCTACTACCCAGGAGGAGTTCCCGAGTCTTCTCTTCAGGGGGAGAGAAATAATGAAGAGAAGGATGATCTATTTGAATTAGAGGAAAATGGAAGAATAGTTGAGAGTCATCATGAGGAAATAAGGAAAACTGATGTAGCTTCTCACAACAGTGGAGATTTGGAAGTTTATGTCGATCAAAATCTTCCAAGCAACAACCCCCCTTTGTCTTCAGAGCTTCCAATGTCTACACCATTAACCGAAGATTCAACCGAGAATATCTCTCCTCAATTTCCTTAGGTATCTCTAAATCCTACTCCAAATGAGATAAATGAAATCCTTGTCTTAGAAGATAATATGATCAGCAGATACCCACAGAGATCGAATAGGGGAGTTCAAGAAATAATATGAACTCCGATCCAAATACCAAGACTAAATACCCAATCGGTAATTATATGTCTTCCCATAGGTTGTCTAAATCGTATGCATTCTCTCGTTAATCAATTATCAATCAGTATCTATTCCTAGTAATATACAGGATGCACTAGCAGATCCAAAATGGACTAAGGCGATGAACGAAGAAATGGAAGCACTTCAGAGGAATAACACTTGGGAAATGTGTCTATTACCAAAAGGGAAGAAGACAGTTGGGTGCAGATGGGTGTTCACTGTAAAACTCAAGACAGATGACAGTATTGACCGGTACAAAGCAAGGCTGGTTGCGAAGGGATATACACAGAAGTATGGGGTAGATTATCAAGAGACTTTTGCCCCAGTTGCAAAAATCAATACTATCCGCATCCTCATATCTTTAGCGGTTAATCGAGATTGGGTTCTGCAACAATTTGATGTCAAGAATGCTTTCCTAAATGGAGACCTTAAAGAAGAAGTCTATATGGATTTGCCACCAGGAGCTAAACAAAAACCCTCGTGTAGAAATGAAGTTTGCAAACTAAAGAAGGCATTATACGGTCTTAAACAGTCACCTCGGGCTTGGTTCGGAAGGTTCTCATCTACGATGAAGGAATTTGGCTATAAACAAAGTAATTCATATCATACTTTGTTTATAAAACACAAAGGAAGGAAGGTAACAACACTAATAGTATATGTGGATGATATGGTCTTAACAGGAGATGATCTAAAAGAAAGAAAGGCACTACAACAGTTTCTGGCATCGAAATTCAAAATGAAAGATCTCGGACAACTGAAGTATTTCTTAGGGATTGAGGTCTCAAGGTCAAAAATAGGGATATATCTATCACAATGAAAATATTTGTTAAATTTATTGGCAGAAACCGGAATGCTTGCATGTAAACTAGTAGATACACCTATAAAAATGAATCACAAACTAAGACAAGCAGAAATTCAAACGCCAATGGACAAAGGATGTTATCAACGTTAGTTGAAAAACTAATATACTTATCACATACTAGGCCAAACATCGCCTATGCAAGTAAGTGTGGTAAGCCGCTTATGCACGAACCAGGAGAAAAACATATGAACGCAGAGATATCGGATTTTAAGGTATCTCAAGAGTGCACCAGAAGAGGCATATTGTTCTCAAAGAACGAGACTCGCACAATTGAAGGTTTTTCGACTCGGATTGGGCAGAAACCGGATCGATAGGAGATCGACATCAGGTTATTTCACGCTTGTAGAAGGCAACCTGGTCACTTGGAGAAGTAAAAGCGTAAAGTAGTCGCTAGATCAAGTGCGTATGCACTCCGAGGTATGGCTCATGGCGTGTGTGAATTATTATGGGTAAAACATGTGTTGCAGTGATTTGGGAGTTGATTATGGGATGTCTATGAATCTACACCGTGATAATAAAGTCGCTATTGAGATTGCTCACAATCCAAAGACAACATGATCGTACTCAAACACGTAGAAGTAGATCGACACTTCATAAAATAGAACCTTGATAGGAAAATTATACAATTTCCTTTTGTACAGTCTAAAGATCAGTTAGCTGATATACTTACAAAGACAGTTTCAGGAAGGGTATTTCATGATGTTATTAGCAAGATGGGCATGATAAATATCTACGCTCCATCTTGAGGGGGAGTGTTAGAATATAGCCGTTAAAATATAGTCGTTATGGAATATGTAAGTTCATTCTCAAATGTAATGCAAAAATACTCTGGAAATATATGAGCTCATACTTTTTAACAATATATACGTACTTCAAAAAGATGACAGAAAGGAGCCCCTGGATGGAAAGCTCTGATAAACCCAGCTCTCAAATATGCCCGAGCTTTTCTATGCTTGCAAAAATGATAATCGTGCTGCTTTTGAGCAGATAGATCACCATGCATGCATGCAGGCGACAAAGGTCGGTCAAGCAAAGAAAGTAGGGAGCCCACTGAAAGAAAGGCTAGAAAATATAGAAAAACACGTATTCATATGATAGCTGAAATGAAAAAAGAGCAAGAAAGAAGCTCAGCACCCCCTTAACACAAACCCAGAAACATGAAAGCAATGAAGAAACACGAAAGGATAGGAGCTGAAGCAACACAGCTACAACAGCACCGAGAGAGAGAGAGAGAGAGAGAGAGAGTGTGAACGGGATAAAGAACAACTGTTAGCCAATCTTATTGAACTGCCATTCCCAGAAAAACATAGTTATCTGTATACTTTCAATTTTTTACGAGAATTAACCTAGTTATTGAGGGTGGTAGTAGATTTGGAGCTTTCCTCGAGCTTAATTATTTTATGTAAATATGTACCTCTTCAAGGGTTTGATCATCCCACTCAAGTACAGTTTTAACTAAATAAATACAATGGGAGAATCTGAGGTGCGGACCTTCTCGGAGAATTTGATCACCATGCATGATGTATGAAAAAGTGTATGCAGAAAAACATAAAAGAAAGAAGCTCAGCACCCCCTTTAACAAACCCAGAAACGTGGAAAGTAATGGAAAAAAAATATTTTAATATATTTTTAAATAAAAAATATTTTTAAAAACAATTTAAATTTCTCTTTAAAGTCATTTCGGTATAATATGTCTTATTATATGTCTTTTCGTATGCAGCCTCAGCCGTGAAGTCATGGCAGCCATACAATATTAGGTGGCAGACAATGAATATTGAATTTAATATTAATTTAAAATTCTCTATCCATTTCAATTTTTCAGAGTATATGAATAGCCAAAAGCTAAACAAATATACTTTTAACTATTTTTATCAATTTTTTTCTAAAATGGCTGCTCCGGGTCTAAAATGGCTGTTCCGTGTCTTAATTAAATGGCTACTTTTATCAATTTTTTCTAAAATAGTTGTTTGTAGTCTAAAATAGCTGCTCCGTGTCTCAGGAGCGAGACACGGAGCAGCCATTTTTTATTTCAGGAGCTATTTGTAGCATCCTCCAAGCCTTAAAATATAAATTAGTTTTTTATTTCATATGAGAGAGGATGGGTGGGGCGCTTGGATACAGGTTTTTATTTATTTTAAATTTGATTTTTTTATTTAAATATAATTAAACAATTAATAATTATAATATGAATTTTTTAAAATCAGTTATTTAATTATATAAATTACTTATATTAATTGTAAAAAAATTTATTAGCTTTAATTAGCTTAATATATTTTATCGTATTATAAAATTAATTTTAATTCAGTTTGTTTTTTAAAGTTTTTCTAACACTCAACGATAATAAAATTGATTTTTTATGGATTTTTATAATATTTTAAAATTTAAAATGTTGTGTGGTTTTTTATTTTAAGTTTATTTTTGTAATTTAATTTAAATTAAAAATATTAATTATATTGTTAAAAGATTTTTTTTAAAATTATTTAATTATATAACATACTCTTATTAATTGTATAATTAAACTACATACAAAAAATACACTATATTTAAAATAATATAAAAATCTCCAAAATGACTTTTAGTATGAAAGCAAAAATCAATAAAAAATCATATATACACTATTTAAAAAAGGCTATTTTAGAGATTAATCTTAAAAATGCTCTTACTTGCCTTACCATATTTAAACACTATTCGCTGTCATCGTCTTCCGTGATTGTTACGTTATTTAGCTCATCGAGGAGCAATGCAATATGGAATAGATCAGGATCTTCCTGGTGAGAGCCCTATCGTTCTGATATCACCTTCAAAAACATTCGATTCTTCGTCCCTTGAAGAACTTTTGGGGCAGCTGTTTCTGTTAGGTGCTTGAATTGGTGGAAGGACTGCATGCAGCTGATTCGCAAAGGTGCATCGGAGAACATTTTAAAGCAAGAAATAAGTTTAGAGAAGACCGATCCTTCATCATCTGTTCATACAATACGCCAGAAGAATAGTTACCTTTCTTCTGCAAAGAATCTGAAGAACTGCAGGAAGCTAACACAGCTTGCGTCCAAAATTCCTTTGTCTTTTTCTTAAAAAAAACATGGTACGTATTTTGAAGAAAACAATTCTTAGAACTGATCAAATTGAATCTCGTCAAAGTTAAGAAAATTTAATGGGTTCCATTTTCAAGATAATTCAAAATAAAATCAGCTCCAAATAAAGTCATATTGGAGTTTCTTAATGACATGCATTGATCATAAGATGGACGATTCATTTGGTGTTGTCATGTTTCTTAATGAGTTTGTTAATTGAGTTTCTTCCCTTTCTCTTTCATCTTTGAAGCTTGCATGCTGGCTTCTGTTTCTTACGCCTTTCTTTGCGATGATCAGTTTTATGGTTGTCACGAGTCCAGGCAACCAGACTAGAGAGAAGAAGAAGCATCGAACGTCTGGACAGAGAAATATCATATATATTTTAACAAGTTCCATGCCAGTTTATTAGACTGCAACAGGAAGTAGAAATGACAAGGACCCGGCCCTGCCAGTAAAGTGAAGAAATCCATGCATGGATAGTGCGATCGAGATATATATAGCATGAAACATTTCTTGCTCTCTGTCTTTCAAGGCATATATATATATATATATACTTGTGAATCCATCAGGAAGCTTGCTCTCTCAATTGCAATTATCCATGTTGCTTGAGGCAATATATATATAGGATTGCAGCTGCTGTTCTTGCCAGCATCTATATATGGAGATATATATGACTTTGTTGAAAGAGGAAGTCGCCGAGTCAACGTTGTTGGGGTTCCAGAGAAAGCATCGAACGTCTGGACAGAGAAATATCGTATTCTAACAAGTTCCAGAGAAATGACTTTAAAAAAGACGACATTTCTCTGTCCAGACGTTTGATGCTTGATATTTGTAAGTTGCATATAACTGCGTTAAATATTTCAATTCTTTATTTTAAATTAAATTTTGTTTTTTTATATATTTTATTTTAAATTAAATTTTATAGTATTTTTTATATGCTGAATTAAATATAATTTTTTAAAAATTAAAAAAATATTATTTTAATATATTTTTAATAAAATACACGAAATCAAACCGAAAATACTCACACGTCGAGACAGCGACTTTGCCCGCGCTGATCACCTTACCCGGGTCTTCCGAATCTTTCTTGTGATTAAATATAAACTTTTTCCCCACAATGTTTTCACATTTCAGACTGCAACAGTAAGTCGAAATGACAAGGACCCCTGCAACAGTAGGTTGCCAGTCTTCGACCTCCACAACAAATGCATGGTATACAAATTGACGTGTGCCGGACCAGGCGCACAGTACGAGCGTCGTTTGTGTGTAGTAGTACTCTTGAGTTTATTTACAGTATTTTTTATTTTTATTTATTAAAAAAAACATATATATATATATATATATATATATATTTTAACAAATAGGGCTGTATAGCACTAAAGGTGTTTCTGCCTCCCAAATGATGACCTGTATGTTCGAGAGTCTGGCTGGCTTTCATTTTCATTTAAATATCTTTTAAAAATTATTTTTATCATATTAAAACAATCCATAAAATTCTTAAAAAAATTAATTTAAAGTAAAATTAAAAATATTTTTTATTTTTTAAAACGTTTTTGAAACTATTAAAAATATATTGACAAACACCCGGACTAGTTAAAAAAAGGTAAATTTATACCTTTTGGTATTTTCAGATATTATTTTAAATATTTTTTAATAAAAAGATATTTTTAATTAAATTTCCAAGATAACAAGCGATAGGGATAGGTGACGCGGATAGGATAGTATTGCTGTGATGCGTTGCAGATTGATTTATATTAATAATAAAACTAAATCTTTATAAAAATTAAATACTAATAAAATATTATAATATTTATTTGAATCCACGGTTATGTTTTATAAAATTATTTAAAACATATTACCGAAAGTTTGTATTGTATTTGAAAATCTGATTTGATTATTTTTTAAAGTATTTTTCATTTAAAAATATATTAAAATAATATTTTTATTTATAAAAAAAATATTTTTAAAATCTATAACTTAAAATTAAAAGAAAATCAGTTGTTTTCGAAAATGTCGCTGCGAAACTACCTAAACCTTGAAATTATAAACACAATTTTCTTGCGTTATCGTGCGATATCGAAAGCATACGCTCGAGAGATCGACCAATCTTGGTTTCAGAACTGCTTCATCTCTATATATAAGGATACAATCGGAGCACAACCTTTCAACTTGAAGAGAAAGGTAATCAATCAACACGGTCGAGGCCTCTGTTCATGGTGTCTGCAGCCATGGATCAGATGATCAAGCCTTTAGCCCCGCGCCGCCATGTCTCCAAATCTAGACACAGGAAACAACAGGTGCGATTACAATTTTATTATTTTTGCAATGCTTGTTTCTTGACTGGATCGTGCTTGATATCGTGTTATTATTCCCAGAAATTAAAGAAGAGGAGGGAGAGGAGGGAAACAATGGAACGATTGAAAACAGATATGGCGGAGATCGGCGAGGGACAAAAACGGATAAGAGAAGGGCAACGAGAAATCAGGCAAAAGTTTGAAGAGATTGAATCAG